>CANNRZ010000001.1:70000-76234 GCA_947507615.1 Hemithea aestivaria | reverse complement strand
ATATCAATGTGTAATTTCCAATTAAGATGTTTGTCAAGTGTCAATCCTAAAAAATTAAAATTATCTACAATGTCAACTAATTGATTATTATATTTAATGTCAAGTGGTAATTGATGAGAATTATAAGAATTAAATTGTATTACTTTGGTCTTGCTTATATTGATATTTAAATTATTAGACTCCATCCATTTAATTACGTCAGAAAGAGACTGATTAACACAATTCTGTGTCTCTTCCTTGTTAGAGCCTTTAATGGCTATCGTAGTGTCATCTGCAAACATTATACACTTCTGTGGGTTGGATAGTGGCAGATCATTAATATACACCAAGAAAAGCAATGGTCCCAGGATGCTTCCTTGAGGAACTCCAGTGTTGTTCAATAATGGCTGAGATCTAAATTTCTCTTTTGAAAGGGTACACTTCAATTTAGAAACTATTTTTGATATCTCTACACACTGCATTCTATTATTCAAATAGCTACTTATAAAAGTACTATAAAAGTACTTACCTATTTACAATAACTGATTAAAATAACTTAGGAACTAAATACCTTCATAAAAGTACTTTACCTATTTACAATAACTGATTAAAATAACTTAGGAACTAAATACCTAAATCTTATATTTACCTAATACCTACTCGTACTTATCTACCTACTTATCTACTAAAAAAAACAAACTAAATCTAATAGACCTGTGGTAGAGGGATATATAATGTGTGTATAAATTTTATTACATCTTAACTAATATTATAAACGTGAAAGTTTGTAAGAATGTATGGATGCCTGGATGTATGTTTATTACTCTTTCACGCCTTAACGAGTGAACCGATTTAGCTGAAGTTTGGTAGAGCGATAACTTAAACCCTGGAATAACACATAGGCTACCGGCAACAGTACAGCGGATAAAACCGATGGGGGCAGCTAGTTTTTAGGGTTCCGTAGACAAATGGCAAAAAACGGAACCCTTATAGATTCGTCATGTCTGTCCTTCCGTCCGTCCGTATAACACAGCCAATTTTTTTTATGATTTTCATTTACGTATTCACACATCCAGACTTTCAGGTTGATATTAGTAGGAAGTGGGATAAAATCCTTTCAATGCCCACTTAATACAGATGTTAGACAACCGCGGAATCATGTGGCTATTCGAGCTATCCCCTCGACTAACATTTAGGAAGGAATGTCCACAATTTACGAAATGAGCAATGCGCGCGTACTCGGAATGCCATAGCTTTGTCGCAGTGCCGTGGAATGTCATGCAGGTTTGACCGATATGGACATTCAAATCGAAGTACGAGATTTATTGACCGCCTGTCGCAAATACGAGTATGATCTACGGATATTTGTTACTGTTAAAAATAAAAAAATAAAATATGATTTATTGTCCAAATTACATATCTATCAACAAATGAAGTAGGTGTAATGAACAAAACAAAATACATAATAAGCAAGGTTGGTACACAAAATACGTAATGCAAAAAGTGGACAATAGGGGGGCATTCAGCATATGCTGGGTGCACAGTGATGTTCACTCAGCGCTGATTTTCAATGCCTCCCTGCTCGGTCTGCGATGTTAAGCCGAGTTAACAGTTACAGCGAGTAGTGACACATAAAAAGAAAAGAAATACAAATTTTGTCCAAATCCAAATCCTGTTCTGGGTGGCATTTTGTATCTTCTGTAATTTTAAGTAATATAACATACCCTTTGACCACGATCTCGCGTGATGTTAGTGACGATGCGCCCGTAGATGGCAATGGTAGCAGACTTACATTAAACGGCGGGAAAACACCACTTAGCGACACGGCTTTGTTCCATGGGTATAACTAGCCAAGCGCAAGACGTTAGAGTTCTCGCGCGAAATGTCATAATAATATTTTAACAAGTGAATTAAATTAAAATTAAAAAAAACCCAACGCAATATGTAATTCACCATTTTGTGATAGCAGCCATCTTGGATTTTAAATTTTATATAGGGGGTGGTATTCTACTCTTTTATTTGATACCCACATAGTTTGGAGGGGGGGGGGGGTAGGGGGGGTCGTGGAGAAAAAAAGTAATGGCTAAGAACACTCTCGACTAACTCTACTTTCAAACAAAAAAAAAACTAAATCAAAATCCGTTCATCCGTTCGGGAGCTCACACGATGCCACAGACAGACACACACACACACACAGACAGACAGACACGTCAAACTTATAACATCCCGTCGTTTTTGCGTCGGGGGTTAAAAAGTGTAGGTACACTTTATGTCGCTGTCTTAAAGTGGAATTAAAAAGTACGATAACTTTGACGTAAAAATAAAATCGGGTCTCTTATCCCTACTCACTTCCTTGATTTTCTTGATCTATTTTCAAACAAAAATGTAAATTGTTCCCCAGGAATTGGTACAAAAATCTTCAGTGTTCCCGTTTAGCTTGAAACCGCTTGCCACATCAAGCTGGCAACGAAGCGTCGGTTAGCCAGCGGCAGTGCTTCACCAACGCTGCCAAACTGATTTGGTTTTGAAATGAAAGCATGCATTTAGCTGGAAATCAATATTTCACACTAGCTGTGCTCAGCGGTTTCACCCGCTGAAAAGTAGCTCAGTAGTAATCTGAATGATCCATACTTTATTTAGTCATACTGAAAATGAAGCTTTTAGTAGTCGAAAATATGAAAATAGGAAATATTTATTTGCCAAATTAATAACGGAGTCTACAGATTTCCGGTGTTCCCGTACTAGGGTTCGCCTGTATCGCGGGTAACCTTACAATTCAATCAAAATTATATTATTTTTTTCAGCATTATAATAAAGACCGGGGGTAGACTTCCTTTGCAGGAGGTCGTCTAGGTGGGTACCCCAACAGTGCCAGTTATTCTACCGCCTGAGCAGTGATGTGCAAACATCACTGTGCTCCGGTAGGAGGACACTGTAGCTAGTGAAATTACTGGGCTAAAGAGTCTTAACATCTCATGACTCTTGAGTGAGAAGCGTTGGTGCAGTGCTCCTAGAATTTCATATAATTGTGAAATCCTAGGTAACACTGTACTGATTATGGGCAGCCGTTATCTCTTAACATCAGGAGAGCGTCTTGCTCGTCTTCTACTTCATCACATTAAAAAAAAAAAAAAAAAAAAAAGACTTTGTCATTACAAAAAAGGAAAAATAAATCAGTTCAGAAAAGGTAACAAACATAATAATATTAATTATCATCCATACTTCTCAATTAAAGAGGTACAATCAAGTGATATAAGTTCTAATTCACTGCGATATTGTATATTTATTGCAGAAAAGTCACCAGTTAACTAAAACGTTCCATTCTTCAATCCCTGTCCCACAGTTATTTTAAAGGCCTCTACTGACGAGTGACGGATTAAGTCGCCTTTAACGCAATCAACGATACCTACTGATTTACTACCTACATTTTGTTATTGATCACAGATAAGAGGCGGCTCTTCTAATACAGGTTATTGTAACTTAAAATAAAATCCCCAAACCCTGTGAACATTGTATATTTTGGGAAAATAAAAGGCTTTTGATTTTGATTACCCTCCAGGACTGCAGGAGTATATAAGCACCGATGTTATTGATCATTCAGACGATATTCAGCGAAATCAGGTAGGAGGGATTTACTCGGCTTACATATTTGAAAATGAATAGGCACCGATGGAGGCTGGCCATAAGACGTATCACAACACCAAAATCCTCATTCAGTGATTACCACACACGATCCTCAGTCTTGATGGAGCAACTTCAGGGTGAGATTTGATCAACAATACGTCGGTTTAGGTTCATTTGTCAAATAGATACGCATTTAAACAGGCGAGGCGCAAATCGTCGAAAGCGCATTTGATCAAAAGAGCAATATTATTTCAAAAGCGTATTTTGACAAAAGAGCAAATCGTTGAAAGCGCATTTGGTCTAACGAAAAAGCGCAACATGATAACTTTTTTCATTACCCTTTTTTACTGGCTACACATGTGTGTTTTGCATACTACTTCACGCCTAAACCTATACCTACCTTTATATTTCCTCCGTTGGATGTCCTTAAATAAATAAAAATAAAATAAAATATTGCAAACCTACTTTAATACTATCATCATCATCATCATCTCAGCCGTAAGACGTCCACTGCTGAACATAGGCCTCCCCTTTGGACTTCCATATGTACCGGTTGGAAGCGACCTGCATCCAGCGTCTTCCGGCGATCTTTATAAGGTCGTCTGTCCACCTTGTGGGAATTGTATTGGGATTGTGTTTAATACTATATTATTATGTTATTTCTGTTTTAGTTTTTTTTTGTTCTCTTATTTCCTCTATGTATGTAGTGTATTTTACAAATTAATGTGTTTTCTTTCTTTCTTTCTTTTTAAACGGCTGAAACGATTAAGCTGAATTTTGGAACATGCAAAATTTGCTTCTTACCTAAAATAACAAATAATTCGGCTGGTGAAATCACTGAGCATTGGGCATAGCTAAGTAGACGTGTGACCAAAATGCTGGGGTAATATTTGGCCCAACGTACGAGTATAAGTATTGCCATTCAACGTGGAAATGCTGCCAGCATTCTGGGCACACTGCCATCTGACAGTGGTTTGGAGTACTTGGATTTTCTGTAGATTGGCTTGAGGCCGATCTGTGGTTAATAAAAGTGTTCTTTGCTGCTGTAGTATTGTTAGTTTGTTTTTCTCAATAAAGACATTTGTCACTCTTTAATAAAATAAAATAAATAAAAAAGCCTTTATTCTACTACAGTTACAAAGAAAGTATTATTAAAAAACTAAGAAAAACACAGTATTTACAATATATTATAACTAAATATTATTAATCTTTGTCTGTAAAAGTTGCCTCTGCGGCATAGGCCTCCCCTAGATACCTTTCTTTGTCTCTTTCTTTTGTCATCCAGATTGGTCCAACTTTTTCTGTAAATATGTCTCTCCACCTTTTCCTTGGTCGTCCTTGTTTCCTTTTCCCGTCGCGAGGGGTCCATTCCGTGAGCCTCTTTGTGACATTTGCCACTCTTTTGTAAGTAGATAATTTAATTTAATAAAAAAAATATCAGTCGTGTGTATATGGACCCCTTAAACCTGCAGCTATCAGAAATACGGCAATAATTCAGCGAAACTCGCCGGGGTTGGCATCTGCATTGCACTATATCGCATACCTACGTATGTATGTAGTTTGTATGTATGTATTTAGCGTTCTCTATTGTATGTTGTGTCATGGGATATTCATAACTCACTGGAATCCGGCTTTGTTTATGTTGGATTTTGGTTTTCGGACAGAATCGTACCTGGCTACTTTATGAGTGAACATTTTTGGGATAAAGAGGCTTTTTCGAAACGAGTTTTTGCTAAAAGAAGTGTGATTTGCACGGTGACTTTTTGCACTTCTGTAAGTGGCTTTTACACTTAGTAAATAGTCACTCTGTAAATATTCGTTTTTTTTTCTCATAAAACATAAGTTTGAAGCAATTTTAGCAATATATATTAAAAAATCACTATTATAATATAGAGGTAGTTACAATAAAAATAATTATTTAACTAAAAAAATAAACATTACAAAAAAAAAATAGCAGATGTTCGATTTGTTCGACTATCTTGACTAAATTATAATAACATAAAACAAATTTTAAATTTATATTAAAAAAAAACGAAACTTAAAGCAAAAAACTAGGTTACTATAAAACTAAGTACTTATCAGAAAAATCTCAGACAGTTCAATAAAATCGAGCCTACCCTTTCAAAGCGTGTAAGAGTCTTGACCTTTGAAAAGTTTCTCTAATACCAAAGGTCCATTATTCACAAAGATGCTTTGTTGGGCAAAAAACAGGCTCCATGGAAGTGTAATAATTCATAAAGGGCCCTAGCCGGAACCCTTTCAGCGTAAGCATTGGGATCAAGGCTTTTTACACCTCACGATGTCGATAATCTGCAAAATTTTCAACAAATCAAGCATTTTTTAAATTTTCTGTAGATCATCTGTAGATTGGCATGAGGCCAATCTGTGGTTATACAAGTGTACTTTAAAGCTATTGTAGCTGTAGTATTGTTTGCTAACTTCTTCTCAATAAAGGCTTTTAAACGTAATAATAAACAAAATAGAACATAGACATTGTGTTACAAAATTTCGCGCGAGATATAAATCGTCTAAATCAGGGACTTTCGAGTTATTCGAGCGCGTCAAAAAATTACACGGGATGAAACCTTACACTCTGTAATATACCTCTGTATTACTATGATTATTTAGTTT
>CANNRZ010000001.1:0-65000 GCA_947507615.1 Hemithea aestivaria | reverse complement strand
GGCGTCAACGCGGCGTCCACGGGTGGACGCCGCGTTGACGCCGGGTGGACGCCGCGCGGTCAACCCGTGAACGCCGCGTGACCAACGAGTGGACGCCACTTATCCACGAATTTAATTCCACAATAAAACCTTTTAAATGTTTAATAAATAGTTGAATTTATAATTAACTTAATTTTTAATATTAACTTCGGGTTAAAGATCTTTATTTCTCATAAAAGAATTTACATTCACTTACTATGAGACACATACTAAAACTAAGCATAAGTTATAATAGGGCTAGTCGTACAAAATTTTGCAATGAACTTATAAAATATAAAATGTAGGTAGTCTAAGAAAAAGTTATAGGCAAATATTGCAAAAACAGGTCCAACGCCGCATCGCGTCGATTGCATTGTTTTGTTGACATGCAGTAAACCACGGAGTCATAAAGTAAGCGCATCAAATCTGGATATGGCAAAATATTCAATTTCAATGTAATTTATTGTTATTACATCATTGTATTCCTTTATTTTTTCTCTTTGTTTAATTTATCTTCTTTGATAATATTTATTTATTTATTCATCTTTAATTCATTTCTTCTGCCTTTTTTTCTATAATATGTATATGTATATAGTATTTTTATATGAATATTGAAGTAAGTTTTGAAGGTTCTGGTGTATTTCTATAATATTATTTGTGTTTTTATATATTCTTTAGTTCCTTTCTTCTGCCTTTTTGTATAATACATAATATGTATGTAATATTTTTATATATGTATGAATATTGAAGCAAGTTTTGAAGGTTGTTGGTGTATTTCTATTATTTGTAAATGTTTCTGTTATATGTGTTTTTATATTCTTTAGTTCCTTTCTTCTGCCTTTTTGTATAATCCATACATATAATAAGAATGGAAATTTCTCCCCATTCATTGTGATCCTTTACTAAGGTAAACTGTGAAAATACGCATATGAACAAAACGACGCGAAAAAGTCGCTTGCGCGATCTAATTCGTAAAACATTTTGACAATTTTTCCTAGGGAAACGTAAAATAAAATAATAAAATAAATAATAATCATTTATATCAGACACATCGCCCCTAATTTACATCAAAAATTCGAAATAAAAGTAATAGAATATAAAGTAAATTCAATTCAAAAAAAAATAGTGCCAAAAACGCTACAGACGCCATCTATCGGTGTTCCTGTAAACTTGTGGTTGACCTTTAGTTTAATTTGGGCTAAATTTGTAAATAGTTTGTGTCACTGGTGTGGTTAAACAACACCACCGATTTGAATAAAATTTTCACTAATACGTTGCAGTTTTCTCTACTTGAACCTTAGTCTTGGTTTTAGTCAAATCGGTTCATAAATAAAAGAGTTATATCAATCTAAACATTCGCATATAAAATGCTAATAAACAAGAAAGGTAGTCATAGGAACCGCGTAATCAAAAGACAAAACCTCATCGAGTTTGGGCTCATTTGATTCGTCTTGACGAGTACTTTGATACTATATAGTAACCAGGGTCCGAAACGGAGCTGGAAGGTGGCCATAGGAACTCCGTGATTAAAAGAAAAAACCCCATCGAGTTTGGGCTCATTTGATTCGTCTTGACGAGTACTTTGATGCTATATAGTAGCCAAACAAATTAGAATTTATTTAAATTAGTAAATGTAACTTATTTCTCAAATGAATCAGCGCCAGCGGAACATAATCTAATGTGCGCATGATGCGTGTAAATATCAGTAATAAATATCTTTTTGCTGCTTATTTTTAATTTCTAAAACATGTAAAATCATCTGAAGATAAATAGAAAAATTCATTTACAGTTCATTGTAAAAGTAAATTATTTTTCATACAAGCTAGCGCCACGGAAAATAATGGAACTAATGTCCTAAGAAAAAGAAATATCGTTTATTCTGCAAACAGTTTTAGAAAAGAAGTCCCGCGTAACCTAGCGGAACTAAATAATAGATTTATAATTACTGTGAATACTTCATTTATTATATATTTTTTATTTGTTAGATTAATTAAATATTATGTACCTATTTAATTGAGAAATTAAATATGAGAAATTATGAATTGTTAAAAATCTGTAGATATTTTAACTTAAAATCACGCGATTGTGGCGCTCCATCTAGGGGGATCTTTTGTAAAAATCACTGGTTATCCGGAGACACACAGACATAAAATCTGTTCACACCCATTTAGGCATACATCCAGACACAAACTGTCACGTTTATAATGTTAGTAAAATTTTGCAATGATTAATAAAGAACCTTTTATCTGTGTTATAGATAATCATAGGCGGATTTAGGGAGGGGGGGCAAGGGGCCAAGCCGCCCCCCCCCCCCGAGTCATTAAGCAAGCTGCTCGCGCACATATTATAAAGGATGTTTAAGCTTTAGGGGGGGGGGGCAGGGGGCCAAGGTACCCCCAGAAGCATTGTAGAGTTACGAATTTCGCACATATTTCTGAAATAATTTTTTTTTTTCGGCGCTCGCAGCTAGCTGCTCGCGCACTTATTGTAATGGATGTTTAAACTTCCTAACCGCTCAGAGCGAGCTAAACATACACTTTTCGTAATAAAAATTATAATATTTTTGCCCGTCTGCACCTTGCCCCCCCCCCCCCCCCCCAAACCAAATCCTGGATCCGCCTATGATTTTAGGTATACACCTCAGTGGTAGAGTCCTTCTCACGAATGAGGTCCCGCGGAATTTTGCGGAACTAAATTACATTTTTAGGGTTCCGTACCTCAAAAGGAAAAAACGGAACCCTTATAGGATCACTTTGTTGTCCGTCCGTCTGTCTGTCTGTCTGTCTGTCTGTCTGTCTGTCTGTCTGTCAAGACCCTTTTTCTCAGGAACGCGTGGAGGTAACAAGCTGAAATTTATAGGAAATACTAAGGTCCATTGCTTCTTAGAGCTGTGAAAATTTCAAACTTCTAGACCAACGCAATAAAAAGATATAGTCGAATATGTCGCAAATATCAGCAATTTTTCGACATTACCAAATAAATCAAAACCTACGGGGCACTTCCCGTAAACTCAGAATCTTGAAATTTGGCACGAAGTAACTACTTAGAGCACAGATAAAGGAAAAATTGCGAAAACCATAAATTTTTATTTGCATCATATGAAAAAAATATTTTGAATAATTTTATACCTACTACCCTTTTTCTCATGAACGCGTAAACGTATTAAATTGAAATTCATATCAAATACTAAAGTCTATAATACCTTTAAACTGTAATAAAATCAAACCTCTATGTCAACGCATTCAAAAGAAACAGCAATTTTAGCCGCAATTTTAAACTCGCAACTACTCTCAAAAAATCAAAACCTACAGGGTACTTCCCGTCATTTTAGAATCTTGAAATTTGGCACAAAGCAACTCCTTAGAGCACAGATAAAGGAAAAATTGCGAAAATTGTACATTTTTAGTTATATCATAAAAAAAAATATTTTTAATAATTTCATACTTACTACCTTATTTCTCATGAACACGTGCAGGTATTAAACTGAAATTCATATCAAATACTAAGGTCTGTTATACCTTTAAAATGTAATAAAATCAAACCTCTATCTCAACGCATTCAAAAGAAACAGCAATTTTAGCCGTATTTTTTAACTCGCGACTACTCTCAAAGAAATCAAAACCTACAGGGTACTTGCCGTTAACTCAGAATCTTGAAATTTGGTACGTAGCAACGTCTTAAATCACAGGCACAGGAAAAATTGCGAAAACTGTAAATTTTTAGTTACATCATATAAAAAAAGATTTTTAATAATTTTGTATTTACTATCCCTTTCCTCAAGAACGCGTACAGGTATTAAATTGAAATTCATACCAAATACTCAGCTCTATAATAACTTTTAGCTGTAAAAAAAACAAACATCTATGTCAACGCAATCAAAAGAAGCAGTAATTTTAGCCGCATATTTTCAAACACGCAAGTTCTCGCAAGGGAATCAAAACCCACAGTATACCTATATAATATTATACCCACTTTTCCTTAGGGTTCCGGAGAAACCCGTAGGTTTGTACGGAACCCTCGGTGCTCGAGTCCTACTCGTACTTGACCGGTTTTTTCGATAAATTCTGGACTTCATGCCATAAATAATTTTTCACCACTCTCGCACGAAAATAGTGTCTTTGGTCATCGATTTCAGTGAGCAAAAGCCGTTTTTGCTCTCTAGAGAGTAGAGAGGCAAAGTGATTTGAATTTCGAACACAATTTTATTGGCTATGAAAAAGTTGGTGTGTTCTGAAACTTATTTGTGTACAATTTTTATTTAACTGAGATGCACATAATTTTTAATGTTATTTATTGAATTTTAACTTTATAAATTGTATTTTTTCAATAATATTTTAAATAAAATACTATTATAGAATAATAAGTCGTAAGTGAGTTTTTTTTTTTTTTAAATATTATTACAATTTGTTTTTCATAAATATGTCACACACACAAATTTCGAACGCAACTCTTTTAATAAAAATAAAAAAATACAAAATGGCGGGATGTAGAAGTTTAGAGTTTACAGTCAAATGGAGAATGCGTTGTGACGTCATCGATAAATGCCATCTTTGTCTCTCTCTTTTGTATGAGGTAAGTGAGATGGCACTTATAGTTATCATTTTTCTTGCGACAGTGGTGTTCACAACACATTTTCCATTTGGTTCTAAACCTCTTGGTAAAGATTCAACTAAATATTTTCAACTTAAGTTGTAAACTTTTGCAAATTTCTATTTGTGATCTAATAGTCTGTTTAATTACAAAGAAATGAGTGACCCCAGTGATGAAGGTAGTTGTCTTACGCCAAAAAAGTTGAAAGAACAAGTTTCGAATGCCGAGTTCAGCTATTTGCCTGAAAAATCTAAAGTGAAATATGTAAAGGCGTACGAATCCTTCAATAATTGGCGCCTCTCAAAAAATGCAAAAACATATTCCGAGACCGTGATACTATCATATTTCATGGAACTATATAAAACAAGAAAATCCAGTACATTATGGAGCATTTTTTCTATGATAAAAGCTGTCTTGAAAACGAAACGTGACCTTGAAATAGAAAAATTTCTGAATGAAGCACCAGACAGTAAATACCTCGCTTTAAAAGTAAGTAAATTGATACAAAAGCTAATTTATTTCAAAGAAAACCTATCTAACTGTACCTATCTAAAAATAAGTAAACTAAATTATTGTTATTTTTTACAGGTTGTATTAATTATTGGCATAAATGGTGCGTGCCGCTCAAATGAATTGTTGAATCTTAAGGTAAACGACGTTGAAAAGCATTCGGACAAATTAATATTAGTAAAATTATTGAATACAAAGACTAAAATCGACAGATGACAGATCATTCGTCATTAGTGAAGAATATGTGAATGTGGTGGACAAGTATATGGCATTACGACCCGCTAATACAAAAACTTCAAGATTTTTCTTACATTATGATAATGGAAAAAGTAAAAAAACAGCCCATAGGCATCAATAAAATCGGTGATATGCCAAAAACGATTGCTAAATTTCTTCAGCTTCCGGACTCCCATCTTTATGTATCTTTTGGGCATTGCCTGAGGCGGACGTCAGCAACACTCTTAGCTGACTCAGGCGCTGATATTACAGTTCTTAAACGCCATGGTGGCTAGAAGTGTAACAAGATTGCAGAAGGATACATCGAAGATTCTAAAGTTATTTAATATGCTAACTTTTAAAATTTGCGATAGTGGCGCCCCGCAAAAAGAACTCCTTTTGTGAAAAGCACTCTACCTATCAGTCACAGTTCCCGATTGAGCAGAAATTTTGCATACCGGGAATCGGATGACAATGCAATAATTTTATGACATGGAAGTGATCTGAAGTCTGATGATGGAGCTGAAAGGTGAAATTTGATAGATATATTATAATAAATAGTTTGAGTACGTAGGTATATGATAGTTTCATTTCAGAAAATTTCATTTTAGTTTTTTTTATACAACGATGTAAGAAGATGAGCAAGATGCTCTCCTGATGGTAAGAGATAACGCTGGGATTTAACGAAGGTTAAATTCTGGGTGCACTGCTGAGTCATAAAATGTTAAGATTCTTCAGCCCAGTAATTTCACTAGCCACAGTGCCCTCCTACCGAAGCACAGTAATGTCTGCACATCACTGTTCAGGCGGCAGAATAACTGACACTGTTGGGGTACTAGCCGATCTCCTGCAGAGGAAGTCTACCCACGGTAAAGAGATCACCATTAAATGACGCGGAAAAAAGTCAAGAGTAACTGTACGGAATCAAGCTGTTATTATTCCGTATTTTTATTAGTTTTTCTGATTTAAATGATAATTTGATATATTTTTGTTTACTGTATTTAATCTTGATGTACTATATGTGTAAGTGGTAATTTATTGCCGTTCTAATTTGTACTGTGGTATAGGTATAACGATAGTTCTGGGACTTATCCCAGGACGTCTCTGAAATCTAAGTATTATTCACAAAAAATGTTTCATAATATTATTTACTAGCTTATGCTCGCGGCTTTGCCCGCACGGCAAAATCTTTTCTTAGCAGTGGTCTACGTCATGAAACCTTTCTATGTTCCAAATTTCAACCCAATCCATCTAGCGGTTGAGGCTGTACGTTATACAGATACATCAGTCACTAGCTTATTCTCATGGCTTTGCCCGCATGGACGGGTTACGTTTCATAATACCTACGGTCGTTTCAACTACGGTCGATATAACTACGGTCGATTCGCATAAGTTCATTTCACATATTGGACGACTCGCTTACAGTGCAACTCGCCTGCGGTTGATTAAACTATGGGCATGTGAACTAATGGGCGATTCGGCCAATGTTCATTTGATGTATTGGTTAATTCAACTATGGACGACTCACCTACGGTTTATAAATTCTTTGCTACGCGTGTTTTTAGTACAGTATTCAGGGCAAACCGAAATCTGTTGGTTAGGTTAGGTTTGAACAGTGACCACAATGCGCGAGCCGAGCGAGCGAAGCGAGCGTGCCGCGGCAGCGGCCGGCGAAGCGCCAGATATTTTTCTTATTACTGAATTATTTATCCTGTGTCATGGCATCTTCAGGCATTTTGGCATCTTCTTTCATCTACCTCATCATGGCAAAGTGGCATAATAAAAACAACACGTTTCTGAATTCTGTACTATAAACAAGTATTTTTTAGCTGTCATACCTGACTAGCAGCCGGAAACGTGGTCTAAAAATACGTGAACGGTCCGTTAGTTCGGTCAAAAATAGGCAAATCGTCCAATAGTTTAATCAACCATAGCTCAATCGACCGTAGCTGAGTTAACCGTAGGCGAATCGTCCAATATTGATTTCAACCAATAGTTATTATGAACGTAGGCGAAACGTCCAATAGACATTTTGAACAGTAGGTGATTCGATCGTAGTTACATATTGGCAAGGTTTGCCAGCCTTTACTAATTCTACGCCCATTAAGTCGCAGAAAACCCGTAAATTGAATCCCTCTTTTCCGTGGAATTGGAAATCGAATTAAATGGTCTGTATCAAATTCATTAATATATGAATAATTTACTGTCACGCGCTACGAAGTGCGCGCGGGTCAGCTAGTACATAATATGTATGTAATATTTTTTATATATGAAAATTGAAGTAAATTTTGAAGGTATTTAGTAAGGGGTGTTAATATTACTTATTTGTTAAATGTTTCGGTTATTTGTGTTACATTTCACAACTTTATAATCTCAGGTACGCCTTTTCTGTAACGTATGATAAGGTCTTTCTCTCCATCATCACACCGACGTAACATTTCATTCTGCAGAGTTTTAATGTAAGACTGTTGTTGAGGCGTTTGATCAGAATATGTTTTAACATTTGTCAAATTTATGTTATTTCTGTTACGTAAAAGATTAATAACAGTGCCCTGGGTTTTATAATATACTTTGATAGGACGATTTTTGTTCGGATCATATTTTCCGATACGCATGATTTTTTTTGGTTCTGGGCACTGTTTGTTCGCCATTCTTGTGATTTTTAAAACTTCATTGGTGTCATTAGTTTTTCTATCAAAATTATTTCGTGAGAATAATTCTGGAACGCCGGTCACTATAATATTTTTTGCTTCTATCTTCTCGCTCCTTCACTTCATTTACAACGGATTCTAGGGTAATGGATGAAGGAGTCCGTTTCGAGTCATTGAGTTTAAGCTTCACCATTTCTGTCTTGAGAGATTGTATTTGTTTTTCTGTATTTTCGTTCTTTATTTTTAGGTCTTGTATTTCTGATTTTATAGTAATTTGCTTTTGAGTTAGGTGATGTGTTAAAGCTTTTATTTCACTCACTTGATCTTTAATCGAAGCAACATCCATTCTTAGATTTTCTGCGAATTCCTTCTGACCAGCGATCATTACTTCCATTATCTTCATCATCTGTGATAAACAGGTGCGCATGTCTCTGATATCTGGGCTTAGAGAACTTTGCGAGTCACTGCGCGACATACCGCATCCAATAAGTTGATTTGTTGATCCGTGGTCACTCATTTTGACAGTAGAGCAGGCACGATGTATACTTGTCGTCTCCTTCGTTTGACTTGTTTTGCGAGATTAAATGGTGTAACCGGCACAAAGTAATTTTGAGTCTAATTATGATGGTTTTAAAGTTGACTTTGTTTTAATCACATGGTAAAAAATTTGTAACACGACTGCTTCGTACGACGCCCAGTGAGCGTATGAGTGAGTGAATCTAACTATTGAAAACAAGTGAAATTTAAAAAATACTTTTTAAAAACAAGCTTTAATTATTGTTATCATCTTGCATCATAAAGTACTCGTCAAGACGAATCAAATGAGCCCAAACTCGATGGGGTTGCGTTGTTTTATGACAGAGTTCCTTTGGCCACCTTCCAGCTCCATCATCAGATCAGCTCGATGTCATAAAAATATTGCATTGTCATCCGATTTACACACGCATGCAAATTTTCAGTTCAATTGGAAACCGGGAAGTGGGACAAATTAAACTTGCAAGATTTGATTACAGACAGACAGACAGACAGACAGACAGACAGACAACAGACAGGTGAAAGTAATATAAAACTTGTAATAATATTAGACCTGAAGTAAATAATAATTTATCAATTTAATTTACCTTTATCCTGCTTTTTTTCATGGCGAATTGCGTAATTTAAATAAAACTTTCGTTATAAGAAAAAAATCGTAATTAAATTTAATATTTCGTATAAAAAACTATTACTAAGTACATAATCTTACTAATATTATAAAAGCGAAAGTTTGTGTGTATGTGTGTGAGTGTGTGTGTGTATGTTTGTTACTTTTCACGCTTAAACGGATGAACCGATTGACTTAAAATTTGGTATGAAGATAGCTGAGACTCTGGAATAACACATAGGCTACATTTTATCCTGATAAATGAAACAGTTTCTGTAAAAATCAAAAATATATTAAAAAAATGACAGTTCTGAAATTTGACATTTATTTTTCAACCATGAAACCATTTATTTTTCAAATAAGGCACCCATAGTAAGCCCATTTAGTTTTCAAAAGAAGCACCCATAGTAAGCCCATTTGATAAACTACAAATGAAGCACTCATAGTAAGCCCATTTAGTTTTCAAATGAAGGACCCATAGTAAGCCCATTTGATAAACCACAAATTAAGCACTCATAGTAAGCCCATTTGAGAAACCACAAATGAAGCACTCATAGTAAGCCTATTTAGTTTTTTAAATGAAGCACCCATAGTTAGCCCATTCGATAAACCACAAATGAAGCACTCATAGTAAGCCCATTAAGTATTCAAATGAAGCACCCATAGTAAGCCCATTTGATAAACCACAAATAAAGCACTCATAGTAAGCCCATTTAGTTTTCAAATGAAGCACCCATAGTAAGCCCATTTAGTTTTCAAAAGAAGCACCCATAGCAAGCCTATTTAGTTTTCAAAAGAAGCACCCAAAGGAAGCACATTTAGTTTTCAAAAGAATCACCCATAGTAAGCCCATTTGATAAAATAAAGCACTCATAGTAAGCCCATTTAGTTTTCAAATAATGCACTCATAGTAAGCCCATTTGATAAAATATAAATGAAGCACTCATAGTAAGCCCATTTAGTTTTCAAATAATGCACTCATAGTAAGCCCATTTGATATACCACAAATAAAGCACTCATAGTAAGCCCATTTAGTTTTCAAATGAAGCACCCATAGAAAGCCCATTTAGTTTTCAAAAGAAGCACCCATAGTAATCCCATTTAGTTTTCAAAAGAAGCACCCATAGTAAGCCCATTTAGTTTTCAAAAGAAGCACCCATAGTAAGCCCTTTTGATAAACCACAAATAAAGCACTCATAGTAAGCCCATTTGATAAACCACAAATGAAGCAGCCATAGTAAACCTATTTTATAAACCACAAATGAAGCACTCATAGTAAGCCCATTTAGTTTTCAAATGAAGCACCCATAGTAAGCCCATTTAGTTTTCAAATGAAGCACCCATAGTAAGCCCATTTAGTTTTCAAAAGAAGCACCCATAGTAAGCCCTTTTGATAAACCACAAATGAATCACTCATAGTAAGCCCATTTGATAAACCACAAATGAAGCACTCTTAGTAAGCCCATTTGATAAACCACAAATGAAGCAGCCATAGTAAACCTATTTTAAAAACCACAAATGAAGCACTCATAGTAAGCCCATTTAGTTTTCAAATGAAGCACCCATTGTAAGCCCATTTGATAAACTACAAATGAAGCACCCATAGTAAGCCCAATTAGTTTTCAAAAGAAGCACCCATAGTAAGCCCATTTGATAAACCACAAATGAAGCACCCATAGTAAGCCTATTTGAGAAACCACTAATGAAGCACTTATAGTAAGCCCATTTAGTTTTTTAAATAAAGCAACCATAGCCCATTTGAGAAACCACAAATGAAGCACTCATAGTAAGCCCAATTAGTTTTCTAAATGAAGCACCCATAGTTAGCCCATTTGATAAACCACAAATAAAACACTCATAGTAAGCCTATTTGATAAACCACAAATGAAGCACTCATAGTAAGCCCATTTAGTATTCAAATGAAGCACCGATAGTAAGCCCATTTGAGAAACCATAAATGAAGCACTTATAGTAAGCCCATTTAGTTTTTTAAATGAGGCACCCATAGTTAGCCCATTTGAGAAACCACAAATAAAGCACTCATAGTAAGCCCATTAGAGAAACCACAAATGAAGCACTCATAGTAAGCCTATTTAGTTTTTTAAATGAAGCACCCATTTATTTATTTAGAATTTATTTATTTATTGACAATTAGTACGGCATTATAATACCAATTACACTAACTAACACATAACGTACATACATGAAATAAATTAAAATAAGAAGATTATGCTAGTCACTACAAAATAATTAAATTTATAAATAATTCAATAATAATCAAAAATAAATGTCAAATTTAATATTAAAATGTCTAAGAAATTATAAATAGGTCTCACAAAATGCCCATAGTTAGCCCATTCGATAAACCACAAATGAAGCACTCATAGTAAGCCCATTTAGTATTCAAATGAAGCACCCATAGTAAGCCCATTTGATAAACCACAAATGAAGCACCCATAGTAAGCCCATTCGAGAAACCACAAATGAAGCACCCATAGTAAGCCCATTCGAGAAACCACAAATGAAGCACTCATAGTAAGCCCATTTAGTTTTCAAATGAAGGACCCATAGTAAGCCCATTTGATAAACCACAAATTAAGCACTCATAGTAAGCCCATTTGAGAAACCACAAATGAAGCACTCATAGTAAGCCTATTTAGTTTTTTAAATGAAGCACCCATAGTTAGCCCATTCGATAAACCACAAATGAAGCACTCATAGTAAGCCCATTTAGTATTCAAATGAATCACCCATAGTAAGCCCATTTGATAAACCACAAATGAAGCACCCATAGTAAGCCCATTCGAGAAACTACAAATGAAGCACCCATAGTAAGCCCATTCGAGTAACCAAAAATGAAGCACTCATAGTAAGCCCATTTAGTTTTCAAATGAAGGACCCATAGTAAGCCCATTTGATAAAATATAAATGAAGCACTCATAGTAAGCCCATTTAGTTTTCAAATAATGCACTCATGGTAAGCCCATTTGATATACCACAAATAAAGCACTCATAGTAAGCCCATTTAGTTTTCAAATGAAGCACCCATAGAAAGCCCATTTAGTTTTCAAAAGAAGCACCCATAGTAATCCCATTTAGTTTTCAAAAGAAGCACCCATAGTAAGCCCATTTAGTTTTCAAAAGAAGCACCCATAGTAAGCCCTTTTGATAAACCACAAATAAAGCACTCATAGTAAGCCCATTTGATAAACCACAAATGAAGCAGCCATAGTAAACCTATTTTATAAACCACAAATGAAGCACTCATAGTAAGCCCATTTAGTTTTCAAATGAAGCACCCATAGTAAGCCCATTTAGTTTTCAAATGAAGCACCCATAGTAAGCCCATTTAGTTTTCAAAAGAAGCACCCATAGTAAGCCCTTTTGATAAACCACAAATGAATCACTCATAGTAAGCCCATTTGATAAACCACAAATGAAGCACTCTTAGTAAGCCCATTTGATAAACCACAAATGAAGCAGCCATAGTAAACCTATTTTAAAAACCACAAATGAAGCACTCATAGTAAGCCCATTTAGTTTTCAAATGAAGCACCCATTGTAAGCCCATTTGATAAACTACAAATGAAGCACCCATAGTAAGCCCAATTAGTTTTCAAAAGAAGCACCCATAGTAAGCCCATTTGATAAACCACAAATGAAGCACCCATAGTAAGCCTATTTGAGAAACCACTAATGAAGCACTTATAGTAAGCCCATTTAGTTTTTTAAATAAAGCAACCATAGCCCATTTGAGAAACCACAAATGAAGCACTCATAGTAAGCCCAATTAGTTTTCTAAATGAAGCACCCATAGTTAGCCCATTTGATAAACCACAAATAAAACACTCATAGTAAGCCTATTTGATAAACCACAAATGAAGCACTCATAGTAAGCCCATTTAGTATTCAAATGAAGCACCGATAGTAAGCCCATTTGAGAAACCATAAATGAAGCACTTATAGTAAGCCCATTTAGTTTTTTAAATGAGGCACCCATAGTTAGCCCATTTGAGAAACCACAAATAAAGCACTCATAGTAAGCCCATTAGAGAAACCACAAATGAAGCACTCATAGTAAGCCTATTTAGTTTTTTAAATGAAGCACCCATTTATTTATTTAGAATTTATTTATTTATTGACAATTAGTACGGCATTATAATACCAATTACACTAACTAACACATAACGTACATACATGAAATAAATTAAAATAAGAAGATTATGCTAGTCACTACAAAATAATTAAATTTATAAATAATTCAATAATAATCAAAAATAAATGTCAAATTTAATATTAAAATGTCTAAGAAATTATAAATAGGTCTCACAAAATGCCCATATTTAGCCCATTCGATAAACCACAAATGAAACACTCATAGTAAGCCCATTTAGTATTCAAATGAAGCACCCATAGTAAGCCCATTTGATAAACCACAAATGAAGCACCCATAGTAAGCCCATTCGAGAAACCACAAATGAAGCACCCATAGTAAGCCCATTCGAGAAACCACAAATGAAGCACTCATAGTAAGCCCATTTAGTTTTCAAATGAAGGACCCATAGTAAGCCCATTTGATAAACCACAAATTAAGCACTCATAGTAAGCCCATTTGAGAAACCACAAATGAAGCACTCATAGTAAGCCTATTTAGTTTTTTAAATGAAGCACCCATAGTTAGCCCATTCGATAAACCACAAATGAAGCACTCATAGTAAGCCCATTTAGTATTCAAATGAATCACCCATAGTAAGCCCATTTGATAAACCACAAATGAAGCACCCATAGTAAGCCCATTCGAGAAACTACAAATGAAGCACCCATAGTAAGCCCATTCGAGTAACCACAAATGAAGCACTCATAGTAAGCCCATTTAGTTTTCAAATGAAGGACCCATAGTAAGCCCATTTGATAAACCACATATTAAGCACCCATAGTGAGCCCATTCGATAAACCACAAATGAAGCACTCATAGTAAGCCCATTTAGTATTCAAATGAAGCACCCATAGTAAGCCCATTTGATAAACCACAAATGAAGCACCTATAGTAAGCCCATTCGAGAAACCACAAATGAAGCACTCATAGTAAGCCCATTTAGTTTTCAAATGAAGGACCCATAGTAAGCCCATTTGATAAACCACAAATTAAGCACTCATAGTAAGCCCATTTAGTTTTCAAATGAAGCACCCATAGTAAGCCCATTTGATAAACTATAAATGAAACACCCTTAGTAAGCCCATTTGATAAACTACAAATGAAGCACTCATAGTGAGCCCATTTAGTTTTCAAATAAAGCACCCATAGTAAGCCCATTTGATAATCCGCAATTGAAGCACTCATAGTAAGCCCATTGGATAAACCACAAATGAAGCACCCATAGTAAGCCCATTTGATAAACTACAAATGAAGCACTCATTAAAAAAAATCTACCATAAACTATCATTAAAATTTCCAGCATTTTTCTAAAATTAAAAATCGAATATGTCAAATTTCTCTAAAAAAAATTAAAAATCTAATGTCGAATTTCTCAAAAAAAAAAAATGAAAATCGAATACCTATGTCAAATTTCGCGAAAAAAAATTAAAAATCCCAAATGTCAAATTTCTCAAAAAAATATTGAAAATCGAATATGTCAAATTTCTCAAAAAAAAAAGACAATTGAATACGTCAAAATGACAATTAATTGTCAATTTTTTCAAAAACAATGGAAAATCGCAAATGTCAAAATGACAATTAATTGTCAAATTTCAGAACTGTCATTTTTTTAAATATATATTTGATTTTTTACAGAAACTGTTTCATTTATCAGGATAAAAAGGAGCCTATGTGTTATTCCAGAGTCTCAGCTATCTTCATACCAAATTTTAAGTCAATCGGTTCATCCGTTTAAGCGTGAAAAAGTAACAAACATACACACACACACACACACACACACACACACACACACACACACACACACACACACACACACACACTCACACACATACACACAAACTTTCGCTTTTATAATATTAGTAAGATGAAGTAAATTATAATTTAGTTTACCTTTATCCTGCTTTTTCCCATGGCAAAAAAAATCATTTTGTTGTGTTTTGTTTCGTAGGCTTGTTTTTGTACGTATAATTTAATAAAATCATAGAAATATTCCACGCATTTTTTTCTATTCTAAAAAATGCAAAAAAAAAGAAATCGTAGTATAATATTGGAAAAATTGTATAATTTTCATTTCCAAGACAATAATTTTGTGATGCTCTCAATCCGACCCTGCTCATCAACTCGGGACCGACGCAAGGCAAGCATGCGAGCCGCGAGTTGTCAACGGGTGGCCCACCCGCCGTCCGCGCGCGGACGCCTCGCGGCCGAGGCGATGCGGCGGCGTTCCGGAGTTGATGTAGTGAGCGTTAGCTCATACAAATCCATATAAAGAATACTAACCGCGCGAGGCGAGGCGGTGCTGAGTGGGTCCCGGGTGGGTGTAGTGAGCGTTGACCCTTATTTGTATAATATCCCACCCACTCTTTATATTTACATCTCCATGCAAAGCCGGTTGCCTGGAAGAGATCGCTCTAAGCGATAAGGCCGCCCATTGTAGACCAAATTTTATACCTACATATAGTAAAGATGTTAAGTTTTATTTTTTTAATTTTAAGTCATTTATTGTAAAATTATTCTTCTGGTCACAATAGAGAGTATTTATATTGTATTGTATTGTATTTCTGTGTAATCTTAGTTCTAAGCTATATTATTGAATTTGTGTAAGCAATAAAGAGTTTTCTATTCTATTCTATTCTAAAATTAGGCGAGTGTCGAGCTCGTCTCTTTCATCAACTTATCATAAAAATATAAACTCATTCATAGGTGGGTCTGTTTTGATCCAGGCTAGAAATATTTTTCATGTTTTTTCCAGAGGTCCAGTTATTTATCTAGTTAATCCAAACTATTTATAAAGGCGTTATTTATATGCAAAGCAGGCGGGTTTAGGTGGGCCGTTTATGTATCCAAATCAGTAATGGTTCTTGGTTCATTTTTCAGGGGACCGTCACGTTCGCAACCTTGGGGCCATGAAATCGGCCTACGAAACGCTTAGGATACCCGCGTGTGTGTTTTTAATTTCGATCATTTTCAGTAGAAGCATTGTGTCATTCAGACTCTCGATACATGGATGGAATTTATCCCGCCTTCTAGGTTTAGTTTAGCTATCAGCTACGGCTGCATCATCGCTTAAGCGATGATGCAGCCGATGATTGAGCGAGTGATTTTAAAATCACGCGAGTTCGTGGTCAAAGGCTAATCTATAATTAATTTTAAAACAAGTGAAATTTAAAATTTTTTTTTTTTAAATAACTTTTATTATTATTACCATCTAGCACCAAAGTACTCGTCAATAGCCCAAACTCGATGGGGTTGCGTCGTTTAATTACGAAGTTCTTACGGCCACCTTCTTGTTCCATCATCAGATCAGCTCCATGTCATGTCATCATTGTCATCCGATTTATATATATTTTTTTTTTTCGTGGGAAATGCCTTTATTGAGAAAAACAAACTAACAATACTACAGCAGTAAAGAACACTTTTATTAACCACAGATCGGCCACAAGCCGATCTACAGAAAATCCAAGTACTCCAAACCACTGTCAGTTGGCAGAGTGCCCAGAATGCTGGCAGCATTGCCACGTTGAATGGCAATACTTATACGTTGGGCCAAATATACCCCAGCATTTCGGTCACACGTCGCCTCGACCAAGCGCTCAGATAAATTTTGGAAAATGCGGTGAGCTCCCGGACCCCAAGGACCCAAAGTCTCTACCCCAAACGGCTCAAAAATGTAACCGCTATCGAGGTTAGCATATTTACGCCGCTTGAGCCGCTCAGCAGAAACTGCCGCCGCACCAGCTCCGATTTATATATATTGACATACATGACAAATTCCAGCTCAATCAGAAATCGGGAAGTGGATCAAATTAAACTTCCAAGATTTGATTACAGACAGACAGACAACAGACAGGTGAAAGTTAATAAAAGCTTGTAAAAAAGTAAATTCTACGCATTTATATTTTAAGTAGGTATTGTGATATCGTGCGAGCGACAGGGATGCGCAACTCGACAGAAACCTTAAGTGGGTATACACCTATTTTCTTTAACCCTAGAGTACTAATGTAAATTTACCACCGCTTAATACTAATGATCGCTTGGGAGGCTACTTTTGAAATAAACCCAATTTATAGTGTTAGTTATTTGTTACATTTTTATAAAAATAACATAAATTTATAGGTAAACATCTACCCTTTCAAAAACTGATACGAATATTCTTCTTTAAAATTAACATGACTCTTAAAATAAGACTTAAACATACAATTATGAACATTTTTTATCAGAACACAACAAATGTTTTAAGTCTGGTTAAAAAAATACTTCTATATATATATTTTATTTTTTGGCTTTAATATTACTATCCGATATATAAGCTTTATAAAACAATATATCAAACTTATGTTAACATCAAATTATTGTCTACAAACTAATTTGAAGTCAGGGCAAAACAATACGATTTTTCGCTGGTTGTTTTTATTTTGAGGCGTTTTCTGGAACTGGTGAACCTGACGCATTACTTGAGGCTTGATGTAGTACTGAAATGTCGGGGATTCAAAGATATCTTTCAGTCGGAATGGGACGAAAAAAGCATCTGCCGCGCTAAGGTCAGTGCCATAAGGGTCGACTTCCAGGTGGTCCTCAGTTTCAGTGTGAGAGTTCTCATTTAGTAAAGAAGCGGCTATTTATTCTTCTTTGAGATTCATCTAAAAGGAAAATAAACATTTGCGAAGTTATAACATGGCTACATGCTAAAAAAAACGCAAATCAAAATAAGTATCGAAAAATAAAAATTACCGTTTAATACTAATGATCGCCTCCCAGGCGATCCAGTAGTTTATATTTCGAAAACGGAGCGTCCCCGCTGGACTCCCGCGCGCTCACGTCTGCGGAACGGTCTATGCTGAATTGGCCCGAAAGCCGAAATTGATTCGCGGACGCGTTTTTGAAATAATCGAAAAAAACTGACCGAGCGCGGCCTGTCAGGCGATGATTAGTACTCTAGGGTTAAAAAATGGCTAGTAAGGTTTGATTTTATGCCTAGTAAGGTAAATTTCATGGCTCTACCCTAAGGATAATCATAATATATGTGACGGGATCGCTCACCTCCGTAAGGATTACGGCCAGGACGCCGCCTAATCTGTTGAATGCCCGTTCAGCCTAAAATTCGAACTACAATCAACTTTTTATGATATTTGTATAGAAATCAGAACCTTTTTTGTAGGAAAACATTGTTAGTAACCGGACCAAAAAGAGAATTACCTTGTGATATTTTTTCACCAATTTTTAATTCAACAAATATCAAGGCTACATTTTGTTTGCTATTTTTAACAAATTTTTACAATACAATATAACATTTTAAACTTCCGAGATTTAAACTCATATTAATTATATTAGTGGGAGTTATCGCGTAGGTATTTAATGCTAGTTTAAAAAAAAACATTATAAAACCAACCTCGACGTTTCGGAGGAATACGAGTAAGTATCTTTCTAAAACTTGCATTAAATATCTACGCAATACGTCCCTACTAAAATACTTAATAATATCAATACTAATATAATACAAATCAATATGCACGCACGCACTCACATCTAAACTTTCTTATTTATAACATTAGAAGGATATGATGTCGAGATTAAAATCTTTATTGACAGCAGGCAAACACAAGGAACACGCATTTTTAAAATAAAAAATAAATGTGTGCGTGTACTAGTGTACACACGTAAGAAGTGAAACTTCTTTAATTAAATTAAATTTTAAATTTATAAATTTTTTAAATTCATGTTCATTGGAGAAATTGAAAGTACTCTTCGTCTTAACCAACCGTGGTAGGGGCAAGAAACAAAAGATGGCGCGTAACCGAAATGTGACGCGTAACCGAAAAAATGTGACGGTAAATTTTTTCCAACGCCGATAAAGAAGTTTCACTTCAAAAAAAAAAAAACAATTATCAACATCTGGGGTTTAAATTCGCTTTTCTATTCAGTATCTGATTAATTCGACCCCCTAATCCCACCCAGTATGTATGACCAAAGGGTCCTTTTTACACAGGTTTTGCATTTTCTTCGCCCGTTTCCAAATCAGTAGGTTCACACCTCACTGTCTCAAAGGCTTCGACGCGACGTTACAATATCCTTTGAAGTACAACTTACGTTAACGGGAACGTTTACGTGAATAATCACGTACTTTACGTGGCATTGGAACGAGGCTTACTATTTTTATTTGTATAATTTTTTTGGGGAAAATAGCTAGGATTTTCTGAACAAATGTATCGTTCTTTCGGTGAGAAAAGTAGATATAAACATTTTCTTTTAGTAAAG
Source organism: Hemithea aestivaria (assembly GCA_947507615.1). Taxonomy (NCBI): domain Eukaryota; kingdom Metazoa; phylum Arthropoda; class Insecta; order Lepidoptera; family Geometridae; genus Hemithea; species Hemithea aestivaria. The sequence goes on along the minus strand of CANNRZ010000001.1, from coordinate 45,463 downwards.
TAAATAAAATAACTTTACTTGGTTGTTATTATTCCCGTGATAGCCGTAACATTTTAGTTTTTTTCTGGGATTTTTTTTTATTTCTTTCTTCGTTAAGGTTTTCTTCTAAATGGTCATATGGATCAGATATTGTACGTTACCAATATTAATATTTCACTTATAAATTCTATAATGCATGTGATGTCGAAATACACAATAAATAAGTCGATTTGCAGACAGATTAAAACTATTCATCAACTTTTTTTTGGTAACATTCATATTAAAATGTACCTGTTTGGTCGGAAAATGTCAGTGGCCGAGTCGGCTCGCGCCGATCGTGACTGAAGTAAAATTGTGTGCATGAAACTAATCGGCGCGGTCCATTTGCGAGACACATGTACCGTATCTTCCCTTTTTATATGTATTATTCTTATATATTTTTTTAATTTAATGATATTCTATTGTATTTATTGTAGTGTTTAATAAAGAGTTCCATTCTTCTTATTTTCTATTCTAATGTATTCGTACTTTGTGAAGTTTCTAAACTCACTTATCATTATGTACATAATGTAGATATAGGTACGCGGTGAAGTGCCGTAGGTATGGGAGTCGCAGCGGAAAATTTTCTATGAATTTTTGCGAATAAATCTACATTGAACTCTACCCACGAGCTGGGGCAAATCGCAGTAAAATATTGGGCGCGTTTTATTCGAAAACTCGATGTACTTGGAGTACGTAAAGTTATCTCATTCATATTCTGCGCATTATGTGCGCTACTGCAACAATAAAACACAATATATTGTTACAACTTGGGGCTTACTCGCAGTGGTTATATAGCCGATTGATAATTAAATTAAATTAAATTAAATTTCTTTATTTGTCAGATAACAAAGATCCATACAGTATGACACTTTATATTATAATCTACTTAATTATATACTAATACACTTGTAGTAAGGTTAGGTACATAAGTATTTATAATCTTAAAATTAGATTTATTTAATCTGTCCGGTTATAATTTTAATCCAGTGTAACTGGATAGGACAATCAAATTTGTCAGCAATGGTTTTGAGAATGCAATTGCTACTGCCGCGTAATCTGTTAAACAGAGAGTTGGTCTTCTTTCGTATCATGGCATGGAAACCATCTACACGCGCATGCGCGAACATACCCGATGCGCTACAGAAGCGCGGCAGTTTTAAAAGCATTCTCAAGGCATTGTTGTATTGGACACGCAGAGCGCTGTAAGCCTTTTGCGTATATTTTACCCATAGGCTGCTCGAGTAGAAAGATTGGCAGTATGCCCTGAATAGTATTAGCTTCACTTCATTAGAACTTCGAGCAAACCTACGGGCCAGCATATTGCATCGTACTGCCAGCGCTCTGCGTTCCCTCTCTATATCAAGATCATCCTTAAGATCGCAGGTGATTATATGCCCTAAATATTTAAAACTATTGACAACATTAAGTGGTTTATCATATATGTATACAGGAGGAACGTGACTGGGTGCTCTGTTTTTGCCATTAAAAATCAATAATTCGCTTTTTTTTACATTATACTTTAAGCCATGTTTATGGGCATATAATTCACAGCATTTTAAGAGTTTTCGAAGACCAGCAATCGACGGACTCAGCAACACCATGTCATCTGCATAGCTGATGTTATTAATGCTGGTGTTATCTATATGACATCCGACATGCATGTTGCTGAGCTCTCCGATTAGCTGATTCATATACAGGTTAAAAAGTTTCGGTGATGTAAGACCACCTTGCCTCACCCCACATTCAAGTCTATATTCTTCAGACATATCATTCGCCCATCTGACTGTGTTCACTTGTTTCCTATACCATACCCTAAATATGTTAATGAGTTCTGATGGAAGATCTAAGTCATGAAGTTTTTGCCACAGAATTGGATATGACACTAAATCGAAAGCTTTACTGAGATCTAAGAAACAAGCGTATATTGGTGTTTTCCTGTCTGTATAGTACCTTACTGTATGTTTAAGAGTCAAAATAGCGCTTTCGGTAGAAAGATTCGCTTTAAAACCAAATTGAGCGTCATGTAAATTTAAATGTTTATCCAAATGTTTTCCTAATAGACTGTCTAAAACTTTTGCCATTATTGTGGCTAATGAAATTGGTCTGTAATTTGTTTTATCTGATATGTCACCTGTTTTATTTTTAATTATTGGAACAACTATAGTTTTCATGAGATTAGCGGGAAGATGCGAATGTCCTAAGCAGAGAGAAAAGAACATAGACAGAATGCGAGGTAAGTGGGGTCCAGCATATGTGAGATGTTCAATGTTGAGTCCATCATGACCTGGAGATTTTCCTCTTTTCATTTTAATGATCACTTGTTTTATCTCCACGGCAGAGAATCTAATTACAAGTTGTTGTTGGTCAGTGAACTCAGCATTGGACATCATACTTGAATCTGGTGTTGTAGATTCTACTTTAAAATGTTCTTTAAATAGGTTCGCAATGTCTTTACAATTACTTACTCCATCCACGCTTACAGGAAGACCAGGTTTTGCGTTCAACTTATTCGTGTGTTTCCAAAATTCTCTAAAATTCTTATTTTTGTTATGTTCCGCTAATATATCCATTTTTATTTGTTCTTGCTTATTCTGACACCATTTGAGTTTACCTTTAAAACTTTTTTTTAAGTCGCACATGTTTTGATAAAATGGTCCAGATCTTGGTTTCCCTGCTAATACCCACATTTGAAACGCAACCTTTGCCTTATTATGAGCGTGAAATACATATTTATTCCAACCTATAATACGTTTCCCTTTTTTGCTTACATTTATTTCTGATGCTATTATAGCACCATTTCGGAGTATTGATATTATTTCTTCATACATTCTATCTATGACTATCTTATGGTCAAAATTATCACAAAATTTATCAGCACACTGAGTAAAAATTTCTGGAAAATGTATTTCTCTAAGGTGTTGATGACAATACTTGTGGTATTTATTCTTTTCTTGTTCTGTTCGTTCTCCCCAAAATATTTTATTTTTATCCGGATCTATTGGTGGTGTTGTTTTACGTACAATATTATCTAAATTACACTGAATAAGCAAAGGAAAATGATCTGACCATGTAATGTTATGAATTATTTCAATAGAATTAATTAAACTAAATGCTGCATTAGTTACCAGACAATGATCTAACCATCGATGTGAACCATTGGCATCACTGATGTACGTGTGTTTATCGGAAGTTGAATTTAGTTTAATAATATCAGCACATACCCAATCTTGTTCCTCGCAGAAAGCAGTCATCTCTTTATAAAATAGTTCATTTGGATGTGCGTTAAAATCTCCTACTATGAACGCACATTCCACGTCATTACTATTAATTATGGAACTAACAACCCCAAGACAATCTGTAAAATCAGGCAAATTTTCTACGCAGTTTACTGGCATATATATACTAAATACTAATATACTATATGATTCTACCGATATTTTAATTGCACAAACCCTAGGATTATGGCAGTCAATAACAGACACACATTGAAACATGGATTTACGCCAAAGAAGGGCAACACCACCGAACGGTCTTCCCTTTAAAAGTCCTGCCGAAGTGTCAACCGCTGACGTACCCGTGCACCCAAACTCTCTATCTACTTCATTCAGCCAGGGTAAGTCATGGGGCAACAGCCACGTTTCCTGAAGCGCTATTATATCATTTGACTTGCACATATCACGAATACTTTCTATTGACCGTTTCACAGACTTACAGTTATAACTTATAATATTACAGTTCATTGTACTCTTATTAACCATAAAAATATTTAAGAGTCTTTCCTATGTTGTAGGCTCCTTTCGTTATCGTTTTGATACTTGAATGTTATAAAACGACGAAAAGATATCCCATCTGGCCACAGATTATCATCAAGGAATAATTGTAGTTTGTGCTTTGATACAAGTAATTTCCACGCATTGTAACTTTTTTCTTTCCTCATCATAACTTTCGTTAAGATGACTTTTTCTTTGGTCTTTTCGAATATATAATCTAAAATATCTTCATATGTTACGTCTTTGTGTACGTTTGTAATGAATAAGGGCACTCTTGTTTCTGCCGCTTTAAACTTGCTCTCTGGTCGACTTTCTGCTTTTCCAATTTTTCCTATGAATTGGTTTCTCAATCTTTTCTTCTGTACTAATATCCAGTTTTCATTCTCTTCTTCATGCTTCCATTCACCGGTTTCTTGTACTAAACTCGCTATAGATTTATGATCAGATTCTTCTTTTAGACCTGACTGGTGTTTTAAGGTTGAATTAAATATCCCTCGAGCGACATTGTTGTTGGGAAAAACAGTATCATTAAGGCTGTTGTCACAATTTATATTATGTTGTTCTTCATTGTTTATTGCTGGCAAAGGCGATTCAACTGCTGGTACAAGAGAAGAAGATGCACTACGGAACATTGGTTCCGGCGATGAGGTCATTACCCCACGTTGCGTATCGGCATTTTTTTCAAATTCGCGCGATTTTTGCACTAACGACCGTCCATGCAATTTTGCCGCGTTTTCTTCAGAATTTCGCGCCAATGGCTCAGGTAGCGAGGCTGTGATTGGCCCGCGCATTGGAACGCGCATGCGTGCCGCGTTTTTTGAAAAATCGCTTTCCTTCTCTTGCTCGTTTTGTATCAAGTTCTCATTTACGATCGTATTTGAATTCAATTTAGAAAATTGTTCCACTGTGACATAATTTTCTTTGATGGTCTTCACTTCGGATTGTAATACAAGTAAATCTTTTAGCAATCGAGTAACATCAACATGATCGAATGTGATCGGAGGCAATTTCTGCAGGTCCCGCGCTACGAAAGTTGGTATTACTTCAGGATCTGTATTTTTGAAGAGTGTTATAATGTCTTCCAGATCTCTCTGCTGTTTTTTCTCGTTTATACGATATTTTTTACGTTTACTCGATGGAATGGAATCGAATAACAAACATTTTGCACGATCAATGTCTGTCAAATTAAATGCAGTAGCACATATCCGGATTAGGCTCTCATTGTCCATCACATCAAGTTTATTCTGAATAAAAGCTAACACTTCATCTATCACAATATTACAATTAGAACACTTTAAAGTTTTCGAATTTGACAAAGCCATTTTCAAAAATGCGCGCCACGTACGTGTGTACGCAACGGCCTCAAACCACAGAATCTATAATGATAATGTTGCCGCTAAACTAGGTTTATAAGGCAAGTGAACGGAGTCTTGAAAGGTAGGCAACGTACCAGCGGTACCCCTGGTATTACAGGTATCCATAGGCGACGGTAGCCACTCACCATCAGGTGGGCCGTCTGATTGTTTGTCACCTATTACATAAAAAAGAAACTCCGAAGTGCGGCTGCCTCTTTGCTTCCACTGATAGCAGTTAAACTTATGTCGTGTATCGTATTTATATTATCACCAGTTTAAATGCCGCGGTTGTTTATTAAGTGCTGTGTACTGTTATCAACAACGAGTTATAAAAAAAAGATGGATTAAGCATTCCTGAATGAAGAATTGTGAAATGAAGACAAGTAGAACCTGGCGCATCGCCGACCGCTACCGCGGGTTAACTAGCTGTGTCCAGTGGTGTTACTCGCTGAAAAGTAACATTATACACGTTTTAAACAAAATAAAACTGAAGAAGTGTAAATTGTAACTTCTCTCATACTGTTGTGTTCTTTGTAATGATTGGCAATAAATGTTTTTTCTTTCTTACTTATTCTAGGGCAGGGCTCTAATAAACCCAATTTCAGCACATTTATTTCAGCTATTTAGGCATGGTTTGCTGACAAATTATTTATACATAAGCATTTGTCTTTCTAAAGGATCCCATAAGAAATGATGCTATACGGCTAAGTGTTAATTTACTGCTATAAATTAAACGAATTGTTGTGCGAACAAACTTTCTGTATTCGGGGTTCACGTTACCGGAGAGAAGAGAGAGGTTATAATTTTCACAGACAATATCTAAGATTACAGAACATTTCATAGACAATAGATATGAGTGTGTTTTATGTTATCTTAATTATTAAGGGATGCGTTCACACAATCTAACACTCCCTTCTGAACGCATACCCATTTTACTTAGACAGAACATATGTTTCTCACGAGTTACACCTTTAGTTAAGTTATCAGCTACCATGAAACATCCATTCAAAAATACAAATTTTACTTTACAAGCGGCTATGTTCTCTCTAAGAAAATGCAATCTTATATCTATATGTTTAGTCTTTGATTTATAACAATCATTTGAAGCTAACTTTATGGCACTTTGGTTGTCACAGTAAATCACTATTGCACTGTTCAGTCCTTGACGATGATGAAGTTCTCGTTGCAGTTGAAGCAACCACAGGGCCTCCTGCGTGGCTGATGACATGGCCATATACTCGGCCTCCGCAGTCGAGAGAGCCACAGTCTGCTGTTTGCAGGAACTCCAGCTGATGGCGGCATTCTGGAATACAAAAGCAAAACCAGTGCATGATCTCCGATCTGTAGTATCGCTAGCCCAATCTGCATCGCAATAACCGGTTATTTCTGATGAGTCTTCCTTTGTGTAACATATCTTTAGCTTCTTGGCTCCCTGAAGATATCTCATAACCCTTTTCACTCCTTGCCAGTGTTGAATTCCAGGATCATTACAGTACTGACTCAATTTACTAACCGCATAGTAGATATCTGGTCGTGTGACTTGTGCAAGATAAATAAGACAGCCTACCGCTGCTCTGTATGGAAAGTTGCTGTCTTCATTCTCAGGTTTCTTTTCAAATTTTATATTTACCTCAATTGGTGTGTGTACTGGTTTACACTCTGACATTCCAAACTGTTCCAACATTAGGTTAATATATTTCTCCTGATCTATTGTGACTACACCGGACTCTCTATTCCTCTTTATATTGATACCAACACATTGCTGAATCTCACCTAAATCTCTCATACAAAATTCTGATTGTAGTTTACCTTTAAGTTCTGCTGCTGTTTCCTTATCCTTTGTAAAAACCAAAAAATCATCTACCCATACTGCAATATATATCATTTTTGATTCATCTCTTGAGTAATATATGCATGGGTCTACTCTAGACCTTTCTAGCCCTATTTTCAATAAAGTATCATTTAACTTTATGTTCCACTGTCGCGCAGCTTGCTTAAGTCCATAGATTGCTTTATGCAAGTGACATACCTGATCGTTCTCTTCGTAACATGTAGGTTGTGTCATGTAAATCTCTGTGTCTATATCACCTTGAAGAAATGCACTAATAGCATCCATCTGAGTCATCTCCAGGTCATGTTTAGCAGCTAGAGCGAGTAAATAACGAATGGAAGTATATCTTACCACAGGAGCATAAACTTCATCATACTCACTTCCTTTTCTTTGAGCGTAACCTTTTATGACCAATCTAGCCTTAAACCGGATAACTTCTCCTTTCTCATTAGTTTTACCTTTAAATACCCATTTACATGGTAATGCCCGTTTGCCTGATGGAAGATCTACCAATGACCATGTTTTATTTTTAACTAATGAGTCGTATTCTTCTTGCATGGCCTTTTTCCATTGATCTGCATGCGGTGATGCAAGAGCTTCATCAAGGGACTTTGGATCGGTCAAGTCAAATACTGGACAAAAATAACTCACGTCCTGTGCAGTATCCTCTTCCTTTGTATTTGCATTCCGTTTACCTCTACGTGGCCGCAGCTTAATTAGCGGCGTCGTCGAAATATTTACTTCCTTTTCTGGTACGTAGGTTGAGTCATTGTCGCCGGACTGGTACTCTTCACTTGATGAATAATTTGGGCTCTCGCTCTCAGGTTCTTCGGCTTTCTGTAAATCAGTTACACTAGTGTTCAATAAACTAGGTAAGTACACAGAGTTATCAATCTTTGGTACACTTTCCAAAAATACAACATCTCTACTCTTGATAATCTTATTTGTATTCGGATCAAGTAGTCTATAGCCTTTGCTAGATTCACAATATCCTACAAATATGTATCTTTTAGATTTAGAGTCCCATTTTTGGCGTTTCTCCTTTGGCACTTGTGCCATCACCTCAGAGCCAAAAATCTTTATATTGGACAAATCAGGTTTCTTACCAGACCACATTTCCATTGGAGTTTTACCGTCAATAGATTTAGTAGGTGATCTATTAACTATGTAAGCCGCTGTGGCTACTGCCTCTCCCCACAACTCCTTTGTCAAATGTGCATCAAACAACATACACTTTGCTCTTTCTACCAGGGTCCTGTTCATGCGTTCGGCAAGACCGTTCTGCTGTGGTGAGTAAGGAATACTTGTCTGGTGCTCGATTCCATTTCTTTTCAAGAAACCATCAAACTCTTTGTTGCAAAATTCTTTGCCGTTGTCTGAGCGAACAATCTTAATTTTACTGCAAAGTTCATTCTCAACTCTGGATTTAAAATCTTTAAAAACTTCTAGTATATTCATTTTATCTTTCAAAAAATAGACATGAACTTTTCTAGTAAAATCATCAACAAAGGTAATAAAATATCTCATACCTCCCAGTGATGTTTGTTCCATCGGTCCACATAAATCGGTGTGGATTAGCTGAAGTGGCTGTGTTGCTCTTGAACCAACTTTGTTGAATGGTAGTCTACTGTGTTTACCTTCAAGACACGTAGTACATGCAATCGGACCTTTAACTTGTTCGGGAAACTTGCCGACTCCTTCTGCACATTCCGGTAACTTGTTGACATCTGTAAAATTCAAGTGTCCCATGCGCCTGTGCCACAGGACGGCATCATTTAATTTTTCTGCACAAGTTAAGTTTGAAACTACTTCTCTGTTAGTGTTCAGTTGGTATAAATTGTTTACTAGTGTAGCGGAACAGAGGAATCTTTTGTCCGGGGCATAAATGTCACATCGTTTGTCTGTGAAATTTACTTTACAACCATTCTTTACAAGAGCACTTACTGATAAGAGATTGGCGGCCAGCTTAGGTATGTATAAAACATCTCTTACCTGAATTTTCATCTGTTCATTCTCATTAAGTGACAAATTAACCTTTCCAATACTTTCCACGGGTAGCGGTGACTTACTGGCTACAGTAATGGTTGGTATCGGTGGACTTGTGACATCATACATCCAGTCACTTCTATTAGTCATGTGCATTGATGCACCGGAGTCCACATACCATAGGTCCGGATTCGTCTGAGCGGATGAAGCTGAAAATGCTGCAACATAAACTTTATTACTGTCTTCTCTCTTGTCCTTATTTGTTTTCTTCGGTGCGTGACAATTCCTAGCATAATGTCCACGCTTGTTACAATTAAAACAACGGAGTTTGTTAGTGTTCTGAGTCTGAGCCTTCGCTGAACTTTGATTTCTGTTGATGACTTCCCTCCTAGTGAAGAACGCTGAGCTTTCTGAGCATTGAACTTCCTGCAGGAGTTTAGTTTTAATTGAGTCAGCACTGATCGTGATTCCGGAACTCTCTAAACCCATTATCATAGGCTTATATGTCTCGGGTAATCCAGCCAACATCAGAGTGCCGAGCCATTCGTCATCAATATCAAATTTAATGCTTCTCAGTTTGTGAGCGGTCGTCATTATTTTGTTAACGTAGTCTTCTACGCTGCGTGAAGTTTCCAGTGTGGAGGTGATAAGATCTCGGAGTAAAGCGACGCGTCTGTATAGACCGGTGTCGTCGAAGGCTTTCTGCAATGAATCCCATACTTCTTTAGACGTGACTGCTTTCTGCACATGCACGTAATTGATTGGGTCTAGTAACAGTATTAGCTTGGATCTGGCCTTTGTGTCCTTTTTCGCGTCGTTTATTGTTCCTTCTACACAGCCCCATAGATCTTCCAACCTGAAATATGCTTCCACGGCGAACTTCCATGTGGCATAATTTTCCCTACCGATGAGTCGTTCGATATGGAACGGATTATGCGTTTGGTTGTTGGACATCGTATTCTTCACGCACAACAATAATATTATATTCGTTTTTCGCAACCACGCTCTGCTACCATGTTAATTTACTGCTATAAATTAAACGAATTGTTGTGCGAACAAACTTTCTGTATTCGGGGTTCACGTTACCGGAGAGAAGAGAGAGGTTATAATTTTCACAGACAATATCTAAGATTACAGAACATTTCATAGACAATAGATATGAGTGTGTTTTATGTTATCTTAATTATTAAGGGATGCGTTCACACAATCTAACACTAAGAACCAAAGTTAACGACATTTCCTAGCGGTTTTGCAAGATTTTTCTCTCGCTATACTGTTGATAGCTTTGGCCGTGGCTAGTTACCACCCTCTGGACAAAAACGTCATGTCGCCAAGTGGTCATTAATGACCGTGTTCCGGCATGATGTTCAGTGAAGCCAGGGAGGTATATATCCCACCTTCTAGGTTTAACCTAATACGTTGTCAAGCAGCTATATTACCTTTGCGTGCTTAGTAGGATTGTTTAAGCAATAAGTTTAACTTAGAAGTTTATGTATCTTGGAACAAACGGTAACTTAACTCCTAGGGATTCAACTGATAATAAATTTAATTGTGAGTTATTATTATTTTACAGGGTATTCAATTTTACTTGTACTTTATTATAATCATATAATTTTACTCTATACTTACTTTGTTTTTACTAACTTTATGGTTCCACTTAAATCCAAAGAAATGAAAAAAAAAGAGCAATAAAAAATAGTGCTACCCAGGATTTTACAATAATTATAAGTGCACGAACATTTCTTACTCATCAACACAGGCTACTTATCATGTTAAAACACTGAGCGCAAAAAGTATGATATTTTAAAGTTACTAGTATTATTAGTAAACTGCAGTAGGAATAATGAAAAATTAATTTCAAGCCATTAAACTTTTCATAATATTTACTGTCCAGTGCCCTTTATTTTGGGTTACTAATAAATTTAACGAAGAGTTAGTGAGAGACGCCATAGCGCTATCGTTGCTATGCCAAACTTGGGCCTGTTGGATCGGAAAGTGTCAATTGCTGCGCTGACTCGCGCCGAAGTAAAATTGTGCTAGGTACAATTTTACGCTCTTAAATGAGATCCATGGGCCTAATTGAAGCGGTCCATGTCAGAAACGCCAATACCGCATCTTCCTATTTTTTTATTTATGATTATACTCTCTTTACCGTGCCTTTAGGGTCACTTTCATGTCAGTGTCTTCTATAGAATCTACAATGGGGAGTGTTCCGACGAGCTGTTTAATTTAATACCGGCGTCGCAATTTTATCACCGCACATCACGCATCCGCACAAAGGCCCATCCCCACATCTTGCAGACCTGGAGTTCGCATACAGTGCGGTTTTCGAACTCGTTTATACCGCGTACATGCAAGATGTGGAATGTTCTCCCACGATGGGTCTTCCCAGAATCCTTTAATCTTGTTGCATTTAAGAAGGGTATTATATACAAATTCTTAAAGGGCCGGCAACGCTCTGATAGCACCTCTAGTGTTGGAAGGGTCAATAGGCGGCGGTAACCGCTCAACATCAGGGGGGCCGTCTGCTTGTTAGCCGCTCAATTTATATAAAAAAAGTGTGACACATAATTATTATAAAGTGTTCCTCACTCTTCCCACAATTTGTGCATAATGTTGAATGGTTGGAGGTTTTACGTCACCTGTTAACTTACTTATCGGGAATACACCTACACTATACGTCTTTCGCCTCGCGTCGTCAAAGGCTCGCAGTGACGAAATTACGACCCGATATGTATAACAGTATTGAGTTTGTGCAAAAAGAGAAAAGTTGTAGGAATTGGGGGCATGTATTTTTATAACTCAATTCAATTCAAAATTCATTTATTCAAAGACGATATACGATTACATTGGATCACTTTTGCAAGTCAATTTTTTTTTTATTATTTTAATACTCTACTGCTCGTTAGCAAAGCACATCTATGAGAAGAACGAGCAAGAAACTCATAAGGATTGCATTCTTGATTACATAATTTATTGTGTGTTTGGGGGGCACCAGCTGGTTTATCATTCAGAGGTTTTCAGGCATCTTTGTCTTCCATGTATTGGCTTATTTTAAAATATTTATGCTTTCTTTTGTAATATATTTTCTTCAAAATATGGAAGGCAGGCGAGTGCATAGGTACCTTTCTAGGCATATTTTTTTTTATGTGATGTAGTAGAAGACGAGCAAGACGCTCTCCTGATGTTAAGAGATAACGCTGCCCATAATCAGTACAGTGTTACTACTAGGATTTCACAATTATGTGTAATTCTAGGAGCACTGCACCAACTCTTCTTACTCAAGAGTCATAAGATGTTAAGACTCTTTAGCCCAGTAATTTCACTAGCTACAGTGCCCTCCTACCGGAGCACAGTAATGTTTGCACATCACTGCTCAGGCGGTAGAATAACTGGCACTGTTGGGGTACCCACCTAGACGACCTCCTGCAAAGGAAGTCTACCCCCGGTATATTGTGTGACTAAATTATTATTATGTGACTAAAACAGCGATGACTAAAATTACGAACGTACCTACGGACTTTTACGCAACGTATAAATAATAAGGTACGAAATAACACCAAAAAATAGCAAAAGAAATATATTAACAATATTATGTTTGTAACTTCGAAAGTTTTCATCCTTATTATTTGAAGTCGCCTAAACTCAATAATCATTTGTTTAAATTGGCCACAATGAAGCACTTTTGAGACATATTTTAAGACGCTACTACTCATTCGCTAAAAAGTTATACAGATCCTTTACTCAAACTCAAACTCAACTCAAAATTCATTTATTCAAATAGGCTACAATGGAGCACTTTTGCAAGTCAATTTTACATTTTATTTTAATATTCTACCGCTCGTTCGCAAGGCACCTCTATGAGAAGAACGAGCAAGAAACTCATAGGGATTGTTTTTTTTAAATATTTGTTTACAATTTTTATCTTGGTTACATAAATTATTAACAGGTGGTTGCAGAGGTTACATATGTATTTACATATGTATGTTTAAGTAGCTTTTTAAAATTAGTTCACCATAATACCACAACCCTTATCATTTCGCACAGTGAAGTAGGCATGACCCTTCAACCCACCAGGGAAATCTATAGCTGATATCTAGGGCCTGTGACAGTTTTTGCTATAATATTATACCGTGCATATGTCACTTTGAAACAAATTCATACTGGCTGGGTACGTGGGTCACTCTCTAAATTGCCTTAGATAAGCGAATTTTTAACCTTGGAGCGCTTTCGCACTACTTCCGATTCATAGATTTACCATCTTCTTCTATCTAAATATATAAAAGGAAAGAGTAACTGACTGACTGATATATCAACGCACAGCCCAAACTGCTGGACGGATTGTGTTGAAATTTGGCATACAGGTAGGTTTTAAGGCGTAGACATCTGCTAAGAAAGTCACATATTATCACATGTTGTTGGCTGCCTGGTTCTGTGACGTTGTGGGTGTTTAAAAAAAAACCCTGTATACTTGTCATTCGCTTTCCTTTTTCTTTTGTTAAGACCCTGGAATAGCACATAACCTACTTTTCAGCGAGTAAAACCACTGGGTTCAGCTAGTAGTGACAATAAGTTAACTATGGTCATAAGAAAGAAAAGAAAGAAAGAAAGAAAAAGATTTATTTACAATAACATAAAAAACAGCATACAACAAAAATAGAGTAGGTACTTATATTATGTTATTGTAAAAAGGTATCTACTCAGCATATATGTAGGTGGGCAACCTACGCTGGTCTTCCGTAGATACCATTGCAGTGACGTCCAGGCAGGCCTAACACTAGGTACTTAAAAAAAACCAAATATAGTGAAAAAAACAAATGCATTAAAAATAGGAAATACCATAATAAAAAAGTTAACTGAACCATCTATTAACATTAAAAATCATTACAAAATAAATTATATAATGTAGAATACACAATATATATATGAATGAGACACATATAATATTTATGAAGTATGATATCCAAGATTTTTATTATAATTAATATAGTATAAGTGTACTTAGAATCTATAGAGATAAAATTAAAAAATAATATAGAGAAAAATCTATAGAGATAAAAAATTATATAATAAAATATATATAAATACTGTATGTATGGCATATTAATAGAAAAAAGTTGAATAATATCTAGTAGCGACAGGTACAATAGCCAGTGCACTGAGTCTATATAGCACTAGTCTCGAGTCTTAGGTTTTCCTGAGATTTTTGGTGGAGAAGTAAAAACTTTTTTAATTTAAGTCTAAATGAATATAGACTTTGCAGGTTCCTAATTGGCGGGGGAATATTATTCCAGCACTTGGATGCAGCATAGCGAAAGCTTCCTCTAAACGAGGCTGAACTATTTCGCGGAGTAACGAGCTGCATCACGTACTGGGAACGCGGCCTTCTCGAAGAAACCCAAGAGAGTTTATGGTAAAGATAGGGGGGAGACTTAAATTTAAGAACACCGAAAAGAAGACATGCCAGATGTAATTTCCTTCGATGCCTCATCTTGAGAATAAAATGATTATTCAAGAAGGGAGTCACATGAGCCCTCGATGGAATATTGAAACAAAATCGAGCACACGCATTCTGCACTCGTTGAATGAGCTTTTTGGATTTTGCCAGCAGTCGAGGCCCAAATACAGAATCCATATAATTAAGTTTAGCTAGTACAAGAGACTCTACCAGTTTTATACGCAGTTCTTGTTTCAAGTAAGGCCGGATTTTGTACAAAACTCTAAGTTTGTAAAAGCAGCTAGATACGCAGTTCGTAATATGGCTATGAAAACGCAAGTCGCTGTCCATAATCAAACCCAGGTTACGAGCTTCAAAAACCCTTTCGACTGGCTTACCCAATAGAGTTACATTAATTGATGGATGAATAGAGGCAATCTGATGCTTAGTACCTAAAATTAAATATTTTGTTTTAGAGGGGTTAAGTAAGAGACTATTACTCTCTGACCACTCTGCAATTCTCGAAAGGTCTTCGTTTAATTTCTCTATTGCGCTATCAATATCAGTCGGCTTACAGGCTATATAAATCTGCGTGTCATCCGCATAGAAGTGGAACTTACAATGCCTAATGCGATATTTAATATCGGCGGAGTATAGAATAAATAGAATAGGACCCAAAATGGACCCTTGGGGTACACCTCTACTACATACTAACTCCTCGGACTCAAGCAAAGTACCATCGTCTCGGTTTATTTTTACAATTTGACGCCGATTACTAAGGTAACTATCAAACCATAACAACGCTTCCCGGTCAAACCCATAGTAGTTAAGCTTTGACAGCAACAGCTTAATATCAAGAGAGTCGAACGCGCGAGAAAAATCTAGCAGCACCAGGAGAGTACACATTCCCTCATCCTGGGCGGCGATTATGTTGTCTGTTACATCAAGCAGAGCTGTAACAGTACTACGTCCCTTACGAAAACCAGATTGGACGTCTGGTAATATCTTATTATTTTCAATATATTTTGTCAACTGCCCACAAACAACCTTTTCCATTACTTTAGAAAGACAGGGTAGTAAACTTATTGGTCGAAGATCTTTAAGTTCTTTCGGTACTGATAATTTAGGCAAAGGTCTGACTATGGCAAGCTTCCAAATTTCTGGGAAAGTAGAGGAGGAGATAGACAAATTTATTGGATCATTATAGCATCTATGGTGTGCGGAAGTGTCATTATAATCATATCTAAATTTATGCCATCACAGCCTTCTGCTTTTGACTTCAGCTTCGCTATTATCTTAATAATATCATCCCGACTAACCTGCTCTATATGAAAGATAGAGTCACAAAACCGATGGTACTCGAAATATGTCAATTGAGAGATAGATACATTTTTTACTCCAGAGATGTTTAAAAAGTGCGCATTTATAATATTAGGGTTATAAAAACTAGGTGGCAGTTCAGAAGTTTGATTGAGCATCAAAGCATTTTTAAAATTTTTCCATAATAATTTTGGATTATTTATTTTTTTATTTATATTAAATTCGAAGAAAGCAGCTTTTTCAGTGAAAAGCGCCTTATTTACAGTACTTTTTAAAGTTTTATAGTACTCTTTTTTTGTATTTAGCCCGGTTTTGTGATATTCGGCTGATGCTTGATCTCGCAACGACATCATCAATTTTACAGTATCTGTAATCCAAGGATAGGAGCGCTCTTTGATTACTACAGACCTAAGAGGCGCATGATGGTTGAAAAGACACTCGAATCCATTGATTACGGCGTTAACCATGTCATTTACATTTTCAAAAATCATTGAATCCCAATTAATTGATTCCAAGTCATAATTAAAAATATCTGCAGTTATATTTTTTAATGGTCTGTATACATATACAAGAGAGATATATACCGCGCTTAGGTCATTTTTTGTATGAAAACAAAGTCACCAAAACATGGTGGGGTGCGGGGGATGGGTGGCTAGATTTGATTGGCTCGTTCAAGGTGACGTCACAGTTACGCCACAGATTAGGTAATAGTTAGAGGCATAACATGACTTTCTAGTGATGTGGTAAAGTCGCTATATCGTATCGATAAGAAAATATAAGTTACTGTTATTCTTAAGTTTAATGAGAAAGTTCGTTGTATTGTACTCGTATACGAGAGATATTTTAATATAACTTCAATAATTGTTTTATTATAGCTTAAATGTTTTCTCATCTCTATTACCTCCCAAAGTACCCGAATAAACATTTTATATGGTTTCACTAAAATATAAATAGGTCCATCGCTCGCATAAAATTTTTAGTCCTAGTTTTAAAAAAATATGCGTGCGAATACGCACCCTATAAGAATAAACAATAAATGTTAGATAGCGAATTATTTGTTTTTAAATTAGTGACAAATTTAACATTATGTATTTTAAAAGCTTCGTTAAACTTCTCCTATTATAAGCTTCATAATAACCATTCATGAATTAAATACCAGTAACCCTGTATAATATTAAACCCCGATAATTTTGGTACCTTAATATACCTAATACCTACCTACTTCAAAAATTTCAATAACATTTTTGTCGATAAAATTTGTGGTGTAAATTTAAATTTGTGTCTTATCACTAGTTTATCCGGGCGTAAGAGAGAACGAGATAATGTTATACAAATTTACCAAGAAAGAATGAGACGAAAAGAAACTTGGCCATTTTTATATTGCATTGTATGTTAAACATTTTTCAATGATTATTATCGGAATAATAACTTGCCTGTGTAATAAGATTTCGTCTTTTGCGTAACTGAATGTAGCGCTAGTCTTTCCGCGCCTTTTTATTGAACAATACGGCATTTTTATTAATTATTTTTCATTAAGTATGTGAATGTCACGCTGTCAATGTCGGCCGTGGAATGAACACGAAAAAGAGGCGGAGCTACGAGCTTATGTTGATTCAGGCATATGACTTGGCGACTGTTACCTCATTTTAGCTTCCATCTCTAGCTTTATGATCTGTGTCTGTATATTACTACATAGGGTTTAGGTTTTTCCTTTGTGAGCTGGAATTCACAAGAGATGAGCATATGACCATAAATAGAGCCCACTGGGTCATAGCAGATGTTCCTAGATTTTAAATTAGTACATATAATATCTATCAGAGTCTTACTAGCGCTAGTAAAATGGGTAGGCTCGCTGACAACCTGCGTAAGATTAAAACATGTTACAAATGCGTTGAATTTATTAGTTTTACTATCGTCCTTGTTTAACAAATTTATATTAATGTCACCTAATAGAATTAAATAGTCATAGTTGGGTATCGAACTAATAGAGTCTGTGATTGCATCCAAAAATAAGTCAACATCCAACCAAGGCGGACGATAGGCTGTGCCGATTACTAGCTTCTTTCCACTGAGGGTCATCGAAAGCCACATCTGTTCCACGGAGCAATGCAGTGGATCGACAGGATGAGACCAGGTGCGTACGGTGATACCACGCCTGATGTAGAAGCCTACACCGCCGCCGCGCGAGCGCACGTCTCGCGGCCGCGGGATGTGGCGCAGGCGGTACGAGGGTACCGCGGGGGCCCGCCCCTCCTCACCGGCACGCAACCAGGTCTCATTTACAGCTAGTATGTCAAGGTTATTCCGAGTTACGGAGGCAATGAAATTATCGTGATTAGTGCCAAGGGAACCTGCATTGTACAAACCTATTCTTATATATTTACTTATCATAACTAGTTTTTACATGACAAAATATATATAACATAATAATACGTACGAATACAAATAATACACAAATATAATACAAAATACATAATATATGTTACAAAAAAACATAACGTAAATATTGAATGGATAAATATTACAAGTACATAAATTAATAAAATACACATTGATGTGGTGTAAATACTAATAATTAATATAGCGCAAGTAAATATTATTGAGATACTTTTAATAATTGCAACTATAACGTTTTTACAAAAGCAAAAGTATGGTTCTTGAATATACAAATAAATAGTATGGTTTTGATAGCTAATATAATATAAATGTTCTATAATAAATGATATGTTTATACTGCGCTGCCCGTAACCTAACTTAAAAAAACAATAATAACTTAACATAGTATGACTAAATAATAAAATGTGAAAGAATAGCACAGTTAATACCGGTAACACATCAAAC
The DNA here is from genome assembly GCA_947507615.1 of Hemithea aestivaria. Classification (NCBI taxonomy): domain Eukaryota; kingdom Metazoa; phylum Arthropoda; class Insecta; order Lepidoptera; family Geometridae; genus Hemithea; species Hemithea aestivaria. Next base: position 26,902 of record CANNRZ010000001.1, on the reverse strand, counting down.
TTTTTATGAATTAAAAACCCTATCCAAATCAGCATCCGAACGTATCTGGTACACCTGCTTCCCGTCTCCCTGGCGGGCGAAGATTCGGCCTCGTTTTGTCCACACGTACCGCCACTCCCGCTTGCGACACTCCTCACGGAGCCGGTGGAATAGCTGGCTATTAGTCCTCGTCAGCCGCTCGTTGATATAGATGCGGCGCGACGTCCCCACCAGCCCCACCTCCGCCGACGTCAGAGAGCGACGCACGCGAGCCGCCTGCAGGAGCTGATCTCGCAGAGCACGACGCGCCAAGCGCACGATGACACGGCGCGGGCGCTTCGCTGCCCCCTCATCAGGCCCGGCGTTGTGATCAGCCCGTCCGACGCGCTCGGCGAACACAATGTCTCGCTCTTGGAGTGTGACCCCCAACTTAGCGGCCAGGAGGGTCACTGTGTGGCCTACGTTTTCACCCGCACTTTCAGGGATGTGTCCTATGTCCAGATCGGATAGAAGTAGCTCCTGGTCTCGGTCGTTTAGTTCGGATTTCAAGAGAGTTACCGTTGCCTGTAGGCCGGCGACTTCTTCCCGGGTAGTACCACCCGCCTCCCTCTGCTCGACTGCCGCTAGCCTAACCTCGAATCCGTCCATCCTCTCCCCCATGCCGGATCGGAAACTACGGAACTCCTCCCGAAACTCGCGGAGCTCCCTCATGTATTCCGCCAAATCACGGCGCATCAACTTTATCTCTGTGTTAGAGTCATCGTCTAAGGGCGAGCGGGGCGCAGAGGGTAATAATATTTGTGACTGCGTTGAAGTTTCAGCTGGCTCGCAAGGAGGTTGAGAATTTAAAGAAACACTAACCCCCTTTACGGGAGTATTAGAGTTGTCCCCCTTAGGCCGATTTTTCTTACATTCAGGGCATGCCCATGTCTCCTCAACCACATCCGTATCTTTAATTCCCACGCAAGCCTTATGATATGCGCGAGAGCATTTTTTGCACACAGCGCCACCTGTCTTCATAATTCTCCGACATGCGTCGCACTTAGCCATGGCTTGTAAATTAAACCTAGTGCGCAGAGGTAACGGCAGGCAGGTTGTTAGTTCAAAGCTGTGTCGCTAGATGGCGCAAATTTAAATTAAACACTTCGATGATTATTTCGTTGACAGTATTAGCGAGACACATTCAACACATTACCCTCAAAAATAAAAAAAAAATCTCAAGTATTTGTCCACAAGATTGGCTATTATTATAGCAAAACCACAGTATATTGGCGCACGAAAGTACTAACACAGGTTACTGAAAAGGTATCCTCACTTTGATACAATTGTCATTGATGTGCACAACCGATTGACATTTATTTTATTGACTTAAAAGACAAGCGCGTACCGGTGTAAGGTCGTCCGTGACGTCACTCATAGGGATACGCAAAGCCACATATAGCAAAAAAAATAGATAGATATATATATTATAGATAAAACTTTATTAAAACACAGAAATATATACAAAAAAAAACTTAAAATAAAAACACAATGTTATAATCTATGTGTTACAATTGGCGGTCTTTTCCAAGCGATCTCTTCCAGACAACCGTGCAGGGAGAGGAGAATATTTCTATTCGGTTTGTGTCGTGTGATAAAATAATAATAATACAGTATATTACATAGATAAATAGTAGTGACATAAGATATTAATCCAATAAAGATCCAAGTTAATCGCAATAATACCAGTTAGAATTGGTAACTGGGCCTCGAGACCAGCTGGTTAATAATTCAGGTCCAATTTACGTGAGCTATGCATTGCTAAGTTAATTGGGAATCGTACGGATCAGCTTAACTTAGGATTAAGTTAGCGGCCGTGAAGTCATCTTGCTGTAATTACATTATGTTATGGAAATTACAATTTGAGGCTATATTTTTAATAATTCGTCTCAACAATTATTTAAAAAATTAAAACATTTAATATAACCTACGGTATATTTACCCTTGGCTTGCTTAGCTGTATAGAGTATGACATGCACAATTCGCTTCCTGCTTTAATCTTGAGTAGAAATCACTTATACCTAAGTTGTGATCTCAAACCACGTTCAGAGATATACATTACGTTGCCCAGCGTCAACACGGAAGAGACTATGTCTTCCTTATTAAATTAGTTGTAAGAAGAAGGTATAATCAATAAACGACAGTCATGGAGAAAACTCGTATTTCTTCGTCCGTCTCCATCACCCTTCGCTCCTGCTAACAACGCCATCGTACAACATTTCATGGCGACCCTGCCTAGTAAGAAATTACCGATAGGACCGTTATTATTATTTTTTTATTATTCGTTTTAGGTTAGCCTTTGACCACGATCTCGACCAGGGGCCCTAGACGAGCGGAAATTGTCTGTCGCTATCGATAAAAAATGTACTGAGATGACAGTCGTTTTCGTTTGCTTTTCCACAGCGACTGTCATCTCAGTGCATTTTTTAGCGATAGCGACAAACGATTTGCGCTTGTCTGACCCCCGTGATCTTAAGCGACGATGCGGCCGTAGATGGTAGATAATAATATTATGTTTAATTTGTAAGAACTTAAAATAGGTACAGTTTTTTTTTTTTTTTTTTTTTTTATAGAAGACTAATCAAGCTATCAATCACTGCAATCTCACCTGTTGGTAAGTGACGATGCAGTCGAAGTTGTAGCACGCTTGTTTAGTAAGAACCTATTCACTCTTGATTTGAACAAACCCACGTTAAAGCACCACGCCACGTTATGTACGTTATAGTTTTACTGATTTCCAAGTATTCTAACTAATATTTCAAGGTGAGAGAACTAATTTGACAGGCATAGTGCGATGCCGCGCAGAATTTTGAATTTCAAAACGCTGGATCATAAGATTTCAAGACTCTTCAGCCAATAATTTCACGACCTACAAAGCTCTCCTGCCGAAGCACAGTATTGTTTGCACATCACTGCACAGGCAGTAGAATAGCTGTCAATGTCTAGTCGACCTCCTGCGATGGAATAAAAGTCTAACCCCGAGGTTGAAAATTTCAGTGCGTAAATTAATACATATTTTTTTAAATTTAAATAAAACTGTCGATGATTTCATGAATACGTTAGAGCTCCATTTTAATAGGCACAGGGTTAATCCGGCTTACATAATCTGCTGATTGGACTGGACCGTACACGAATATTTTATCAAACTGTTATTTTGATGGATTTTTGGCAACGTTGCTACAATAGCGGATTTAATTGAAATACGAGTTGTTTGAGTATTGTGTACTATGCTATGAATAGTAAATCGTGTGTAAAGCATTTTGTTAGTCAGTTTCAGCTTCATCTATTTTAACATTATTTACAAATTTACCCTTATTTTTACACTAAATGATTCGTGAGTGTTTATATTCATCTTTGTAAATAAACGGCATAAACTCACTTGTATTTACTTCGGCTGCGTGCCGACCGTTTACCCTTATTTATTTATTAATTCATTTAAAATCTCAGTGTGTGGTAAGTTCCGCCTGGACACTGCCGTGTTTCGGAAGACATGTGAAACTTTGGTCCCGGTTGTAACCTATAGGATATATAGGAAGCAGTCATTAGGCGGCGAACTGAAACTGTTACATAATATAATAATACAGTGTACAAGGTTAGCGACACAACCTATATTTGTGATTTGACTCTGACAGTGTAAGTAGGTTAACCTGTTGATAAGCCCCAATTATTAAATAACCTTTAAAAGGCTTTCTAAATTGTATTTTAATAATTATTATTTAGTTATTGTGTGGTAAAACCGCTAGACACAGTAGTAAATTAAATGGATAAGGTTTGAAAATTTCATTTCTGTAGATGCGAAGTGCAATCATGGTTCTCAGCTGCTTCTAATATATTTGTAATGCATTGATTGGCTCATCTCAGTAACGGCAGTTTCTTATTTAATGTTTCAGTGGTAAATTTATCGAATTTATTCCTATTTTAAACTATCTCCATCCCTTATTTATTTTTAGTATTTTGTGCGTTGATTGTGCTTTCTTGTTGCCAGTTTTGAAGAGCATTTGTATGTGATCCTGCAATAAAAGAAAGTAGGTTATGAAAATTATTTCTAAACAACAATTGCGTTGGAACTTTTAGCGCCGTAAAAACCTGCTGGAGTATTTTTTGTTAACGCCAGAAAAATCAAAAGTGCCTTCTGTCGTCCGCCGTCCGGGGTAAGATGGTAAAGGCCTATCCAAATCTGAGCGTCATCCATCTTTGGTCAGGTTTGAACAGCTTTCATCCAATTTTCTATAGATGGACTCACAGACAGACTCCGGTAAGTGTCTCACATTATATTTAATGCCAATGCTCGGGGAAACACCCCGTGGCAGCCAATGTGTGTAGGAGAGAACTGTATCTTTTATAAACCAAGATGGCCCCGCCCAGCATGTATGCATAAGCCAACATTATGAAAGCAGGCGCTGCACCACCCAATGCCAGTGCCCTGGGAAAGACTTCATGGCAGCCAACGTGAGTAGGAGAGAACTTTACCTTTCATAAACCAAGATGGCCACGCCTAGCATGTATCCATAAGCCAGCATGATGAAAGCAGGCGCTGCACCACCCAATGCCAGTGCCCTGGGAAATACTCCGTGGCAGCCAACTGGAGTGGGATTGGTACGACGTTGGATGCTCGAGACTATGCCGCGCTCTGACAGGCGTTTGAAGCTGAAATAAATAAAAATAAATATTTCAGCACATTTCACACAGCGCCACCTAACCCCAAGCTAAGCAACTTAATGCTTGTGTTATGATGGCTAGGATAACGGATATGACACTTATATACTTTTCTGAATACAAATGTTTATTAATGTAGAAAATATTATTATTTCTTAATTATTTTATTGCTATTTTTCCCTTTATTTTATAATCTAGGTAAGTTTCTATACAACTTTTGATATAGATATCTTCACTACTCTATTATTTTCTATCTATCCATTGAATAAAAACGACTCAATCTTTCTCTTATCCAGTGATAAATGTATCTATCCGCCGAAACAAGTGATAACAACCATATGATAAATGTCAGACCCACTAGCAAATGAGATAAAATAATATATAGGACTGCATCTCAAGAGGGGAGCTTTTGATATGTTGCCAACTAAGAAAATAAATATAACTGGAAGGAGTTTGGTAAAATATAAAAAAAGCACCCATAGTTGGTCACTTATACACTGTACTCCCACAAATGCATGTCAGTACACCATTCTTTTTTAACCAATTAAGAAAAGAAAAAACGATTCATTATACCTAATTTGTCGGGATCTTTTTTATGTACTCGTATGTACACAGAATACTTAAAGACCCCTTAACCAATTTGAATTTATTTTTTGTTTCAAATCGGTCAACCGGAAAACGCCTTTGCATATCAAAAACTTAAAGCGCAGCTTAAAGTTGGTTAGTTTTTGGGCTTGTTTCTTAATACCAATACATGGCTGGTTATTTTTAAAGATTTAAATTAGTCAAAACAAATTCATATACCATCTCTAAATATGCCAAGTCAAGCCATAGCTCTAGTAATGTAGTTAAACTTACTAAACTACCTTAATGTTTCAAAATTTTAAATGAAGTTAGCGTGCAGGAACGTTTGTACAAGCTTACTACTTAGAGAGCCATGCCTCATTTTTTCAGCGTGCTCAGTCCAGAAGTTTTTCTCGTTCAGTGTTGCCAAGTAGATGTTTACCCCAATGCAGTACAAATAAGTAAAGTCGGTCAGCTGGAGGAGGTCAACAAATGAATCGGAAACACGAATCTTATCTTTCAATTTTGTTGGACTGACTTTTTGGCGGATATTATGAAATAAGGAATTTGTTTTGACTTGAAATATTATATTTTTTTTTTTTTTTTTTTTTTTTTTATGTGATGAAGTAGAAGACGAGCAAGACGCTCTCCTGATGTTAAGAGATAACGGCTGCCCATAATCAGTACAGTGTTACCTAGGATTTCACAATTATGTGAAATTCTAGGAGCACTGCACCAACGCTTCTTACTCAAGAGTCATGAGATGTTAAGACTCCTTAGCCCAGTAATTTCATATTTTATGATTTAATTTATAAATATATCGGCAGCTTAGATTATAGCTATTAAGTTTAGTTGCCACATAGTAAATTCGGGGGACCAGAAACGGAAGTGGCACTGTTTCTTGTGTAACGCAGGCTAACATCGTTTCGTGATTGGTAGACATGTAATGGGAGTGACGGGAAGTGACGTTAGCCAATGAGAGTTGAGTTGAGTTGAATCTAGTTGCACGGTCGTCCGCTAGGGGCGCTGTTGTGAGCGAGCGGTAGGGCGGACGGGCGTGAGGTATATATTGAGCTGTGTAGACGACGGAGGCTCACTTTACGTTTGGCTGGCGGCTGGGACGGTCACTTTACTTCGGGACGGCACCTTGGACGGACGTTATGTCCGAAGGGTGACTGGGACGGTCACTATACGGTTTGGGTATCGAATTAGTTATCGAAGCGTTCGTAGCTTTGCGGAACACTCGGTCCCCGTTAATATTGTGTAATACAGAGTAGTGTAATATCATCCCTAATCACATTGTAATGTAACTGTTTGCAAGTGTAATAAAACTAATCGTATTGTGGTGTGATGTCTTATTCTTCTCGCCCGTTATATCCACGCTGTAAACCATGCCTGAGGGGCTCCAGAATGAGCGACAATATGGTGACAGTGACACATATAGGTTACTACGCTACGCGCCCGGTATCCTGTCCCGACATCAGAAGTGGGATAAAGAACGGTGAAAGAATTTAACGTGTTTTTTTCAATGTTTCAGTTTGCCTGCCTTGTTCGCCGCACCTGTCTTTTCCTGTGGCGAGTGCTGAGTGCGCGATCTGCGTGCTGTGTTTGCGCAGATGTTTGCGCAGATGTCCACGCGGGTGACATGCAGTGGAGCGCTTTTGCCGGCGCTCGTGTGTGCTCGTCTGTTCCTGCTTGCGTGCGTGCATACGTGCGTGTATGCGTGCGTGCTGAGTCTGCTGCGCTGTGACCTGCGACGCTGCTGGTCGAGCAACGAGTCGACCTTGGTGTGACTGTGAGCTATGAGACGATCTGAGAGATCTAGCCGTATCAGCGATGAACATTATTTGGTGAGTCGATTCCATGATTTTTTTGTTCATGCCTACTGCAGACTACGTAACCGTAGCTTGTTTTGTCTACTCTTGTAGTAGCATTTTAGTGTGCGATGAGCGGTAGTGGAGAATTTGATGCGTGAGCTAAGTTTTAATGTCGCTCAATGATAATTACCTACCCTCACTTTTTTTTGTAAATAGTTGAACATGGCTCGCAGTGTAGTCAGCTTAGAACAAAGCTTAGAAGTGTTATCTGATAATTAATAAGGCCCTCGCGTTGTGTTAATGGAAGTAAAATAAGAAATTCTGAGATTTTAGTCTTAGACTGATTACAATAAATGAGGTTAGGTTTGAGTTAGGTTAGGTGCACTATTGAAAATTGCAATTTTAATGCCACCGGTTTGTGTACCGGTATAATACGATATTCAGAGATCTTAGGCTTACATTACAATTGAGGTTAGGATTGAGTCAGGTTAAGCAAACGCAATTCTGTGCTGTGGTTATCTTTATTACAGATGAGTGACGTGCAGCAGCGTATGTGGTTATGCGGCACGCTGTCCTGAGCATCGGCGCGTGTGTGCGGTCACTTGGCGTGCTGGCCTGAGCATCGGTGCGTGTGCGGTCACATGGCGCGCTATCCTGAGCATCAGCGCGTGTGGTCGTGCGACGCGCGGTCGTTCTGAGTGTGCAGAGGAGAGAGAAAAAAAAAGGGGGGAGGAGAGACAAAAAAGGGGGGGAGGAGAGAGAAAGGATTTGTATCGGCTTTTATGTTTAGTCGCTAGGCACCATGTGAGAGAGGTCCAAACCAAACAAAACCAAAACCAAAAAAAAAATAAAAAAAATTTTGTTCTTCAGTAGACTTTTTAGTTGATAGCGAATCATTTTGCTGTAGTTCATGTGGTTTTTATTGCTGTTGTGTCACTCTGACACTCTTGACCCATTGGATTGTGTGACTTTTCTCAGTGAAAAAGTAAGAAATTAAACTGAAGTCGAATTGCCCAAAATGATGTGGTCAGTTTAGGGTGGACATGGCTGTTCAGTGTGTGTTGTGGGGATTCAGAGGTCTGCGAGACTCTGTTTTCTAGGCTATTGATGAGTGGAGTTTTGAGCAGTTGCGTGTCCCATCCGAAAAGTGATCACATCATCAGTCATTTTTAAGTAGTAACCTAACTGATTGTTTTGTGAGTGTTCTTGAGAAATGTGTCACAACCTAACTTGATGGCATACTAAGTCGCTTGGGTCTATTTTCTAATGAGAGCTTCAATTATCTGTCTCTTTTGAAAGAATTATGTCAGGATATTATGTCAGGATAATTGTCAGGATGAACGAGCGGTGGAATATGAAATCAATTAACATGGTGTTTTTTGTTATATAGGTGTGCAGTGAGATCGCGCTGGGAGAGCTCACCCTGCGAGAGGTCGCCCTGCGAGAGTTCGCCCGAGGACGTGCGAGCGTCAGGAAGGCCGTATCGGCAGCTTAGATTATAGCTATTAAGTTTAGTTGCCACATAGTAAATTCGGGGGACCAGAAACGGAAGTGGCACTGTTTCTTGTGTAACGCAGGCTAACATCGTTTCGTGATTGGTAGACATGTAATGGGAGTGACGGGAAGTGACGTTAGCCAATGAGAGTTGAGTTGAGTTGAATCTAGTTGCACGGTCGTCCGCTAGGGGCGCTGTTGTGAGCGAGCGGTAGGGCGGACGGGCGTGAGGTATATATTGAGCTGTGTAGACGACGGAGGCTCACTTTACGTTTGGCTGGCGGCTGGGACGGTCACTTTACTTCGGGACGGCACCTTGGACGGACGTTATGTCCGAAGGGTGACTGGGACGGTCACTATACGGTTTGGGTATCGAATTAGTTATCGAAGCGTTCGTAGCTTTGCGGAACACTCGGTCCCCGTTAATATTGTGTAATACAGAGTAGTGTAATATCATCCCTAATCACATTGTAATGTAACTGTTTGCAAGTGTAATAAAACTAATCGTATTGTGGTGTGATGTCTTATTCTTCTCGCCCGTTATATCCACGCTGTAAACCATGCCTGAGGGGCTCCAGAATGAGCGACAATATGGTGACAGTGACACATATAGGTTACTACGCTACGCGCCCGGTATCCTGTCCCGACAAATATATCTTAATATTTATTGTATTGACCAATAATTCTTTTGATTAAATCGAGATTGGGATCATTCACGAATCTCTTTTTAATTTGTTCTATTTTAAAAGATTTACGGATACTTCAAGCTCAATATCTCGTCAAATAAGTAACTCAAATTTGGGGAGAATTGCGTTCTTTTTTTTTTAAGTTCCATTGCTCAATTTGGATGTGTTAAGTACCTCCAAGAAAAGAATTCTCTATAAGGTGAGTTCCTCTGAGCTACCGCGTATAGCGCAGCTTTGTTCATTGACGATAGTGTGCCTAATTCACACATTTCCTCTTGATTGAATGTATGCGATATCAGATCTTCAGCGCTCGCTATTTCTGCGTGGTATGCATAGCCTGAAAGAAAATAAATTTATAAGAGAGGCTGCGGTTCTTGGGGTAAGGTGTAAGAGTACCGTCGCCCAAAATTCATTTAACGTAAAGAAAAAAGGTTTTTTTATGATAATGAGGTACAAGGCCAGCAACTCTGATACCCGATGGTACGCATCATGATTGCTCATTTCAGACAGGGTCACCCTCACCCAGTGTTTTAATACAAAATTCTGCTCAGCGCCTGTCACTCTGAGATATTACTCGTTGAAAGCGAAGTTAATGGGCATGACGAGATTCAACAACTCACTTTTCTTTTACCGGAGGTAGACTTCTTTTGCAGGAGGTTGTCTAGGTGGGTATCCCAACAGTGCCAGCTATTCTACCGCCTGAACAGTGGTGTGCAAACATTACTGTGCTCCGGTAGGAGGGCACTGTAGCTAGTTAAATTACTGGGCTAAAGAGTCTTTACATCTTATGAATCTTGAGTAAGAAGCGTTGGTGCAGTGCTCCTAGAATTTCACATCATTGTGAAATCCTAAGTAGCACTGTACTGATTATGGGCAGCGTTATCTCTTAAAATCAGGAGAGCGTCTTGCTCGTCTTATAAAAAAAAATCACCCCACCTCTGCCTCACAACTTCGTGGATCAAATCACTAGGTGGCACTTAGTCTGATCTGGGCAATCATGATGCTAACCATCAGGTATCTGACATGCTCGTCTTGTCATCAAAATATTAAAGTGTTACCTCCAGCTTTGACCATAGCAATGCCTTCCTTCAAGGACATCGACACTGGTATCCCAGACTTCTTAGTCAATACTTTGTGACGTAATGCATCTTCTACTTCTTGATGTTTCATGTTGTAGTAATATCCGGGAGTCTAACATGAGGTTTAAAACAGTAATAATAATATTATACAGAAGATTTTTTTTAGAACTTGATATTTTTCGTACAACGTTCATCATCAACACATTTCTTTCAGGAATATAAAATATTTCACTCATCACCCCAAACTCTTACTTTAAACATAACTCCATTACAAAGTCATAATGACCGCTTGGCGATATGGTTTTGTTCAGTTGGTGGTAACTGGCCACGGCCGAAGTCTACAACCAGTATAGCGAGTAAAAGACCGCATATAACCAATTTTATTCATTGGCGCAGTGCCGTGATTTGAACACAGTAATCCAGAATCACATTTGCACCATGTAACCACTTGACCACCTCTGCTTCAAAAGTAAACTTGGGAGTGAAGTTTGAAATAAATTTGGGCGAAGCACGGGACTACTCCCAAGTAACACTCTACTTACTACATACCTGTGAAAAATACTAAAACATATAGGCAGGTAACATAACAAAATTATAGGTACTAAGTACTAACATACAGCCAAGATCTGGTATACCCAACATCCTGAAAGATCAGCTCGAGCGGGCTATGAAGCAGTTCCTCCAAGGAGTTAAGGGAAGGTGGTGGACCATTTAGCAGCCAGCTGACCACGCTGCTGGTGTAGTAGTTGTACACTAACACACAGGACATGCCCGTTACGAATAATATTAGTTTGCGAGCTGGAATAACCAAAATTTTGGGTAGAAATATTGACTTTTGTACTTAAGATCGTTTTTAATACAAAAAATAATACCTGATGATACAACCCTGACGTTTTGGTATTCGTCTTCGAAAACTGAAATCAATTTGTTATATATAATTTTATTCCAGAGAAAAAAGGAAAAGCGTATTTGGTAATGTATTTAGTAAATATTACGCTATTTTTTTTTGGTCTGACGAGTAGTTTTATCATTAACCATTTATGCTCCAGAGTTATAAGCAAAGTTATTTGACAAAATAATTAAAAAGATCATAATTGTAACTTGTGAAATCACTGGGCTAAAGAGTCTTAATATCTTATGTCTCTTGAGTCTTGAGTAAGAAAAGTTGGTGCAGTGCACTTAGAATATCACATCATTGTGAAATCCTAGATGGAATTGTACTGGGCATATGGGCAGCGTTATCTCTTAATATCAGTAAAGCGTCTCGCTCGTCTTCTTACTTCTTCGCATAAAAAACAAAAAGTGTACGGGAGCGACCCTGTAGTGGGTCAAGCGGAGCCCGTACTGTGAGAGGACGGTACGTTTACTCTCATAGCCACTGCGAGTGGTCGCAGTGTGCTAGGTGAGACGAATCAAAACCACGGTGTGTGGATGAAATTTGATGTCTGACTTTATTATCTTAAAACTTGACCTTATATATTAGTTATCTCTATGTACACATTTACAGTTTAGTTAATTGTGTGCGTCCGTGTAAAGACTGACGCAGCAGTCTGTTTAAAACGTGCTTCACCATTATCTTGGAGATCTGCATCTTATCAGGCTCAGTTAAGGTGACGTGAAGGAATTTGCACGTCGCTGGTTTATGATCAATCTAGGATTGAACAAAAAGAATAAAAAAAAATCCTTACATTGCTGACAAAATATAGCCACCACAGAAAACAGTGAATACTGCATTGATTCGCGGCGATCCTCAAATTTAGCTGTTCCAAGCAGGATCAAGGCACAAAGTATGCATGTGCCTAATATTGCCAGCCAAGCTCCAGGGCTCAAAGGTCGGAGGAACTGGTTCTCGAACTTTCCTGCCCCTGAGGTCAATATGCGGTAGTAAAACTTGGTTCTAAAAAAACAGGAAATATTAAATTTTACCGGATTGTATAGCTGCAAGTGAATTATGGAAAAAATATTCATTAATACTTTATTGTAACACCACATGAAAATTTAAAATTAAAAATAATAGGTACCTACATTAACAGAGGCTAAGGCAAGGGCCAAGACACACGTCTTAATTCATAACTAGTATCATTCTACCGTCATCTTTAAAATTTAAATGAATGAAATAATAATTATAATATTTCAAAACAAAATAAGGATTTTTCAAATTGGTTAACTCTGTCATTTTATAATTTCGCGTTTTAGCTCAGTGTAAACAATAAAAACTAAGTATTTAATTTATTTTGGTTAAAGCGACCGGCGACCAAAGACTCTCGGACAACGCATCAGTATTGCTATCCAGAGAGGTAATGCTGCCAGCATTTTGGGAACAATGGGCCCTTTTTAGATTTAGTTTAGTTTTATTTATATATAACATTAGTTAGATAGTTTAGTTTTAGTTTATTATTTATGTGTGAATATTTAGTTTTATTGTTTACTTGTAATAAAGAGTTTTTTTAATTTAAAAGCTTACTCTAAATATGTAAGATGTGGTTGAAGGTAGGTGACGACATCGAAATTGAATGCAGGATACATCCGTAGCATAGAAGATATATCCTGGGTTCCATAATAAAGAGCTGTAAGAACTGAAAGCTGGAAAAAAAACGAATAAAATATACAAGTCTCCTTGAAAACATAATATAAATTCTTTAAACTTTAAGACTTACTTCGGTATAACTTCTGTTCAAAGGTCCAACCCATCTATCTCCCACTGTATGTACAAATCTGAAAAAGTTAACCTTTAACATTTACATTAATATTTTGTTAGCACATAACAATAGTGATGTGCAAACATTACTGTGCTCCGGTAGTAGGGCACTGTAGCTAGCGAAATTACTGGGCTAAAGAGTCTTAACATCTTATGACTCTTGAGTAAGAAGCGTTGGTGCAGTGCTCCTAGAATTTCACATCATTGTGAAATTCTAGGTTACACTGTACTGATTATGGGCAGCCGTTATCTCTTAACATCAGGAGAGCGTCTTGCTCGTCTTCTACTTCATCACATAAAAAAAAAAAAAAATATAGGCCCGATGGTATTATTTTTGGTTTTTCTACCTACTTCATTTATTTAAATTTTAAAATTATGTTTACCATAATATGTACAAATAATTATTTTATTTATTTTTTCTTTTATAAATTATGTATCTAGGTACAATGTAGAGGTATATTAATATACATACCTTATATTATGTAACTCAGCAACAACAACCAAACACATTGTAGAAGTGACTGTAACTGGTGCTATTCCTGGAATAGGTCGCACATTTTCTAGCATTTTGGGATTGAATTGTTCTTTTGGGAATGTTACCTGAAATACAATTAGAAAATATTATGTGCTAGAATTTGAAGGTAACTCTACATTACCATAGATTTGTCAACAAAAAGAGGCAGATCTAGTTCATTGGTCAGACAACCAAAAACTAGTTGTTATTAGAACAGTGTGTTGTGTAGATAAACAAAAAAGGTTTACACCCCTGGGCAGAGATCTTTACAGAATGGGCACAAAAACACAGACGGGGTCGCCAAGACCGGCTAGAAAAAGGTGGTGTACCAGACTGGTAGGCCAAAGCTGAAGCAGGATGAAGATACATTGATGGATCCGCTGTCAAGCCACATAGACATTGATTTGTTTAACTTGGAGTTAGATGACGCTGTGAGAAATGTTTTGCAATATGTATTTATCTACCAATAAGTGCATGAGCGCCACTTGAATAAATCGTATGTCTATGGTCGATAGAGTTATTCAAGAAAAAAATATGACTTACCACAGACATGATTCTCATTGGCCAATTATCAAAATCCCAACGCCTGTAGTATTTATACCCGTTGAGATCAGCGACGAATCCTACAGCGAATAATAAAAAAGGAGATTTTGTAACTAGGAAATAAAAAATATATATATTACGTTATATTTAATCCGTAATAATATATTATGTAGCGTAAGTACACCGCTGTTCCCATTGGCGAGTACCTACATTAAAACTTTAACACACTATGTAAGCTTAAGCTGGAAGATAGAGCCAATAAATTATTTTCATTTCATTTCAAGTATATTAGAGTGGTGGATACCAACGTAGAATTTGAGTGTGGAGTTCTAATGTAAAAACGCAGCATCGTTCTAGGTCAACATTTGCTTAGCCCGGACGAGCTTAGAGTGATCAACCCAAGGAAAATCCTTCAGTTCCTTTAAGCTACAAGGGTCAGTGGCGAATTATAACGCCGCTCCTGTGGAGTCTTCTCACATTCGTAAGTGGCGATCACAATAGGCCATAGATGGCCTATTTTGATCAGCAACAACATACAATTCGATTAGGTTTTTTTAATTTACCTGATTCAAGACTCCAGTAACCTGTTTCATTGATGATCAAACTGCCACCTTGTATTTTGCCAAAATTAAAGATGTCATACATAACGAACTTTTCATCTGTAAAGAAAACAAAAACTAAGTGGATCTAATGGAGGGATAACAAAAAGTGGTAAAGCAGTGAGTGATAAAGAGAATAGATAGGATGGATGGTTTACCGGTGGAAGAGTTTCTCAATGCTTTATCTCGTTTGGGCTAATTACAACGGCTTTACACAATTCTACCGCGATTTGCTCCGGTTGGAATAAAAAAAAAATCATTTATTATTGTCCAGATTACATACATAACATCAAATAAAAAAGAGAGTAGGGTGTAATAAACAAAACAAGATACATGATAAAAGAAAAAAATTGGTACACAAAAAACAAGAAGAAAAAAAAGAAGAAAAGAGAAGAGAATAATGGTGAGTGGAAGAGTGTGGTGGACAGAGAAAGTACTGGGCATGGGAGACTTTACATCTTATGTTTCAGGATGATAAGTGCAGAAGTGTTGCCTATAGAATGCCTATAGGAACCTGAGTAACACTGTGATTATTATGGTCAGGCGTTATAGTTTGAAATTCGGTGATCATCGTTCACTGCTTGCGTCATACGATAATAGTTTCACCTTATGTTACCGTTACCTATTGTAGTAGGTAGTTTATTAAGTTCATATAAGACTTACCATTTTTTATTGCCAATATAATATCTGCATCTACACTGATGTTTAGATTTCCCAAAATATTAATAACATTTTGTGAATTTATAGAATCATTGTAAGTAATGTTAACAGCAGAATTGTTGAATTCCTCCTTATCATCGACAATCAACCAAAAATGTGTAGAATCTAACCACATCTTCTCTGAAGCCTAGAACATAATTTTGAAATCAGTATAAATTCTAGACGTGTTTTGATATTTGGATACTTGATGAAGCGTGTACTCGTAAACGCAAACAAAATGAATACATCAGATAAAATTGTATTATATTCCTTGTAGATTTTGTATTTTGAAACAAAAAAAGTGACTCTATACTTAGTTATGTGCGGTTTTCCCACATACTGTCTCTTTCGTTTATATTTCGACACAATATCCATAGTTTAAGAAGTAAAACCCCCCAAAAATATCCATAAGAAGGCTTTTTACGATATAAACGATATCTCGCTCGCACTATTTGATACATTTTGAAATATAAATTGTTAGAATTAACTTTTTGAAAATTACTCAAGATATGCCCTGCACAATATTATTGCACATTATTATAAAAGTATTTCTATTATGATATATTAAAAAATGGCATGGGAAGATTTATTTTTAAAATTTAGCTTTTTGATAAATTGTATTCTGCGTATAAGTGCAGAATATACCTCTATATTACACAATGTATGTCATCTACAAACTATCGTTCATCTGAGATGCATTTTTTACAACAATCATCAATTAAAAAGAGTCAATTAACTTACAAAATAAAATATCCTCTCAGCTCCACATCGAGCGTCCACAAGCACTCCAATCAGTGTGTATGTCTGTCGGAAACATTGTACCATGCGTTCATCGGATAAACCGCCGTCGAGCCGCGACACCGATATCGAACGCGATGAAGCTTCCTTTGTGAATGCCACGTCCCCTGGCCATTCAAATATTTATTTTGGTGAGTTGAATTTATGCGATAAAATTGATTAGATAGAGGGAATTTAAATGAGTCGTCACTTCTTTAACCCTTTTTAAAGTATTGGCAACAATATTGCCACCACCTTTTTCGCTTTATCCCTCTGTGCGCCTGCGGCTTTACAAAAAAACTAAAAGTCCTAGAAAACTGTAATTGTGTACAGATAAAATGGTAAAAACATTCAAAATTAATTGATTTAGACACCACAAAATTTTCAGAAAAAGCATCTGAAAACTTCATCTCCATGTTAGTTGTTAGTATGGGAGGTGCTCTAAATTTATTAATTTTGTTTTTTTTTAGTCTTACAGTCTCTCCGTAAAAGAGAAACTATAAGGATACCTTATTATAATTGACTACGGAACCCTAAAAAGGTGGAATAGATTTAAAACTTACAAAACAGATTATTCTCACAACCAATCAAGCAAACAAAAGGAACATTCCTTTCTTTGAAGTAATCTGTAGAAAACTTTAAAGTCTCCTCACTAAGACCGAGAGAAAATGTGGGGAGAACTAGAGCGCAAATCTTCGCGAGCCACATACTGCCTGGATTTACAATCGCTTAAACTTTAAACGGACAGGAATGATTCCTTTATATTAAGTGAAGTACACTCAGATGTAAAAGTTGAGCTGTTTCATATAAAATATGTAGGAGGCAGTCGTCAGGTCATGTTGCAGGCCTTGTAATCTCGGCGAGTAAAAGTTGGGTTGTTTCCTATAACATATGGAAGAGGCAGTCGTCAGGTCATGTTGCAGGCCTTGTAATCTCGGCGAGTAAAAGTTGGGTTGTTTCCTATAACATATGGAAGAGGCAGTCGTCAGGTCATGTTGCAGGCCTTGTAATCTCGGCGAGTAAAAGTTGGGTTGTTTCCTATAACATATGTAAGAGGCAGTCGTCAGGTCATGTTGCAGGCCTTGTAATCTCAGCGAGTAAAAGTTGGGTTGCCTATAAACGCGATTTAACTCTGACAGTGTACCTAAGAAGGTTAATCGGTTCTGTTGGAATATAAACCCCATTTATTGATGATTATTATTATATTTAAAGTGAAAAAAGAGAGAAGAGAGTGAGTGTTTAGAGTGAAGTTATTAAAGTGAAATTTACAAACCCCCTTAGTTACAGAGTTGAAAAGTCGAGGACAAAAAGAAAATTAACCGCTTTTGATACCTTACTCACACCATTGGTTCATAATATTATTATGAACTTCATATAGACATAAACCAACAAAAATGGCCAAACTTCAACAAGAACTTTAATTTACATAAAGACATACAAATAACACAAATAAAAGATTTTCCAGTATTGGTTCTGGAGCATTTATTTGAGTGAGTATAATCGATGAACAAGAACAAAAAAAAGATTAGGTAGGTACAAAGAATTATGAATATGTTTCTCAAATCTGCTAAAAGAAATTAAAATCTGACATTGACTGTACAAAATGAGACCATTATTTGTAATATTAGACGTTTCAATTTCCTTTGATAGCAATTTATTCGTCATAATTTACATGTCGCAGTCCATTTGATATCTAATAGAATTTTATATTAAGGAACTTAACTGCCTTCTTATGCAAGACTTTTTATGTGTAAAATGCAGTTTCACTTATTATATTTCTAAGTTAGATTTGTTATAAAAATATTTTAGGAAGAGAAAGCTGAAGTAAACTAAAATAGTAAAAACAATTATATTTTGGATAGTTTTCTTGACAAGAGCGTAGAAGCTGCAATTAACCAATCACTCGACCACTACTTGGATTTTCAAACTCAAACTCAAAATTCATTTATTCAAATAGGCTACATTGGAGCACTTTTGCAAGTCAATTTTACATTTATCTATTTTAACACTCTACCGCTCGTTCGCAAGGCACCTCTATGAGAAGAACGAGTAAGAAACTCATGAGGATTGCATTTTTACAAGCTTTATATTACTTTCATCTGTCTGTTGTCTGTCTGTCTGTCTGTCTGTCTGTAATCAAATCTTGCAAGTTTGATTTGACCCACTTCCCGGTTTCCAATTGAGCTGAAAATTTGCATGCGTGTGTAAATCGGATGACAATGCAATATTTTTATGACATCGAGATCTGATGATGCAGCTGGAAGGTGGCCATAGGAACTCCGTCATAAAACAACGCAACCCCATCGAGTTTGGGCTCATTTGATTCGTCTTGACGAGTACTTTATGATACAAGACGATAACAATAATTAAAGCTTGTTTTTAAAAAGTATTTTTAAAATTTCACTTGTTTAAATTTGTGTTTACAATGTTTATCTTGGTTACATAATTTTAGTGCGTTTGAGGGGCACTATTTTAGGCTCTGTAAATATCCATTCTAGCTCACCCTAAGTTTAATGTTCATTAAGTCTCTTTATGATTTAATTGCATTTATTTTTGCACTTTGAAGCATAAACTCATTTATTTGATAGAGGACAAATAATAATTTTAAAAGGTAGCAAATAAAAAACTCAAACAAAAAATATTCTCAAAATCGGATCACAAAGCATTAACGTTGTAAAGTACATCAAGTGAACAGAGAACCTCCTCTTTATAAATCAGTTAAAAACATACAACTTTTCTGTTTTGTCGCAATTTTTGCGCCTGAAAGCAAAAAGTCAACCCTTTATGAAACCTCTACCTGCATACTCCGTACATATAGTAGGTATACATGTAGGTATGTACATAAATACGTGAGGTCGCATACCACCCCTTTATTAAACTAGCGCGCGCCCGCGGCGTTGCTCGCCATTTTTCCTCCCCGTAATAACACTGACTCAGAATGTTGTAATAAGGGTAAATACCACTAATCCAAAGCTTAAGTGAAGCCTATTTTATGTTGATTATGCAGGAAAACAGTTTTTGTAAACTATAATATAATTTAATTTTGTGACGAATGGAAAGAGGAAAGGGAGGCCTTTGCCCTGCAGTAGGACGACAATGGCAATAATATAATTTACTTTTAGAGTTTATGGAAAATGTTTTTTTTTTTTTTTTTTTTTTTTTATTGAGGCTGTTGATTGGCACTTTGTGAAAGGGGCTCGAGGCTAGTGGGATACTTCTTACCCCCCTCGTGCAGAGATAATTTAAATGAGAATTAGTTGATTTTATTATGGAGAGATTAAGGATTTACAGAGGGAGGGAGAAAGAAGGCTTAGAGAGAAAGGATTTGACGATTGGAGGAATGAGATGGTTGATGTTGGGAGTTAAGACTGTTGTGGAGGAATGAGAGAACATAAATACATAGATAATAATATATGGTTTATAAGTACATACTATTCTACAAGCTTTTATTTACTGTCCTGTCCTGTCTGTTGTCTGTCTGTCTGTAATCAAATCTTGCAAGTAATATATGACCCACTTCCCGGTTTCCGATTGAGCTGAAATTTTGCATGCATGTATCGGATGACAATGCAATATTATTATGACATCGAGCTGATCTGACGATGGAGCTGGAAGGTGACCGTAGGAACTCCATAATTAAACGATGCAGCCCCATCGAGTTTAGGTTTATTTGATTCGTTTATATAAATTATTATTATTTTGAAAATAGTCGTAAAATAGATAAAGTTAAACAGACACACACAGGGAGGGAATACCTACTCTCAGTATTACAAAAGGCAAAACGGACTTTTGAAGCGCGAAGTCTCTCCTTATTACTGTAATGTGTAAACACTGGCTTGAATTTATTACCATCACCGGTGTTCTGAGGCTATATTGAATTTACGTTGTTATTTGACGTATTTATTGGCTGGAAAAGTAATGTTTGGATGCAAAGTAATGCGTATTAACAGTTGTTGCTGTTTTATAGCCGTGTGACGGTATTTTAGCGAAATTACTGAGCCAATAGAAAGAAAAACTGGACGGCGAAGGTTTGGAACTCTACCAGCTTCATTGTTTCCTGTAAATTACAACTTAAGAGTCTCTAAATCGAGGGTTAATAGGTATTTACTAGGTCTGTGTGCAACATCTTCGACCTCGTCATCACTTACCAACAGGTGAGACTGGTCAAACGCAGTCCTATTCTTTATATAACAAGTGAAATTTTAAAAAAAACTTATTAAAAACAAGCTTTTATTATTTTTACCATCTAGCACCATAAAGTACTCATCAAGACGTCTGTAATCAAATCTTGGAAGTTTAATTTGATCCACTTCCCGATTTCTGATTGAGCTGAAATTTGGCATGCATGTAAAAATCGGATGACAATGCAATATTATTATGACATGGAGCTGATCTGATGATGGAACGGGAAGGTAGCCATAAGAACTTCGTAATTATACGACGCAACCCCATCGTGTTTGAGCTCATTTGATTCGTCTTGGGGAGTACTTTGGTGCTAGATGGTATCAATAATAATAATTAAAGCTTGTTTTTAAAAAGTTTTTTTTGAATTTCACATGTTTATACAAGAAGACCAAGAAGATGATGAAATAAAAGTCCTTTTTACTAAATGTAGAAAGTAAACATGCTAAATACGTCTTCAAATATTCAACAATATTTCTAATTCTCTTTCAAGTATTAGGAGCTCAGAGTTTCGCAAGAAGTTTACCTAAAAACATGATTACAATATACCTACTTAGGCTTATATTTTGTAAGGTATTGGAAATAAGTATAAGGGACAACAAGTACACAGTGAATAAGTAAGTAGGGAAACTAAACCTTAAGCATACATTTTTTTGATAAAGAATAAAAAGTTGTTACATATTTTTACACTAAACGATTCGTGAGTATTTAGATACAAG
Source organism: Hemithea aestivaria (assembly GCA_947507615.1). Taxonomy (NCBI): domain Eukaryota; kingdom Metazoa; phylum Arthropoda; class Insecta; order Lepidoptera; family Geometridae; genus Hemithea; species Hemithea aestivaria. The sequence continues at coordinate 5,857 of CANNRZ010000001.1, read as the reverse complement.
AAAACTACAACAACGAACAGAATACAAGTGAGTTTATGCCGTTTATTTACAAAGATGAAGTTGTATTATATTTTTAATTTTTTTTGTCGTTTAAGATCAGTAAAAATTTTACTAAGGACTAAGGACGTCACACACAGGCGGAAAAGTAGTCGCGGTGCGGATTTTTTGTAATTTTTTTTTTTTTTTTTTTTTTTTTTTTTTTTTTTTTTTTTTTTTGAATGACCTACGCTGTTGGTCTCAGATTGAGACCTCTACAGCTTTACCGGGCGTGTGGTGAGCGCAGGAGGCACTCGACCCAAAGTTTTAGTGGGCGACTAGCTCAAGGGCGCCTCAGATGGCACGAACCTCGGCTTGGGCCGTCGCCAGATACGGGGACTAGACTTGCCCTGGCACCCCTGAAGGGGCGTGTCCTAGGGCCCTAACAGTATTTTGATCTGTTTGATTATTTGGAGAGAATCTAACTGATCTGAAGGATCTCAGAGGTCTTCGACCGCGCCGGCGCGGTCGGTGTCGTGATTGTGTTGGTTGGAGGATCTGGTATCCGGGACCAGTACCGAAAACGGAGCGACTGTTGCGCATGGTTGGCGGATTCGGCGATCCCAGCGCCGCCGATGTGACGGCAGCGATGGGATCGTCCGGATCGTTCAACACGTTTTTAGGGCGACGACGGAGGGGAGTGGAGGCCTGATCTACAGAGTAGTTCGAGGCTTGGACAACGAGGGGATTGGGGTGGTGGGGGGCCGCGTCAAAGTAGCGGCGAGAGCAATCCTTCATGAATTGAAGGATAGAGGGGAGTTCGAGATCGCAATGCAGATCGGAATTGCGCTGATACCATTCAGCTCCGACTGCTTTACGGAGAAAGCGATTTTGAATCACTTGAAGCATGTCTAGGGTGGAGAGAGGGGAGTGAGCGAACACCACGGAGGCGTAAGTCATGACGGGTCGTATGCAAGTTTTGTAAAGTGTCAACTTATTTCTAAGTGACATTTTACTCCGCTTGCATAGGAGGGGACTGAGTCGGGCCAAGAAGAGGGCCGCTCGGTTGCGCACGGTTGTGACGTGTTTTATGAAGGAGAGTCGACTATCAAGGGTCACCCCGAGATATTTGGTATGGGAGGCCCAAGGGATGGGTCCGTTGTGGAGTGAGAGAGATCGCTCCCTGCGGGGCTGTTTGGTCGGATGAAAGTACATTGCTGTACTCTTATCCGGGTTTACCGTGATAGCCCACTTCTTGAACCAATCACCAAAAAGGTGAAGGGCTCTTTGAAGTGCTTCTATCTGACGGATCGGTCGCCACCCTCTAGAGTAGAGGGCGGTGTCGTCCGCGAAGAGAGCGATCTCTACATTCGGGGGGCGTGGGATGTCGCTAGTATAAAGCGAATAGAGGAGAGGGGAGAGCGCGGAGCCCTGAGGGACTCCGGCTCCGATGGGGTGGGGAGAAGAGCGGTCTCCCTCGACGCGATAGCGAAAGCTTCGAGCCCTGAGAAAGTCTTGTATTATGAGTACAAGACGGTCCGGCACTCCGAACTGATACAACTTGTATACCAGTCCGTTGTGCCAGACTTTGTCGAACGCTTTAGCAACGTCCAGGAAGACAGCTGTTGTCCCCATAGGACGGCCAAAGTTGCCGGGTTTCGAATTGAAACCTTCGAGGATGTACTCCGTGATGCGGTGTACTTGTTGGACGCATGAGTGTTTGGCTCGAAAGCCAAACTGCTCGTCTGGAAGGAGGTTTTGGGACAAAGTTATGGACCATAAGCGCTTCACAAGGAGGCGCTCGTAGATTTTCCCCAGAGTACTGAGGAGACTGATGGGGCGGTAGCTAGAAGGCTCTGATGCCTTCTTGCCTGGCTTGTGAATGCCGATTACGTCGGCATTCTTCCAAGCGTCGGGAAAGATGGCGTTTACCATGGCCGCATTAAAGATGCTGACCAGGAGGTAGATGAGAGAGGTGGGAAAGTGTTTGATCACTTTAGTAGTGATGCCATCCGCACCGGGGGCTTTTCTGGGGCGGAGGCCTCTGATAATCGACTCTACCTCACAAGCCTTGACGGGCTCGATGGGGTCAGAGGGAGGGAGGGAGGACTTTTGCTCGACAACACTGTTCACCTCAGCGAGGTGAGCAGGGTCGACTAAATCGAGATTGGGGCTGCATTGTGCCTCAAGGCTATCGGCCAGACATTCGGCCTTTTCCTCGTCGTCAAACGCGGGAGGGAGGTTCGGTCTAGTCAGAGGGGGCATAGTGGTCAACGTATCACTCTTCAGGGATCGCGCCAACTGCCAGTAAGCCTGGTGAGTGGGCGCGATCTCTGAGAGCATGTGGTCCCACTTCTGATTGCGGAGTTCAGTCATACGTTTGCGAACAGAACGTTCGCATTGCCGCAGCCTGACTCTGTTCTCTTCGGTGGGACCATAGTCATACGCTCTCGTGGCTGCGTTCTTTGCTGTCAATAGTTCCCTCGCATCCTCTGGCAGGGACCAGCGTTGGAGATCCTCGGCTGGCACCTGCTTAGAGGATTCACCAATGGCGGTGCGGAGGTGACTAGTGAGAGCATCGATCGAGCACGAGACGTCGTCAGGGGAGACGATGTCGTCGGGGATAAGGTCAAGAGCGGGTGACTTGATAGCTTTTAGGGATTCCCCTAAGCGCTGCCAGTTCACTACCGTCTTTGTCTTGGTCAGTCTGTCAGATGGGTCCGGTCCAAGTCTCATTAAGACGGGACGGTGGTCAGAGTCAAGTTCGTGTAACACTTCTAAAGAGCGCAACTGGAGAGTTACGCCCTTCATAAGTGCTATGTCGAGTACCTCGGGGTTATGATCAGGAATGGGAGGGAAGCGCGTGGGAGAGCTAGGGACAATAACTTCAAAGTCGAGGTTAGTCGAGAGAGAGTAGAGATCGTGACCGTTCGTATTGGACCTAATGCAGCCCCAGAGGGTTTGCTTGGAGTTGAAGTCGCCAGCCAGAATGACTGAGCTTCCAAGGGAGAAGAGTGACTCGAAATCACTCCTGTGGACTTTTTTGTTACCAGAGAGGTAACAAGAAGCGATAGTGATGGCCTGGTGGCCGGACATGCCGATGCGACAACAGGACGCTTCGAGATCGGTAAGAGGAGGAGTGGTTATGGGGATGCAGTGGAGAGAGTTCCTGTAATAGATAAGAGTACCGCCCAATCGGGCGGTAGTCCTATCATTACGGACCAGCCGGTAGTTTCCGATCTTCGGATCCTTCCGGCTAGGTTTTAGGAATGTCTCACACACTAGCAGGATGTCTACCTGATGGGTAGTTAAAAATTGATGAATAAGTTGGAGTTGGTTCCTATCGGTCCCTATGCCTAAGCCGTTGGCGTTGTAGAACGCCAGGGATAAAGAGTGGGGCTTAATTCTCTTAGCTGTACTATCCATAGTGGAAGTATAGTTAAGAGCGATAGAACGCGGCCATGACAGACTCTATCAAGGCTTTGTTTTGGGCAAGGAGGACCGTCAGACTATCGAAGTCTTTCCGTTGCTGAATAGCAACAAATTCGAGCGCGACTTTGTTGAATGCGTCCATATCGACGCTGCCGTAAAACGACATGAGCCTACTCGTGGCGGACGTACCGTTAATAGGCAAGGGGATTTGGGGGGCCATAGGGGCCTGAGGCGGTGGAGGCACGAAGGCCGGAGTGGGTGGGAGAAGCTTGGTCGGCGCAAGAGCGGGGAACTCAGTTGCCGACCAAGCATTCCCCTCGGGGGGCGGGGCGGGCACATAGCGACGCGGAGAAGCCAAGGGCGCTCCGGTTCGCTTGGTGGGACGAGACGAGAGGCGTCTCTGGGGACCTTTGCCTTTGGGGGCCTTGGGACACCCACGATAGTTCGCGGGATGTCCGGACCCCAAGCAATTCACGCAAGAGGGCGGTTCGGGATCCTCCCTCTTACGGGTGCACTCAGAAGTGCTGTGGTCTCCTAGGCACTTAACGCACCTAGGGCGGGCATGGCAGAAGCGGGCAGAGTGCCCGTAATATTGACATCTATGGCACTGGGCAGGAGTGCCATTACGATGCGGGGTCTCAATAGAGAGACCCGAAAGGCTACAGACCATCTTCAAATTGAAGATGGCCTTACCCTCTGGGGTTTTCTCTAGTACGACCAACACAAGGTCGAAGAGGGCCTTGTTTCGGCCATAAAGGCGGTGGACTTCCCTAACCGGGAAGCCCTGAGCCTTGAGATCCGCGGAGACCAGCTCTACATCGAGCTCCTTGGGGACTCCGCGGATGACCACCCGAAGGTGTTTTTCAGACTCCAAGGCATAGGTGTGGTAGCCTATGGCCTTGGAGCGGAGTAAGGATGTGACCTTACGGTGAGAGTCGATTGACTTCACCTGCACTCTTATGCCCAGCTGAGTGTTAGTCGCCGATTTGAGCTCTATACCAAGCTCGGCGAAGGAACTGGACAGGTCATTCCATCTATCCTTGTCATGGACAAGGAAGGCAGGGGGAAGTTTGGACGAGCCCGGGGGTCTTGAGACGGGAGTCTCAGAGTCGGAGGATGCGGGGGAGGGCATAGAGCCCGAGGGAGGGCAGATGGCCTTAGCGGGGAGGGACGGAGAAGACGCCGCGGGACGTTTTTTACCCTTTTTGTAGACGACTTGGGTGAAGCCGTCATCGTCGGGTGAAGCGAGGGATGGAGTGGGAATGGGATCACACTCCATTTCGGGGTCGGGAGACTGCGGTGAGTCTGAGAGGGCAAAATTAGTTGCTTTGATAGGGGAGCGCGAACGGTCGCGGGGGGCGGGGCTCGCGGGTGAAAAACACGGCGAGGGCGAGCGGGCGGGTTGAGCGCAAGGGAGGCTCTGGGATTGGGTCGCGAGAGAGCGAGAGGGCTGAGCGCTAGGAAGGCTCTGAGACTGCGCGGGGGAGCGAGAGGGCTGAGCGCACTGAAGGCTCTGCGATGGCGTCGCTACGAGTGAGCGAGAGGCCTGCGTGCGAGAGGGAGAGCGTGACATGAACGCCGGGCTCATATCATGGCGGACGTGAGGGGCCACTTTGGGGGCGCGCGAGGCAGCACGCGAGTTTGCCTCGGTTGGGACAGGCGCCGCGGGGCGCAGGGAAACATTTTTAACCGTTTTGAGAGAGTCGTTGTACTCTCTCAAAATCGTGGCATATTTCTTCCCCAGCCAGGATTGAAGATCCATGGCTGGAGAGAGGTTATAGGCCTACGTGGCGCCGGGGGAGGAGGTCCCCGGCGAGCTTAAGGGAAGGAGGAATCTCCCTGCCGGGTGTAGACAGGGAGGTGAGTGCCTAGGTCTGTATCCCTAGTGAATGCCAACTCACAGGTCCTTAGCAAAGGTTGTGAGTCGGATTCCGGTTGTCGCAGTCTTGGCAAAAACTGGCAGCCGGGTGTGTACCTGCGTACCTGACGTCGCACGAGGGCCTGAGTGACCCTGGGCGGTGCGTCAAGCCCTTCCGGATTCCGTGGTTTTCTCAGAGGGAGAAAAACACGGGCGCTCCGGGGCCACGCCCTGCCGGCTTACGTTGGCACCGTTTGGTTTCCACCGACAGACCACGGAAGGTGGATTTGGTATAGAAACAAGGGGTGCTTAAAAGTTAAGCGTCGTCTCGAGAGAGACGTTTGTTGCCTTAAAAAAGGCAGTGGGTCGCGAATGCTGGCTGCGAGCAAAGGAACAAACGATAAAATCGAATGAACCTTTGAGCGCAGGTAAGCGGAGCGAACGTCCGCACGGCACGGGGGCAGTGGGACGAATCTAAATAATTCTTTGATCGGTCCCTAATGACATAAAGTAATTTTACCTAGACTATTCAAGAATATAAGTAGTATTAAAATATATAATTTAAAGTTAAACGTATGTTCACTTTATGTT
>OX382329.1:18760556-18765943 GCA_947507615.1 Hemithea aestivaria | reverse complement strand
CCCCTACATCCTTCCTATTTCCTAACACTCAAAGCATCTCAGCCCAAACCATCTTAACCATACTCCTATCCATTTAGCACGGGAAGGGTAAGAAGTATACCGATAGCATCGAGCCCTTCCCAAATGTGCCAATCCAAACCCTCTTCCTTTCAAAAAAAAAAACCTAACCTAACCTAACCTAACCTAACCTAACCTAACCTAACCTAACCTAACCTAACCTAACCTAACCTAACCTAACCTAACCTAACCTAACCTAACCTAACCTAACCTAACCTAACCTAACCTAACCTAACCTAACCTAACCTAACCTAACCTAACCTAACCTAACCTAACCTAACCTAACCTAACCTAACCTAACCTAACCTAACCTAACCTAACCTAACCTAACCTAACCTAACCTAACCTAACCTAACCTAACCTAACCTAACCTAACCTAACCTAACCTAACCTAACCTAACCTAACCTAACCTAACCTAACCTAACCTAACCTAACCTAACCTAACCTAACCTAACCTAACCTAACCTAACCTAACCTAACCTAACCTAACCTAACCTAACCTAACCTAACCTAACCTAACCTAACCTAACCTAACCTAACCTAACCTAACCTAACCTAACCTAACCTAACCTAACCTAACCTAACCTAACCTAACCTAACCTAACCTAACCTAACCTAACCTAACCTAACCTAACCTAACCTAACCTAACCTAACCTAACCTAACCTAACCTAACCTAACCTAACCTAACCTAACCTAACCTAACCTAACCTAACCTAACCTAACCTAACCTAACCTAACCTAACCTAACCTAACCTAACCTAACCTAACCTAACCTAACCTAACCTAACCTAACCTAACCTAACCTAACCTAACCTAACCTAACCTAACCTAACCTAACCTAACCTAACCTAACCTAACCTAACCTAACCTAACCTAACCTAACCTAACCTAACCTAACCTAACCTAACCTAACCTAACCTAACCTAACCTAACCTAACCTAACCTAACCTAACCTAACCTAACCTAACCTAACCTAACCCAGTCGCGCTCCAGCCGTCGTACGGAGCAGTCGCATTTCGAAGTCGCTCCGCTGGTGACTTCGGTCGGCGGGCAGTCACCAGCCACCGGTGACAACTGGTGACCACTGGTGACCACCGGTGACCTCCTGAAGTGGAAGTGTCTTCTGACGAAGTCCCTGGAGCCGGGAGCGGAGCCCTACCACCTGAGCGCCCCTAGTACTGGCGCTGCGACTCCTACTACGTACCATCTGAGGACCTCCGAGGAAGTTTTCCAGAGGATTCCCGGTGACTAGTCACCTGTCCTGGTGACGGACTGGTCACCGGATCTGGTGACCACCGGTGACCTCTGAGGCTGAAGAGTCCTCTGACGAAGCCCCTGGAGCCGGGAGCGGCGCCCTACCACCTGAGCGCCCCTAGTACTGGCGCTGCGACTCCCACTACGTACCATTTGAGGACCTCCGAGGAAGTTTTCCGGAGGATTCCCGGTGACTAGTCACCTGTCCTGGTGACGGACTGGTCACCGGATCTGGTGACTTCAGTGACTTTGGCCGGTGAGCGGTCTCCGGCCTCTGGTGACCACCGGTGACCTCTGAGGTTCAAAAGTCCTCTGAAAGTGAAAGTGAAGTGACACCTGTGCGAAGTGAAAGTCATAGTGAAGTGATGTGAGTGCTCTCACTGGGATTGCAGTGCCTAAACTTACCAGGATTGCAGTGTTTGGACTAACTTTCGTGTTGATAGGACGCGACCCGAGGAGCTGGACATTAACTGGAATTTCTCGGTAAGACTACATCATTATGGTACTTACCCGGTCCCCAACGAGGTCACCTCGAGCAGACTGTAACATCAGCAGCCCTCGGGAAGAACCGGCAGATCCTCTACCCTCTCAGTCGCGCTCGTATCGACTCAGTTTTCGCCCCACATCCACCGAATCCTCAAGCAGCAACACGTACTCTGAAACACAACACATTAACAATGAGCCTATGACAAATAAACTCAGAAGTGGATCCGCCCCATCATTGGCAGATCGAATACGCAAGGGCCATGACAGTATCATCCGTCTCATAACACACAAAAACTCACTTCTCAGAGAAGATAAAACTGCTATAATAAACATTATTGAAAATCTTAAACCCGAAATTGACCAACTCAATAATCTTAAGACAAATAAACCAAATGTGAGTGATGTGGCGACCGACACTAGCTTTCTGGAGGCAGCCCCATCCCCTCTACCACACGAACCAACTCAGCAAACTAACATGGAAAGCATCAATAAACTCGCTAATATGATTCCACAGCTGATGGAACAAATAGAAAGCATCAAAACTCAGACAACACAAGCACTGCCTCGGGGGGACTGTGTCGGACGCGACACCACAATCCACTCTAATGACACTCCACCCCACAAGCCTGCGCCCATGCTTATCATCTGTCCTAAAGAGCCAACAACCAGCCATGATAAAACCCTCAATGCCTGGAAAGGATGCGAGATCAACTCGAATGGCAAACATCCCTTACCTAGAACTAAGCTTATTACTAACCATAGACTCCTGGTTGAGTTTGATAATAAAAAGCAGCGGGACATCGCTATAGAGGAGATCAAGCAGACCGACTCAGGAATCAGAATCGAACCAATAAATAAACTAAAGCCCATGTTCACCCTCAAGGGTATATCCCGACGAACCCGACCTGACGAGCTGGTAAATTCAATAAAGCAGCAAAATAATAACATCAAGCAGCTTAACATCAAGAATGGTGACATTGAATTAAAAACAGTAAGAGACAACAAAAACCCCAAGTTGTACAATGCGACGTTTGCTGCAGCCCCTCGGGTCTGGCAGGCCGCTACAACTAACCAACATCTCAACATAGAACTACAACGGGTGCATGTGGAAGATCATGTACCGATCTTGCAATGCTTCCACTGTCTACGTTTTGGACACACCCGGAAGCATTGCAAGACTCCCACACCTGCTTGTTCGCATTGCTCCGGAGCACACCTATACAAAGACTGCCCACATAAACTCAATAAAGACAAACTAAAATGCATCCACTGCACCACAAAAAACAACAACCACAATCAAATCTTCAAATCTGCGCACAGCGCCACTTCTCATTTATGCCCTTTGGCAAAATTAAAGAAACTCGAAGTCCGTGCTATCACGGAATATGGCGAGTAATCCTCCCCCCACTCACCTCATCAACACCCCACCCGACACAACGTCGGGAGGCTCACCTCTCAAATGCATTCAAATCAACCTAGGACGTAGTAGGAACGCCTCTCACGAACTCGCCCACTGGGCGCACCTTAATGAACCTGAAATAGTATTAGTTACTGAACCTCACATTAGCATCACCGGAGCTCCTTTCAAATTGCAAGGATACAAAACACATTACTTTCCCAGCCCCGACTCTAGAGAACACCGCGTCAAGTCTGCCATCTACACCAAAAATAACCTCACCTGTACCCTGGGCATGAGCGAATACTCCACCCCCAATCTCACAATTATCAAACTGTGCACAACAAACGAGAACAAAAATACTTACTTTATATCTGCCTACCTCGAACCCCGCAATGACCCAACCAACTTACTCACCAAACTACACTCATTTCTTCACCAAACGTCAGGCTCATCGCACGTGATTGGTGGGGACTTCAACGGATGGAACACCCTCTGGGGGTCTACATGCAATAACAAGAGAGGAGATGACATCCTGGATCTCATTACCCTACACAGTCTCACAGTTTGCAATCATGGAAATCATCCTACATTCGAAACTGTCACACACGGCAGGCCACGACAATCTATCATTGATATCACCCTCATTAGCAACCCTAACCACACCTCCATCTCCAATTGGAACATCAACACATCAATATGCCCATCCTCTGACCATCATGCTATTCAATTCACGCTTAAGCTCCACCGCACTACTTCTGCAAAAAGCAAAAAACTCAGTACTTTTAAATACAACACCTCCTCAGTCAATTGGGAGCACATAGAAGAAACCCTAAAACTTGAAATCCAAAACCATCTTGCCCCAGAACCCATATATGAAACACTGAATCAATCAGAAATCGACAACCAGGTCGCCATGATCACATCAGCCATTCAACGTGCATGCAACCGCATCTTACCTAAGGCCACTCCACACAAAGAACGTCCCCCTTGGTGGAACGACCATCTACAAGACCTCAAAAATAAAGTCATCCGTAATCACCATCTTTTAAGTAGATTAGTCAGACAAAAACAACCCATCGAAGACACGGTAAAAGAGAGACAGGAGCTAAAATCCACATACGCTGAAGCCATTTGCAAAGCATCCACCGAAGACTTCAAACAATTCTGCAGCGCACAGGGCAAAGAAGACGTCTGGTCAGTTACCAATCGAATCATCAAAACCAAACCCCTCTCGCATCCACCTACTACACTTAAAAAAGATGATGGCACATACACACAAAACTCCACTGAAACCGCCGACACACTAATAAACAAATTCTTTCCTGATGACACCCCCGACACCACCACACATCAAAACACCCTCCGTCAAAACATGCACTCTCCACCACGTAACCAGTCAGAACCACCGTTCACCTTAAGTGAAATCGTTTCTTGCCTCAAGCAAATGAACCCCAAAAAAGCGCCAGGAAATGACTCCCTCACCTCAGACATCTGCCTATTCTTTGCAACTAACTTTCCTCACATCATCACCAATCTCCTTAACCGCTGCCTCCAAATATCCCATTTCCCCACCACCTGGAAAATAGCTGTTGCTAAAATAATACCTAAACCCAACAAGACCAATCATACAGAAACCTCAGCTTACCGGCCTATAGGCTTAATCAATGTCTTTGGCAAACTACTGGAAAAGCTAATAATAAACAGAATCACACACCACATCCACACTAACAATCTCAACTGTAAAACACAGTTCGGTTTCAAGCCTCAAACATCTACCAACGATGCAATATTCACAGGGCTACAAAATATCACACAAGCCAAAGAATCAGGTCAGCAGGTCATTGCAATCAGTCTTGACATAAAAGGGGCATTTGATCATGCTTGGTGGCCCGCAATTTTTGAACGTCTCAAGCAGATAAACTGCCCTGAAAACATTTATAAAATCCTAATTGACTACATCACTAATCGGAAGGTAATAATGAGCTTCGCAGACTGCACCGTGAGCAAAACCATGTCCCGCGGATGCATCCAGGGTTCGGTGTGTGGTCCCACCCTGTGGAACCTAATACTGGACACACTATTGCTAACCCCAATGCCGCATGGATGCAGTATTCAGGCATATGCGGACGACATTCTGCTAATAGCGAAAGCCAAAAACGTAAGAAACCTGGAACACATAACTAATGAC
>OX382329.1:18293056-18755556 GCA_947507615.1 Hemithea aestivaria | reverse complement strand
CTAACCTAACCTAACCTAACCTAACCTAACCTAACCTAAAAAAAAAAAAAAAAAAGTGTTGTTCGCCGAATCTCAACGGGTAGTAGAGGCAAAGGAATTAATTAAGGAGACGAAAAGAGTTATGAGCGAAAACACAAATATGAAGCGAGACGTAAAGGCTCATATACACGAGTGTTTGGAAGCGTTATTAAGGATGATAAAGGAATCGGAGGAGAAGAAAGGAGTAAATACCAAAGTGGTGGGAAAAGAAGAGACGGTTAAACATATAGAAATTAGTGAGGAAAGAAGGAGAGAGGAGAAGAAGATGGTAGAGTTAATAGAAGGACACGCGAAGATTTTGAATGAAAACAAGGAGGAAATAAAGGAATTAAAAGAGATTATAGGAAGGCACGTTGAGCTGACTCAGGGGAGCTATGCGAGTGTCGCGGCTGGCCCTCCCAGGGTCAAACCGGTTGTAGGGACGGCCGTGCACTCGGTAGTGGTCAGTTCACACGATGATGAAGAAACGAGTGAAGATGTGCTAGGAAAAATTAGGGAAGCAATAAATGCGAGGGAAGAGGGAATGAAAATAGAAAGCATAAGGAAGGCAAAGGATTGCAAAGTAATTATAGGTTGTAGGACGAGAGAGGAAATCGTAAGAGTCAAGGAGAAAATAAAAACAGCAGGAAAAAATCTTTGTGTTGCGGAAGTGACAAATAAGGACCCCCTCGTCATCCTCAAAGACGTAATGTCTTATAATAAGGATGAACAAGTGGTGGAGGGGCTGAGGGCACAGAACAGGGAAATGTTTGAAGGGATAGGGATAGAAGACAATAGAATTGAAATTAAATATAGGAAAAAGACTCGGAACCCTCACACCGAGCATATCGTCTTAAAAGTGTCTCCTAAACTATGGAAACGTCTCACCGATGCCGGAAAGGTGCACATCGACCTGCAAAGAGTGAAAGTGGCAGACCACTCGCCACTCATACAATGCGCACGGTGTCTTGGGTACGGCCACGGGAAACGACTATGTCAGGATCCCGTGGACGTATGCAGCCACTGTGGTGGGCCACACCTCAGGTCGGTGTGCACCAAGCTGGCGGAGGGTTCGCTGCCGCGGTGCGTAAATTGTGTGGGCGCCAAGCTCGAGCGGGTGGATCACAACGCCTTCAGTGAGGAGTGTCCTATCAGAAGGCGTTGGGATACACTTGCCCGCTCAACAGTCCAGTATTGTTAAAGGCGCCCCCGGTGACTACACGGTGGAGAACCCGAGTCGGAAAGAAGAATGGGGAGATACGGACAAACGATGTGCTCGGTGGGATGGAAAGACAGTGAAAAATGCAAAGGAAGAGATAGAGAATTTAAAGGAGTACGCGACAGTCTCACTGGTTTTAAAATTATGGGATGGAAAACGGGAAGGTGGATATTTACCAGTAAAGTCCAATTTAGAAAAGGCAAATTGGGACCGGTTTTTGATGAAACCGGCCCAAATTTGGAGGAGAGTAGAAAATAGATGGAATAAGATTGGAAAACCAGTGAGTCTGCCGAAAAAAGGTAAAATTAAGGACAGGAAAAGGGTAGTGGAAAAGGAAAAAGAGCATGGATTGATGGAGAGCAGCACCATTAGCGTTATGATGCCGGCTTGGGAGACAAAGTTATTACATGACTCCACTCACTCCAGTGCGACTTACAATTGCGAGAATTACATAGCACCTAAAATTCAGTCCAAAAAGCTGAAGCTTTTTTGGAGAAAAGCACGCACTGGAGTGAAAGGCTTGAACTCTGCGCATCCGCTAAGGGTGCTGCTATCCAAATGCTCAAAGCCAATAGTAAAGAAAAGAGTCCAGATAAGCAGACGCGTTATAAGCGAGAGTAGTTATAAAATACATGTAATTGTGAAGTGTGAAAAGAGAATGTTTCGAAAGAAAGTAAATGAGAAAAAGTACCAAACAAAATAAATTAGATAGCCAAGATATATTAATAACATAGATAAATCATAACGTAATAAAAATAAATAAGTGTATGTAAAGAGATCTAGATAAATTTAAGACAATATAATACAAAGAGAGCGCACAGTAGCGCAATATATAAAAAATAAATTTGTAAGAATAGACAGCCGATACAAAACGACTTATCCCACCCTCAATAAGGTCTGGAGCAAAAAACACAAGAAAAAAAAAAAAAAAAAAAAAAAAAAAAAACCTAACCTAACCTTTTTTTTTTTTTTTTTTTTGGTTACCCAGAAGAATCTGCCAACAGATACCAGCCCTGCGGGGACAAGGTGGTTATGTGAGGTTGGGAAGTCCCTGAAGGGGATAATTCGTCCCGACTCACTAAACTTCTGGGGTGTTCCTCGATCGCCCGAAAAGGGCGGACTACGGGATCGAAACGCACCGCGGCCCGCCGGCGAGTGTCCGCTGATGGACCTAACACTACTGTGTATGTGGAGCTTTCCGAGGGGGTATTAGCCCGTTGGAAAACCCCACATGTGTCGCCTCCGAAACACGGTGGAGGCGCTCACCTCTCGAGGCCAGACTGTGCAGATGACTGAACCCCCCGTCCGCCATCTACAGACCTCCTACGTACTCACCAGTACACTTTCCTCTAAACCTGTTGGAGGAAGGCGCGACGGCGGCGACCAGGTCGCCGTCGACGCATCGGAAGCGACGCTGGGTCGACTTCCCGCTCCCTCTCTGCAGCCTCCTTGGTGGTCATTACCTCCTCCGCGAAACTCTGTACGGCTTGCCAGGCCTCCTCGCTGCGGCACATGGCAGCGACCATGGCAGGCAGCGAGAGGTCTGACCCGACGAACCTAACCTAACCTAACCTAACCTTTTTTTTTTTTTTTTTTTTTTTTTTTTTTTTTATGCTGGGGGAAACGCCTGCCGCGCTATCCCCCCTATCCGGGGAAGAGAGGGGGGGGAGTGTGGGGCTCGCACCCACTAAAACCCCCAGCAACGTGCCCTCTTGCTATGTACGGCGGTAATGAAGCACCTGAAGGCATAACATTCCATTACCGCCAAACAGCTTGATCGTACTCGATCTCCTCTGTGATGGGGGCGTAAAGGGCCCTATAGACGTCTTGTTGTCGGTGTGCCGACACGTTGACACACCGACAGGGCTATGCAATATGGGCCAGCGGTCCCCTGCCGTGGCCCAGAGCCCATTAGTTATTTACGTCCTCTGTGGTGAAGGTGGATCCATACGGCCATAAGCCCTCCTCCTGCGCCCAGGTCTTCGTCTCCTTATATCGAGCGTGGTAACAGCTTCTCGTTGACGCTCTGCTTCTTCCTTTGACTGCATAACTTCCTCACAGAAGCTCTGCACCACTGACCAGTTTGCCTCACTCTCCACCATCTTAGCGACAATGGATGTGAGAGAGAGGTCATTCCCCGCAATGGCGACCAAACTTTGTCGTTCCCTCGTCCAGGCACTACACTCTAGCAGAGTGTGCTCCGCCCTCTCTTCGAGGCAATCGTCACAGTGGTGACATTCAGCAGTCGGTTCCCTTCCAGCGATTCGACACAGATATCTCCCGAAACAACCATGTCCCGAGAGAATCTGCGTCATGTGGAATGTCAGGACACCATGCCGTCTGTCCACCCACTGCTTAAGAACTGGACGAATTGCCTCGATGGTTCGTGTCCCAAAATTGGGATTGGCGAGCCGCAACGCCCATGCTTCCAACGCATGCTGGCGATACTCCTCTCGCTTCGCTTCAACTTCCTGCTGTGCTGGGTTGGCTCCTCTGCGACGCGCCTCCTCGCGCCAGTGGTATGCTGACGAAAGGGCTCTCGCGTCGAGATCCCACGGCACAGTTCCGGCGAGTGCTGCCGCAGCCTCTCCGGAGATTGTGCAGTATCCTCGGACCACCCTTATGGACATCAATCTTTGAACACGAGTGAGCAAAGAGATGTCAGGACGTTTAAGGGTGCTCGCCCATACAGGTGCCCCATAAAGGGCCATTGACCGCACAACCCCGGTATAAAGCCTGCGGCACGAAACCTTCGGTCCCAACAAATTAGGGAGGAGCCACCCAAGGGCCGCCGCGGTTCTTGTTAGTCTGGGAACTAGCCGCTCAAAGTGGGCATGCCAGTTCCATCGACCATCCACCTGCAGTCCCAGATAGCGGATCGAGCTGCTTACTGGAATACGCACTCCACCTACTACGATGCCGGAATCCCGAGGTGGTGCCTTTCGGGGACCGTGGAAAACCACAGCCTCCGATTTGTTAAGGGCCACCTCCAGGCCGACACTCCTGATTGCAGCAACAATGTGAGCAACTCCGGCTGTTGCTAAAACATTCGCGTCCCTATGTGTTTTGCCCCGTGCGAGCACCAGCGTATCATCGGCATAGCAAACCACGCTGACGCCCGGCAAGTTCGCACGGCGCAAAACAGGGTCATAACCGATGTTCCACAAGAGTGGTCCTAAGACCGACCCCTGCGGAACACCGCACGTCATGTCCTTCCTCCTAATTCCGTCCCTGTCCACGTAGACGACCCCCCTGTCTTTAAGGTAGTCATCTAGTACCCGCCTCAGGTACGTGGGCACCCGGTGGTAATCCAGGGCCCGCATGATGCTCTCCCAGGGGAGGGTGTTAAAGGCGTTAGCAATGTCTAATGACACCGCTAAAACGACCTCTCCCCTGGCAACTGCTTCCTCAGTTATGCCCTTGACCTGCATTATAGCACCAACGGTGGATCGCCCTGCGCGAAATCCATATTGGTGATTTGATAGGTTTGGGCCTGTCACAGCTAGGTGCTTCTTGATGCGGTTGGCAATCACCTGCTCAAAAAGCTTGGCCACATCGTCCAAAAGGATAATAGGCCTGTATGCTGACGGTGACTCTGCAGGACGTCCCTCCTTGGGCAACAAGATAAGTTTCCCCTCCTTCCAACGTCTGGGAACCCTACCTTGACGCAGGCATGCGGTGAACAGACTCCGCAATCTTTCTTCTAACGGGCCTAGAGCAAGCGCCCATGCTCTTTTGTGTATCCCGTCTGGTCCGGGAGCAGTCTTCTTCGCTTTCATGCGAAGAATTGCTGCGCCCATTTCTCCTTCGGTTACGTCCGATATGTCGTCGTCATCAGCTTCTGCAACGGCCTCCACCGGTTGGACCGGAACTCGCTGCGCGACCCTAGAAGGGAAAAGAGTTGATACGACACGATTCAACAGCTCGGGGTCCATACTCTCAGTGAGAGGAGGGGCAGCAGCTCTCAGCTTGCCCCTAATCATTTTATATGGTCTTCCCCATGGATCCTCGTCAAGTAAGGCAATAAACCTCCTTCGAGCTTGGTCCCTTGCCTCAGCAATGGCCACTCTGAAGGCGTTTTTAGCCTCGACATACGTCCCGTCCGGTGTAGAGAGAGCTCTGTGGCATCTGGCTCACTGTCACGATTCCTCCGCAACCGCTGGAGGCGGTGGCGGAAGTACGGGCGCTTAGCAGAGATGCAGGACTGTCGCAGTTGTGACAGCTCCGCACTCCACCAATATACCTGCCTACGCGCTGAGTAGGCCCTGGTCCGTGGCATGGACGCGTCACACACCTGCGTCATCGCCGAGCGAAACCAGTCCGCCTCGTGATCCACCTCAACAGCGGCTGGCATTGGAAGCCACGCCTTCACCATGACTGCTTCTTTGAGCATCTCCTCGTCCATGCTGGTGACAGCCCAGCGTGGACCGATGCTCCGCCTTATGTTGGACCTACTTGTAGTTGTAGGGGAGACGCTGTACCGAATATATCGGTGATCTGATAGCGTCTCCTCCTTCAACAGCACTTCCCAATCCTGAACCCGGTTTGCAAGACTTGGGGTGCCGAAGGTTATGTCCACAATGGACGCACCTTGCGCTCTGACACAGGTGTACTGCCTTCCTCTATTTAAGACCACTAGCCCCGTTGTGACCAGCCAGTCCTCTGTCACCCTTCCACGCGCGTCTGATGCCGGAGATCCCCACATAGTGGACTTTGCATTAAAATCCCCAGCCACCAGCGCGGGAAACTGAGAGTTCCGTCCAATATGAGTTCCAATCATTAGGAGTAACTGCTCATACTCCGCCAGGGTCCTACTTGGAGGGCAATAAACCCCCACAATAAGAAGCCCATCGACCACCGCCGCGACCCATCCATGACCTTTGGTTACATCACTTAGCCTAGCAGTACCGACCGAGATCAGCACCACTAGACTATCCACGTCTCCTGTCCAATTATCCCTGGTGGGGATGTAGTAAGGCTCAGCCACGATTGAAATGTTAATCAACCACTGCGCCATGCTCTGAACCAAAAGGTCCTGAGCTCTAGCGCAGTGGTTGATATTGGCCTGGAGAAAATTGATGGCCATTATAATTCCATCATTGCTGGATCCGTCTGCGCCCTTGAAAGGTCGGATGGTTGGTTCCGAGGAGCACTGGTCCCTACCACCATTCCACTTCTCTTCCCTTTAACAAGGGGTTCGCTGCAGGCTTTGTTGCCTAACTTGTGTCCCGCCGGTTTTCCGTTGGCTTCACAAATCGGACATCGAGGTGCCTCCTGGCAGTCCCGAGACTTGTGGCCGGGTTTCCCGCACCGGTAACCTAACCTTTTTTTTTTTTTTTTTTTTTTTTTTTTTGGTTACCCAGAAGAATCTGCCAACAGATACCAGCCCTGCGGGGACAAAGTGGTTATGTGAGGTTGGGAAGTCCCTGAAGGGGATAATTCGTCCCGACTCACTAAACTTCTGGGGTGTTCCACGATCGCCCGAAAAAGGGCGGACTACGGGATCGAAAACGCACCGCGGCCCGCCGGCGAGTGTCCGCTGATGGACCTAACACTACTGATGTGGAGCTTTCCGAGGGGGTATTAGCCCGTCGGAAAACCCCACATGTGTCGCCTCCGAAACACGGTGGAGGCGCTCACCTCTCGAGGCCAGACTGTGCAGATGACTGAACCCCCCGTCCGCCATCTACAGACCTCCTACGTACCCACCAGTACACTTTCCTCTAAGCCTGTTGGAGGAAGGCGCGACGGCGGCGACCAGGTCGCCGTCGACGCATCGGAAGCGACGCTGGGTCGACTTCCCGCTCCCTCTCCGCAGCCTCCTTGGCGGTCATGATCTCCTCCGCGAAATACTCAACAGCTTGCCAAGCCTCCTCGCTGCGGCACATAGCAGCGACCATGGCAGGCAGCGAGAGGTCTGACCCGACGACAGCGACCAACGTGTCGCGGTGCTCCAACCACGCTGGACACACAGCGCGGGTGTGCTGCGCTGTGTCCTCATCGCCAGCCGGGCAATGGTGGCAGGAAGCAAAAGGCTCCCTCTGCACGACCCGGCATAGGTACCGTCCGAAGCAGCCGTGACCAGTCAGCAGCTGCGTCAGACGGAACGTAAGCGGTCCGTGAGTGCGATCGACCCAATCCCTGAGGACGGGTCGAATCGCCTCCACCAGCTCCCGGCTAACAATCGGATCCTCTAGGCGCAGGGTCCACTTACGGAGAGCCTCTGAGCGCGCTTCCTCCTGCCAGTGGGCGATCTCCCGCTGGGCTGGGTCCACACCATCTGCTTGCCTCGCCGCAATACGCCGCCAGTACACCTGCGCTACGGCCTCCGCGTCTAGGTCCCACGGTGGCACACCTGCTAGTAAACACGCCGCAGTGCATGACACGGTGCGGTACGCCCGGGCCACTCTGAGCGCCATGACTCGCTGCGGACGTCGCAGCAGGGTCAAGGCGTTACGGCTCAGAGAACCCGCCCATATGGGCGCACCGTACAGTGCCATACACCTCACCACGCCAGTATAAAGCCGCCTGCACCTGGCCGTAGGCCCCCCTATATTAGGCAGCAATTTACTGAGACCCCCGGCTGCAGCCACCAGTCTTGGGCCCAAGCGCCGGAAGTGCTCTTCGTACTTCCACCGACTGTCGAGAACGAGGCCAAGGTACTTGAGCGCGTTCCCGACAGCAATGGAAGTACCTCCTACGATGATGCTGCTGGCCTCTGGAGGACGGTTTCGGGGGCCGTGAAACGTGATAGCCTCCGACTTGTGGAGCGCCACCTCAAGCCCTAGGGACCTGATGCGACGCACCACTTCCGCCACTGCCGCCGTTGCGAGCACAGCCGCTTCGCGATGATTGGGGCCGCGGGCTGTCACCAGAGTGTCATCCGCGTAGCAGAGCACGCTGACACCTGGGAGAGTGGAGCCACGCAACACCCAATCATAGCCTATGTCCCACAGGAGCGGTCCGAGGACCGACCCCTGAGGAACACCGCAGGCCATGTCCCACGAACGCCATTGGCCATCACGCGCCGGATACCTCACACACCGAGCCACGAAATAGTCCTCCAGGACCCGTCGGAGGTACAGTGGGACGTTGTGGTACCTCAATGCGGCCTTGATGGTCTCCCAGGGGAGAGAGTTGAAGGCATTGGAGATATCCAAAGATACCGCCAGCAACACTCCCCCCTGCGACACCGCCTCCTCCGCAAGCTCCTTCACGCGGGTGATGGCGTCCAAAGTGGACCGACCAGCACGAAAGCCGTACTGAGCATCATCCAGCCCAGGCTCCATTGACCCGATGATGCGGACTGCGAGCACCCGCTCAAAGAGCTTGCTCAGGTCGCTCAACAGGACAATGGGCCGGTAAGCTGAAGGATCCTCCGTAGGGCGGCCACTCTTCCGCAAAAGAACCAATTTCCCCACCTTCCACTGCGTGGGGAAACGACCGCAGGTGAGACACAACGTGAAGAGCGATCTTGCCCACTCTTCCAAAGGCTTCAAGGCCACTCGGATCTCCTCCTGTGAGAGTGAGGACCTGCGCAGTCATCCTCAACGCCCGGTCGATGTAGACACCCAGGTACTTGACGCTGTTTTCCCACGTGATGTCTTGGCCTCGGAGAGTGAGTGGAGGCGGAAGGGTGCGTGTGGCTCCCGTGACGAGCGCCTGCGTCTTCGCAACGTTCACGGCCATCCTCCATTTGTCCAACCACTCCGGGATTTTATGGAGGACTCGCTGCACCCTTCCTGCTGCGGACTTTTGATTTATGGACGACGCGAAGTACGCGCTGTCGTCGGCGTAGAGTGCGAGGACGACACCCAGCTCCCACTCCTGGTGCTCGAGGGTCGGGATGTCGTCCGTGTAGGCGCCGTAGAGCGCTGGCGAGAGGCAGCTCCCCTGGGGCACTCCGGCGGCGATGGGTCTGGTGGTGGAGGTGGCGTCCTCCACAGCAACGTAAAAAGTGCGTGCGTGGAGAAAAGACGCCACCAGGTGGACGAGGGCCGGCTGAAGGGCAGAGAGGCTCAACTTAAAAAGGAGCCCCTCATGCCACACCCGGTCAAACGCCTTCTCGATGTCGAGGAAGACGCCGACGGTGCGCCGACCCCGGTTCCACTCCTCGGCCAAGTGGTGCAGGACCCTGGTGAGCTGCAGGGTCGTGGAGTGCCCCGTACGGAAGCCGTGCTGCTCGTCGCGCGGGCGCAGGGCTGGCTGCAGACGTCGCAGCAGGAGACGCTCGAAAAGCTTAGCTACCGCGCTCAGTAGTGTGATGGGGCGGTAGCTGGACGGGCTGCGGCGGTCCTTACCGGATTTCGGCAGCATAATGACCCTCCCCAGCTTCCAAGTGCTGGGGAAGTGCTGCGTCCGGAGGACCCCGTTGTAGAGGCGGCAGAGGGCCACCAGTCCCCGGGCTGGCAGCCGCTTGATAGCAGCGTTAGAGATGCGGTCGTCGCCCGGGGCCTTCCTGTTCGGCAGCTGCCTCGCCGCCAGGACGACCTCTCGGGGCTGGATGTAGGAGTCTCCCGCCAGGGGGGGGGCGGGAGTACTCAGGAAGGCTGCGATCTCTTCTCGCACCATTTGGTGGTGCTGATGCACGGCGTCGGTGGCGTCTGGCGGGACCTCGTGGAGCTGGAACTGTTGTTCCAGGTGTCCCGCCAGGAGTTCGGCGCGGTCCGCGGCAGTGTAATGCCGGCGGCCAGCGTTGTCCCGGAGAGGGCAAATAGTTGCCTTCTCACGGGTCAGGGCACGGTTGAGTTGGTGTAGGTTAGCGCGAGTGGGGTCGTCGGCCGCCTCGGTGATCCTGGCGTCCCAGGTGACCCCCCTCCACGCCTGGATGGCCTCCGCGACCTCGTCCGCGAGGGCGTTTAGCTCGCGCTTCAGCCGGGGGCAGCGCGAGGTGGCCCACAGCTTGCGGAGGGCCCGCTTCTTGGCGCGCTTGGCCTGGAGCTGGCGCGGGAGTGGGTCCCGGCGCCATGTAGGTGGTGCTGGGGTCGTGGAGGCAGTGATGGCCTCCTTGATGAAGGCCGTCACGGCGGCTGCGTTCTCCTCAACATCAGCCGGCGTGGAGATGGGGCCGACCTCCAGGCCTTCGCACTTTGCGGCGAAGGCCGGCCAGTCGACCCTGGTGCGGGCCGGGCGCGGCGCCCGCATGTCTGCGCCGACTGCGAGCGTGACGAGGAGTGGGAGGTGCTGTTCGTCCAGGTCGTACAGCACCTCCAGGTCGATGGGGCACGGCAGGTGCTTGTGCACCACCACGTCGAGCACGTCCGCGTAGTGGCGCGGGTTCGACGGGATGTGTGTCGGAGAGTCGGGGCCCACAACTGTGTAGTCGTGGGCCTCGGCGTCGGCCTGTAGACGGCGGCCGGCTGGATTTATCAGCCTGGACCCCCACTCCCTGTGCTTGGCGTTGAGATCCGCCGCCAGGAGGGTGGGGGTGCGCTCGTCGAACAGCCGTCGTATGTCTTCAAGGTTGAAGGCGGCGGCCGGCGGGCGGTAGCCGGCGAAGATATTAATCTCCTGGCCGGCCACTCTCACCCTGACGCCCGTCGTGCGGACGTCCACGAAGGGGCGATGCGGCAGCTCTTCGTGGACTATATCCCTCCGGACCAGGACCGCCGTGCCGCGGTACGCCTGGTTTTGGGGGGAGACTTCGTCCCGCCTGTACGTCTCGAAGTTCGAGAAAGTCAGGCGGGAGGCGGGCTTCAGTTTGGTCTCCCCGAGCAGGATTATGTGTATGTCCTGCTCCTGGGCAAGGACACGGAGGGCTGCTTGCTTCTTACTGATCCCTCCTGGGTTCCAGTATAGTACGCGGAGTGGCCTATCCATAGAAGAAGGTATGGATCGAGGCCAGTCCGCGCACTGCCGCATCCCGGAGCTCCTGTCGTTCTCCGTGGGCGGCGGTGGAATTTAGAAGGTCGGCCAGGATCCCCATAATTACCATAATGGGGTCTCTGGCCGACAGTTGTGATGAGAAGGCCGACGGTTGGTGCGTCGGCCCCGCTCGTGCAGGCAGCGGGCCCATCCCTGGAGGGGGGGCCACGGGCTGCCAGTAGGTGGCCGTTGGGCGGGCTATCAGTGGCGCTCGTTCTGTGGTCTGCGTGGCGGGCTCGCACGTGACCGGCGCAAAGTTGACATCATGGTCAACCTGCGGCTCGGTCGTGCGCTCCGCTGCGGGTTCGGTGGCGACGGTCGCAGTTGGGCCCGGCTGGGCGGGCGGTGGGGCGGCGCGGCCTCGTCGGGATGACGGCCGCGATCGCGCTGCCGATGAGGCCCGCGGGGCCGATGGGGCCCGCGGGGCTGGGGGCTGCTGGGCGGCGCGGCCACGTCGAGATGACGGCCGCGATCGCGTTGCTGATGGGGCCCGCGGGTCTGATGGGACCCCCGGGGTTGGTGGGGCCCGCGGGGCTGGTAGGGCCCGCAGGGCGGGTGGGGCCAGCTGCGCGGCTGGGGCCCGCGGCACGAATGGCGCCTGCGGGTCGGGCTGGGCCCGCGGTAGAGATGGGGCCCGCGGTGCGGGGGGGGCCCTCGGCTCAGGCGGGGGACGTGGGTCCCTCACTGCGGCGGGGGGCGGCCCGCTGAAGCGCCAGCTCGGCGCGAACGGCGCGAAGGCGTGCAGGGGAGGGGTGGGCAGCGGGGTTGAGGCTGCAGTGGGGGCGGCGGCGCGGGCGCCGCGTCCTCTCCGGCCTCTCCTCCTGCGTCGCCTTCGGTGTTGTGCCTCCTCAATCTGCTCGGCAGGTCGGGGCGGCTGAGGTTCTGGGTGTCGCGGCGGGGCCCGCTGGCGGCGGGCCTCCGGCGACGGGGCGCGCATTTCGCGCAGCGGCGCGGGGCGGGTGGGCGGGGGGAGGCCGGGCAACAGTATTTGGCGTTTGCGGGCCTCCCTCCTGTAGGTGGGGCAGGTACGGCTGTTGGCGGTGTGCCTGCCCTCGCAGTTTGCGCACCGGGGGCCGGAGCCGGGCGTCCTCGGGCAGGCGGTGGCGGCGTGTGGCTGCCCGCAGCGGACACACTTTATTGGGCGGTGGCAGTGGTGCGAGGAGTGCCCAAACCCCTGGCACCTGTGGCACTGGGCCACCGTCGAGGCGCCTCGCCAGACCTCCACAGAGACCCCGGCGAAGCACATCACCTCGGTGATGTTGTACAGGCGCCTCATCTCGTCCGCTGGGATCCGCTCCAGCTGGACGAAATACACGCCTGGGCGTGTGTCGCTCCGGGTCGGGATGGCGCGGGCGGAGGAGGCCGGAAAACCCTTAGCCTTTAGGGCTGCGACCAACTCCTCCGCGTCGGTGTCGGCAGGTAGGCCGCGGATCGCGACCTTGAGTGGGCGCTCCGCGGCGGTGCTGAAGCACCACCACGACAGTATGGGGTCGCGGGTGGCGGCTTCGGTTAGGTACCGCTGTATGCAGCGGTACTCGGCTTCGGACTTCGGCACGAAGCGTACCCCTTTGCCGAGGGCGTGCGCGTTGGGCGGGTGCCCTAGGCGCCGGCGGAGCTCGGCAAAGTGGTCCGGCCATCGGGTGAGGGCGTCCACCGTGATGGGCGGGTACCCTTTGCGGGCGGTGCTGGCGGCGGCGGCGGCGGCTGCGGCGGCGGGGGGGGTAGTGCTTCCCCCGGGTCTCGGGCTGGTGGTGGCCCGTACGGGCGGCGGGGAGCTCGCTGCGGTAGCGTAGCTCGCTTGGGTAGGCGGGGTGATTCCCGCAGGGGCGGGCGGCTCGGCACCCGCTAGGGCGGGCCATTGGGCAGGCGCCTGCGAGGGTGCCAGTATGGGCTCCGGAGCGGCGGCCTGTGAGGCGGCCGGGGTGGGTGCGGGCGGTGAGAGGGCAGAGGGGGACGCGACAGAGTGGCGCGCCGACTCGATCGCCACGTACGACGTGGACTCGTCCCCCTCCTCCTCCATCACGGCCATCTCCTCACCTCGGCGGTCTTGGTGCTCGGTGTCGGTGTCGTCCGCGCTGTCCGCGGTTATGTTCGCGGGCGCGCCGGACGACGACGACGATGACGCCCCCGGTGTTGAGGTCGTCGAGCGCGTACACATGGTACGCTCTGGAGGCGGCGACGGGGACGCCGGCGTGGGCGTCTGGCGGCGTGGCAGGGTGCGGGCGGCAGGTTGTGGGGCGGCGGGCTGGTGCGCCGCTCTTGTGGTAACTCGGGGGCGGGGTATCCCCGAGTGACCAGAAGGTCCTGCGGGGGAGAGGGGCTTAAGCTTAAGCCGCTTCTCATCCCCCTGCTGTACCTCGTCGGAAGAGCTATTCCTCCTGCGGGGCTGCACGGCTCGCGCCGGCGCGCCGCAGGGTGCGTCACTCCGACGCGATGATGGCGGTGTGGTGCGGTCGGGGCTGTCAGCTCCGTGCTCCGCGGTCGTGCAGCGGTTATGCTCGCTGGCACGATTGTGGCCTGGTCGGGGTAGTATCGCCCACGGATAACTCTCCCCCGACCTTCCTGCCTAAATTCATCCTCTGATGAGGACGGGTTTGCGTGTGGCCCTGGCTTGTCAGCCATCGCACACTAGAGTCTGTCTCACGAACACAAAACAAAACACAGAAGACCCGACGACAAAATTTTGCGTGCGTCGCAGCCGAGTCTCCGTCTGTGCGGACAACCAGCCGGGTGAGATTACTGGCGAACCAGTAAAGGCCCAGCTAGTATACCGCAACCGACTTTAAAACGGCGCGACGGGAACGGGCAAGTTTGTCGGTCAGTCGGATTTGGGGTCACGTGACTCTATGTATTATAATAATACAAGTAGTCAGTGAACCCCTCTTCCGTGCACAACACTATCACTGGACACTGTGTCGGGCACTGCACAAGGCGAAAAACGTCACTTGTTATAGTGTTGCACTGCGCGGGTGATGCAATATCATGCAAATGTTACACACTGTACGGGTGTACAAGTGCGAAGAGCACGGCACTACGCGAGAGAGCAGGAGGGCCTACAAGTAGCTCGACGTCACGAGTGACGGAGCACGCTTGAGGTCGACTCGGCTGCGGGCGCGGGTAGTGGCGGGCGATCGCAGGCGCGGCGGAACGGAGTGCGCGAACACGTCCAAACGCGGCGGCGGGCTGCGAGTCACTGACTTAACTTAACTCTAGCTTATCTGCTAAATAACTGCCCGCACGCGTACCTTAGCTTAGGACGAACAATAGTGGATGACGGAGACGGAAGTGCGAGTGAGATGGATAACTGCCCGCACATGTATCCTAGTTCAAGGCGTAAAGTAAGGGATGAGCGAGACTGATGGAAGTGCGAGTGAGACAGATGATTTTCAGCTCAGTATGCTGGGATGCTCCAGTGCGGTCGGACGGACTTTGTCTTGAGCTCCCACACACCTCCCCCCACCCCACTGCTCCATGGCACGGCCGTCGCACCGCTCACCGCGGCCCGTGAGCCTCGCCGTGCTTCGATATACCTATACCTATAATTAATTTAGTACTTATTTACGAGTATATATAGCATTCATGTGTACTATTGATTTGAATATTGTACCTAATCAATTGATTTTTAAACAATACTAGTTACTGATAAATTTATCTATATTCAATATTCACCCAGCTATCTTGTACCTGCCGCCTACCTGGTCGGAAATTTAACTTTTTAGATCATCTGGAACTAGATTAGAATTTCGATCAAAAGAAACCTAAGCCGACAAGACTTGTAATGACGACGACTTGGCGGGGGCACTGCCGTGCCCCCAGATACCGCCCCATACCTATAATATTATGACTATACGTTACAGGTACGTAGGTATTTAAAATGTTTACACCAACTAGCACCTAAGGCGATATACATACATTATTTCTATTGTAAACAATGTTAATATTATCCTATCAAAAACATAAATGTGAAATTAGAGCCAAGTTCAATATTACGATATGTGTATTATGTAGGTACCTATGCGTTAGTTGTTTGTTGACTTCAAAGACAAAAGAAGGGAGATCTAAATTGGTGCCAAGTTCAATGGTTAGTCCTGAAATATATTTATAACATAAAATATTCTATTACAACTTAAAATATTATTTCTTCTTATAACTTAAGATAAATATGTTATTGCCTGAGATCTAATTTGGCTTGTTCTCATATACGACATATTATTAAGTAGATACCTGCATACAAAAACAGTCACGAAAGAGCCCTATGTTCCACGGCGGCTAGTTTTATAGACAGTTTTAGTAGGCAAGTTAATTATAATATTTCGCATAATACAATATGAGAACAAGCCAAGTCAGATCTCAAGCAATAATATATTTATCTTAAGTTATAAGAAGAAATAATATTTTAAGTTGTAATAGAATATTTTATGTTATAAATATATTTCAGGACTAACCATTGAACTTGGCACCAATTTAGATCTCCCTTCTTTTGTCTTTGAAGTCAACAAACAACTAACGCATAGGTACCTACATAATACACATATCGTAATATTGAACTTGGCTCTAATTTCACATTTATGTTTTTGATAGGATATCATTACTTTTTGTACAGAATTTAATAGTAGGTAGGTACTTATCCATAATTTAATGATGTATACCTAATGCGCTGGCGTGGTCCGAAATACCTATCATTTAATTGTATGTAAGTATACTAAAACTGATAAGAGTAAGGTTAAATAAAATAAAGGTGGTATAATACCTACTCCATTCGTTATAATATTATTCTCACGTGAAGCTCTTAAAATCCACATGTAATAAATAACTGAGCCACCAGACGCATATCAGAAATGAAGTAGTCATAGTAAGCCCTATCATATAGATTAATTATCAAGCCCTTTGGGCTTACTAGAACTTAATTTATATTTATTTGATTTTAATTATTTCCGGTGCACCGGCCATGGGACTGTCGCTCTACTCTCCGCCGACGAGAGAGGATCGAGGTGGAATAGAATAGGTATTAGGTATCTAATCCTTATCGTGACTCATAAACAATATAACAAATGTATCTACTTAAAATTACCATACCATTATTATCAGTCATAGAGGTAGTTTGTACTTATAGTAGGTAACATGTGATTTTTTTTAACAGGCATTTATTATTACTGTCTAGCACCAAGGTACTCGTCAAGACGAATCAAACGAGCTCAAACTCGATGGGGTTGCGTCGCTTAATTATGGAGTTCCTATGGCCACCTTCCAGCTCCATCATCAGACCCTGATTACTATATAGTAACAAAGTACTCGTCAAGACAAATCAAATAAGCCCAAACTCGATGGGGTTGCGTCATATACTTACGGAGTCCCTATGGCCACCTTCCAGCTCCATCATCAGATCACCTCCATTTTACAATAATATTGCATTGTCATCCAATTTATACATGCATGCCAAATTTCAGCTTAATCGGAAACCGGAAGGTGGATCATATTTAATTTGCAAGTTAATTACCACACTTTAAAATTAACAATTTTTATTAAATTTAAAAATATTATTAAATCATTAAAATTTACTAGTTTCTGATTTTTTCCTTTGTTACTATAACTTTGCCTATCTGGATGCCAAATTTGAACTTTCTAGGTCATGTGGAAGTGGGATATTACTTTTGATCTATCCCTCAGTATGTATTAACTTCACCGATTACTGGATGTTTATATCTAAATAACCGTTTGAGCTGTGTTATTGTAATTTGGAACAGAGATATAGTTCGTATATTTAAGTATATGTGCCAAATTTGACTTGTCTATGTGTAATAGTTTTTGTATAACGAGGGTGTAAAAAGTCGTCAAAACGCGCTTTGGATGGTTCGTGTAATATAACACACGGCGCGGTCGCCAGTTCCTTTGCTTGAACTTGGCTTGACTCGCTGCCGCGTGTCTAGATTACCTCTATGTTACTGAGCCGCCTTGATGCTGGTGAGTCGATATATTGATAGGTATTTACATAGGATATACAATTGTTACGTAGGTACCAGGAACCTATTTTTATTAGTGACTAGTTGTGCCTAGCTGTTTTACCCGCTATACAGTTTGGTACAGTAGTGTATATTATGTTATTCCAGGGATCTAAGCTATATTTATTATACCAAATTTAAAGTCAATCGGCCCACCCGTTTAGGCGTGAAAAAGTAAAAAACATATATCCATACGTACAGTAGGTATGAAGTTTGTATTTATAATTATATTAGTAGGAATAGTGGACTCGCGCGCACTTCGTAGTATCTAACAGAAAATAGCCGCCTACACAAAAATTATAGCAACATGCATCATGTATTGCTTTATGCGTACCTAGGCGTCCCAAACTTTAATATCATACATTTTTTAAAAATTAATAATAATTTAAAATGATAAAAAATACTAGTTTCTGATTTTTCCCTTTGTTACTACGACATTACCTATCGGGATGCCAAATTTCAGCTTTCTAGGTCATCTGGAACTGGGATATTACTTTTGATCTATCCCTCAGTATGTATTAACTTCACCGATTACTGGATGTTTATATCTAAATAACCGTTTGAGCTGTGTTATTGGAATTTGGAACAGAGATATAGTTCGTATATTTAAGTATATGTGCCAAATTTGACTTGTCTATGTGTAATAGTTTTTGTATAACGAGGGTGTAAAAAGTCGTCAAAACGCGCTTTGGATGGTTCGTGTAATATAACACACGGCGCGGTCGCCAGTTCCTTTGCTTGAACTTGGCTTGACTCGCTGCCGCGTGTCTAGACTTGGCTCTCTTTTCACATTTATGTTTTTGATGGGATATCATTGCTTTTTGTACAGTACTTTTTAGTATGTAATAGGTTTAAGACACCCAGTCATAATAAGATTAATACCAAATGATTATTTTATTGCACCTCCCCCCACCCCACTGCTCCATGGCACGGCTGTCGCACCGCGGCCCGTGAGCCTCGCCGTGCTTCGATATACCTATAGGTACCTTATAATTAATTAAGTAGGTACTTATTTATATAGGTATAGCATTTATGTGCACTATTGATTTGAATATTGTAAGTACCTAATCAATTGATTTTTAAACAATACTAGTTACTGATAAATTTATCTATATTCACCCAGCTATCTTACACCTACCGCCTACCTGGATGGAAATTTAACTTTTTAGATCATCTGGAACTGGATTAGAATTTCGATCAAAAGAAACCTAAACCGACAAGACTTGTAATGACAACGACTTGGCGGGGGCACTGCCGTGCCCCCAGATACCGCCACATACCAATAATATTATGACTATACGTTACAGGTACGTAGGTATCTAAAATGACTAGCTGTGCCTAGCTGTTTTACCCGCTATACAGTTTGGTACAGTAGTGTATATTATGTTATTCCAGGGGTCTAAGCTATATTTTTTATAATACCAAATTTAAAGTCAATCGGCTCACCCGTTTAGGCGTGAAAAGTAAAAAACATATATCCATACGTACAGTAGGTATAAAGTTTGTATTTATATTTATAATTATATTAGTAGGAATAGTGGACTCGCGCGCACTTCGTAGTATCTAACAGAAAATAGCCGCCTACACAAAAATTATAGCAACATGCTACATGTATTGCTTTATGCGTTCCTAGGCGTCCCAAACTTTAACATCATACATTTTTTAAAAATTAATAATAATTTAAAATGATAAAAAAATACTAGTTTCTGATTTTTCCCTTTGTTACTACAACATTACCTATCGGGATGCCAAATTTCAGCTTTCTAGGTCATCTGGAACTGGTATATTACTTTTGATCTATCCCTCAGTATGTATTAACTTCACCGATTACTGGATGTTTATATCTAAATAACCGTTTGAGCTGTGTTATTGGAATTTGGAACAGAGATATAGTTCGTATATTTAAGTATATGTGCCAAATTTGACTTGTCTATGTGTAATCAGTGACGTCACGGACGGCTTAACATCACTACACGTTCGTGTTTTTCCCCTGATAAAAAATACTAAACGGTAGCGTTCTTATAAGAAAGTTTTGTTAGTGTGTGCAATACTATTTAGTGAAAGTGTGTGAGTATTTGCGCTGATCAAAGTGCCCTTAAAAACTAATAATCGGACTTTAATTAGTTAAGTGTTGATTTTTTTTCTATAAAGTACCTTCCAATTATTTTGAAAATCACACTAGAAAAATCACACGTCACTGCACACTTTATTTATGCGCCATCTGTTGGAGATTTATTGAAGTTTTCCCTGTTTTATTATCAACGCCATCTATCGGAACTTCATTGAAGCACTACAACTTCCTCTGACTGTACGGCGATTCACGAAAGTTAGCGTTTGTGTCAAGTTTTAATCTGCAGCCATGTTACAGTGTGCGGCTTGCGGTAAATTTCTAAAGGCGACAGGTGTCGCTCAATGTCATGCTTGCCCCCGCGCATACCATAAGTTATGCGTGGGGATCTCCGACGCTGATGAGGTCGGGAAGGGATGGGTCTGCCCGGAATGCAAGAGGGTAAAGCCGAGGGGTGACAACTCTAACACCCCCGTAAAAAGTGCTGCGGCGTCTCTCCCTTCGCCACTTTCCTGCGAGACATCGGCATCCCTCGGACGCCCTTCGGTCGCGATATCCTCCCCCGCCCCCTGTGGAATTTCGGGTGAAGATCCTTGGGCAGAGCTGAAGCTGATGAGGCGCAATCTCGCCGAGTACGTAAGGGAGGTTCGAGAGTTCCGAGAGGAGTTTCGGAGCTTCACGTTCGGCATCGAGCAGCGGTTGGACGGTCTCGAAACCAGGCTGACAGCGGTCGAAAAGAGGGAGGCGACACCCGCTCTAGAAGAGGTTGCCGAGCTGAAGACGACCGTGGCCAATTTGAAGGCGGAGGTGAACGACAAGGAGCAGGAGCTACTGCTGTCCGACCTCGACATCGGGCACCTCCCCGAGTGCTCGGGGGAGAACGTCGCGCATACCGTGTCCGTTCTGGCCGCGAAGCTCGGTGTTACCATTCAGGAGCAAGATATCGTATTCGCTGAGCGTGTAGGGCGCACCGACCAACGTGGCGGGCCGGACGAGGCGGCAGCGGGGCGGCCGCGCCGCGTTGTTGTAAGGCTGGCGCGCCGCTCCCTACGCGACCGCATCCTGCAGGCGGCGCGCGTGCGCCGCACGCTCACCTCTGCCGAGCTGGGGCTGGCGGGGCCGTCACGTCGCCTGTATGTGAACGAGCGGCTGACCAAAGCTAACCGGCAGCTCTTCCACACTGTACGCGACGAGTGCCGTAAGCGCGAGTGGCGCTACGCCTGGACCAAGCAGGGCCGGGTCTACGCGCGACAAGGTGACGGCAAGCAGGTGTTCCTGATTCGACCGGGTACAGCCTTGGGGAGGGTTTTTGAGGCCAAAAATGTTTGAAGAGCTCAAAACGTATTATACACTTAGTCTTTGTATAGTTCGATTGTCATTTCACTTGCTATTCTTCTGTCAGCACATGTTTTACTTTTGTCTTTCACTGTGTATAAATCATATTATTATGTATTTTATATTTTGTTATTATATTATGTCTATTTGTTTATACAATATAATTTATTATTATATATTATGGTCTAGGTATCCATGGAGTCATTTCATAGTGTATTTAGTATACTTATTATATTATATATACAATAACTTATATAAATATGTTAAGTAAACATTTATGTTTAGGTTTGTACAATGCTGGGTCATTGGGTACAAACCACGATAACTTTATTGCTACGGTGGGCCGATATAACATTGACATTTTGGCAGTGAATGAGACCTGGTTGCGTGCCGGTGAGGAGGGGCGCGCTCCTTCGTTGCCCTCGTACCGCCTGCGCCATATTCCGCGGCCGCGAGACGTGCGCTCGCGCGGCGGAGGTGTCGGCTTCTATATTAAGCGAGGAATCACAGCGCGCACCTGGTCTCATCCTGTGGATCCAGTCCATGCCTCGGTCGAGCAGATGTGGCTCACCATGTCTCTCGGTGGAAAAAAACTGGTAATCGGCACAGCGTATCGACCGCCTTGGCTGGATGTAGATTTGTTTCTGAACGCAGTTACTGATTCCATCAGTTCGATACCCTATTACGATGACCTAATTTTGCTAGGTGATTTTAATATTAATTTACTAAATAAGACCGATATTAAAACTAAAAAATTCTATACATTTTTGACCTGCTTTAATATTTCGCAAATAGTTACAGAACCCACTCATTTCACTGACACTAGTCAAACTCTGATTGATATTATTTGTACTAATCTGCGACCGAAAAAAATATTTTATGACCCAGTAGGAAACCTTTATGGACATTTGCTTGTCTCTTGTCTTTTTCAGGTCAAGCGAGAGAAATGTAGGCCCTATGTAGTAAGGTATAGGCCTTTAAAAAATATATCTTTAAATTATTTTAACTCTGACCTGGAGGCTATTAGTTGGGACAAAATTTGTGAATTTAACAATATTAATTATATGGTAGCTGCATTTAACTCCGCCTTGGAATGCCTTTTTAATTCGCATTCACCTATGAAATCCGTCACCATCAAAGAGCATTCCTATCCATGGATAACTGACACTGTGAAACTTGCAATGAGCTTACGTGATGAAGCATCGTCAGATTATCACAAAACTGCATTGGATAGTAAAAAACAATACTACAAACTGCTAAAAAGTACCGTAAATAAAGCCATTTTTAATGAAAAAGTAGCATATTTTAAATATAATATTAATAATAAAATAAAAAACCCGAAACAATTATGGAAGAATTTGAAGTCTACTCTACTACCTAAACTATCCAATGAGTTGCCATCCAGTTTTAATGACCCAAATTTATTAAATTGCCATTTTTTAAATATTCCTGGAATTTCTAATGTATCAATATCTCACATGACTTTTTTCGAATACCATAGGTTTAGTAATTCTGTTTTCCATTTAGAACAAGTTTCTTACGACACTATTGTAAAAATAATTAGAGGACTAAAATCCAAAGCTGAGGGTTGTGACGGACTTAATTTGGATATGTTATTTATGACGATTCCTTACTCAATCGATACGATAAAAACTATGATTAATCTCTCTATTTCCACCTCTACTTACCCGGATGTTTGGAAACTTGCCATTGTGCGCCCTCTGCCAAAACTATCAAACCCAGCTGAACTGAAAGACCTTAGGCCAATCAGTATCCTCCCATGCTTGTCTAAAATAATGGAAAAGGCAGTGTGTGCGCAGTTGACTAAATACCTTGAAAACAATAATATTTTACCGGATTTGCAGTCCGGATTTCGAAAAGGGCGAAGCACTGTAACTGCTATGCTTGACGTGACTGACAATATAATATGCGCTCAAGATGAAGTAATGTGCACTATTCTTGTTCTACTAGATTTCTCGCGTGCGTTCGATTCAATTGATATAAATTTATTAATTTCGAAACTTAGATACTATGGATTTGATCAGGAAACCATATTGTGGTTTGACAGCTACCTCAAAAATCGCCGACAATTTGTCAAAATAACACAAGGCGATGGTTCGTCTTTGGTGTCTGATGAAGAAGCCTGTTGTAGAGGGGTGCCTCAGGGTTCCATTTTGGACCCCATTCTCTTCATTCTATATTCAGCCGATATCAAAAATCATATTAGGCACTGCAAATATCATTTTTACGCGGATGATACACAAATTTATATATCTTGTAAGCCTTCTGAGATAGATAGTGCTATTGTTAAACTTAATGAGGATTTATCAAACATTGCGGGGTGGTCTAAAAATAACAGTTTATTACTAAACCCTAATAAAACTAAATATCTAATTTTAGGAAGTAGGCATCAATTGGCGACTGTAAAACCTTCTATTAATATAATGCTTATGAGCAAGTCAGTAGAGAGGGTTTTTGAAGCTAGAAACCTAGGCCTAATTATGGACGATAGCTTGCGTTTTAATAAGCATGTAGTGAGCTCAATAGCAGGCTGTTTTTACAAATTAAAAGTTCTGTACAAGATGAGACCTTTCCTCAGTGAAGACTTACGGATTCAGCTAGTAGAATCTCTTGTGTTATCTAAGCTTAACTACATGGACCCAGTCTTTGGACCTCGTCTTCTAGGAAAAAGCCAAAAGCTTATTCAACGTGTCCAGAACGCTTGTGCTCGATTTTGCTTCGACATTCCACCGAGGGCTCACGTCACTCCATTCTTAAATAAGCACTCCATACTCAAGATGCGGCATCGGCGGAAACTACATTTATCTTGCCTTCTTTTTGGCGTTTTAAAATTTGAAGCACCACTCTATCTTTTTGAAAAAGTGTCTCGGGTTTCCAAATTTAGACAACGATCCCAGTATGTAATGCAGCTCTCGACTCCACGAAATAGCTCAGCTTCCTTCAGAGGCAGTTTCCGCTATGCAGCTTCCAAGTGCTGGAACAACATACCTCCGCCAATAAGGACCTTGCATAGTCTGCACTCTTTTAGGATGAAATTGAAGAAATTTCTCCAAGACCATCAGGCTAGTCAAGAAAACTTAAGGCTCGAAACGAGTGCTATATAATATTTATATCTACTTGTATCCATACTTTTATATAAATATCCATAATATTATATATAATATATGAAACTACAAATTAATATTGTTATTATTTAAATGCTTCATTTTTTACTACATGGCCTAGCACCTATGCATATCATATTGTATTATTTTCTTTTAAGGTATATAGTATTTCATTATTTATAATTTAATTTATCAGCTTAAGCACACTATTTTTTATTTTATATAATCCATGGATTTTATCCCGTATTTTATGAAGCTTTTATTATAAGTAATAGATTATAATATTATGTTTATAGCATATACTCATAATATTTTAAATGTACAAAACTTTTAAGACAAAATGTTATGTTGTATTTTCTTGTGTATGTGTTATTGAGTAATTTTGTAAAACTGTCCGTGATGCCACTGCTGACGGTTCCAACGGAAGACCAGCGCAGCGTAGGTTTTACTCGCCTACACATGCTGAGTTGGCACCATTTCGCGGCTACATAATTATTATTCAGTACTTAGTTTAGTTTGGTCCTAATTAGAAAAATTGTTTCTTTTATTTGTATATTTCTTGTTTTTTGTGTCTTATGGCCGTGAATAAAGTTCTATTCTATTCTATTCTATTCTATTCTATTCTATTCTATAATAGTTTTTGTATAACGAGGGTGTAAAAAGTCGTCAAAACGCGCTTTGGACGGTTCGTGTAATATAACACACGGCGCGGTCGCCAGTTCCTTTGCTTGAACTTGGCTTGACTCGCTGCCGCGTGTCTAGATACCCACTTTTCCATAGGGTTCCGTACAAACCCGTAGGTTCCTCGGTGCTCGAGTCCGATTCGTACTTGACCGGTTTTATTTATTTCACTTATTTCAAATGGATTACGTGAACTAGGTACTAGATTTAAATTGGTGAAATAAAGATATAATCTTTAATCTTTATTTCACTCTCTAAATTAAAAGATGGAACACTGTGGACACTGTTCAAACTTTACTAAATAATTTTATGCCTTAATATATAATTGTATAAAATTATGATTACGCCCAAAACAGTTATACGAAACATTTTCGGCCAAATTAGGACCAATAAATTATGCGTACCTTAATTATGACAAACAAATTTATGCTTTACAAATATTATATGCCAAAAATCGTTAGGGGAACTAACAGATATGGCAAAACATAAATATGCCTGAATATAATTATACCAAATTATGATTAGGCTAAAAAAAGTCAAAGGCAAGGGAATCAAAACCTACGTTATATAATATTATACCCACGTTTCCTTAGGGTTCCGCACAA
Source organism: Hemithea aestivaria (assembly GCA_947507615.1). Lineage (NCBI taxonomy): Eukaryota > Metazoa > Arthropoda > Insecta > Lepidoptera > Geometridae > Hemithea > Hemithea aestivaria. Next base: position 18,730,642 of record OX382329.1, on the reverse strand, counting down.
TCCTACGGGTTTGCACGGAACCCTCGGTACTCGAGTCCTACTCGTACTTGACCGGTTTTTTGTTAACAATTTCATAATCCAATACATAAAACAAAATAACTTAATTACAATAATAGGAATGTACCTATCCTAAACTTACGAGTAGGTAGGTACAGTTAAATACAAAATGACTCAGCAGAAAACATCGTCAGAATGATTGTGTACTTTTATATTATGAAAAATACAGAGAATTGTTTTTAAATGGAATAGGTACCGGTCTACGCTATCAGTTCAAGAGCAAGGCCGGCCATTGTAATATAAGGAACACAGCGAGTGAGTGAGTGAGCAGTGCCGAGCGAGAGTGCGCGCGCGACTGACGTGTCACGTGACCCGCCCCACATACACCGGCCGATACCGATAGCACTATCAACTATATCTCACACGATAGGTGATAGCACACCTGTCACCTGTTGCCGCACGTAACTCGTTCGTCTACATGCTACAAACTCTAAAATCACCAAGTAAACGCGTGTTTAAAATTCAACCGAGATGGTGAAGGCGAGGAAATATGTGGTGAAGAAGCACTTCCAGGGCCCGCCCAAGCGCGACGACTACGAGATAATGGAGAGCGAGCTGCCCCCGCTGACGCAGGGCGAGGTCCTCGTGAAGGCGGAGTGGATCAGCGTGGACCCGTACCTGCGCGCGTACAACGGCCGCAGCGCCGTGCCCTACGACCAGTTCAGCTTCCAGGTGGGCGTCGTGCTGGAGTCCAAGGACTCCAAGTTCCCCGCGGGCACCAGGGTCGTCTCGCACAAGGGCTGGTGCGATCACTACGTCGGCAAGCCGAGCGCTCCCGTCGCTTCGCCCGGAGACAGGATCTACAAGCTCCCCGACCTGCAGGGCCTGCCCGACTCCCTGGGAGTGGGAGCGGTCGGCATGCCCGGCGCCAGCGCCTACTTCGGCTTCCTCGAGCTGTGCAAACCGAAGGCGGGCGAGACCGTGGTGGTGTCAGGCGCGGCCGGCGCGGTCGGCTCGCTGGTCGGACAGATCGCCAAAATAAAGGGATGCAGAGTGGTCGGGTTCGCTGGCTCCGACGACAAGGTGCATTGGCTCGAGGACGAGCTCGGCTTCGACAAGGCGTTCAACTACAAGAAGGTCGACATCAAGGAGGCGCTGAAGGAGGCCGCGCCGAAGGGCGTCGACTGCTACTTCGACAACGTCGGTGGCGAGCTGAGCAGCACGGTCCTCCAGCACATGAACCAGTACGGCAGGGTGTCGGTGTGCGGCAGTATCAGCGTGTACAACGAAGACTTCAACAAGCTGCCGAAGGCGACGATCATCCAGCCGAGCGTGGTGTTCAAGCAGCTGCGGATCGAAGGCTTCATCGTGTGGCGCTGGGTGGAGCGCTGGGAGGAGGCGCTGGGTGAGCTGGCGCGGTGGGTGCGCAGCGGACAGCTCAAGGCGAGGGAGCACGTCACCGAGGGGTTCGACAACCTGTTCGATGCCTTCGTCGGGATGCTGGACGGAGACAACTTCGGAAAGGCTGTTGTAAAAGTTTAGCATTTTTAGTATTAAAGGCATACTTATAGGTATTTTATTTAGGATTCTTTTATTTACTACTAGCGGCCCGTCCTCGCTTCGCTTCGGGTGCCATTATGAATAAAAAAATAAAATGAAATAATAAGACTTACGCAATAAATATTTCAATGACAAATCTACAGATTTAGTATAATACCATTGCTAGAAATAGAAAATGATCACGAACATTAAATTCGCATCTTAACATGAATTTAGACTTTTCCAACTTGTGATCCTATTTATGATATTTCTATCTTAAAACATTCTAGTAGCTTCTGGTGCTTCGCCGGCCACTGCCGCGGCCTTTACAATGTTTGGAGATACTACAAAGATTTCAGGAAAATAAAAACTATCAACCAGGACCAGGACTCAAATTGTGTTAAAACTTATTTCCCTAATTCGTTGGTTAAAACCAAATGAAAGCTACGTCAGTTCGACGGATACTGATTCCTTAAACAAACTATTAAATGCCTGGTTTCCTCTCTGAAAGGGCGGTTTCGGTGATAAAAGCTATTTTGTGTCCTTCCTGGTACTTAAACTAACCTTTGCAGAAGTAAAAAAAAGCTTAATTGGCCTAACGAATATAGATAACTCATACAAACTTCACCCCTGTTCCCCTTAAAATATAAAAACTATCCTATGTCCAATTTTGGTATACAAACTACCTTTATTATACTTACTAAATGTCAGGCCCAGCGGTATTAGAAATTTCAATACAACATTTGCCCCCACTTTTATAGGATAAAAATGGCCCTCTTTTTCCCCTCTAAGAGGGGAATATCTGAGATAAACACTATTTTACATCCTCTCCTGGTACTTAAATACCTTTATGCCAAATTTCAACTCTATCAGTTCAGCAAAAAGATAATAAAAATATATATGTTTAGGTATTAAAAAGAACCTATAGGATAGGTATTCCAAATTTTATCATTCTAGTTTCAGGAGTTTCGTCTCTACTGTGATAATGATGAGTCAGTCAGATTACCCTACAGAGTTTAGTGTAGTCCCACATATTATGTTAGGTTGGAAAGTATCCACAATGCGCAAATCGAGCGTACGAAGCGAGATTGAGGCGATGCGCTTGAGCTTGGGAATCAAACAACTTTTTTATACCAAATTTCAGCTTAATATTCCCGTTCCCATAGGAATATTGTGTTAGAAATTGTGATACATAACGATTTAAATGCTTAATAAACGATGCGGAAAAGCAAATCAACCAAATTAAAAAGAAACAATTTATGGAATGAGATAGTCTATGGCACTATGGTCTGTCATAAGTTCATATGTCATGATGACAAGGCGGCAATATGTGGGAGTGTGTGATAAAAATAGCAACAGAAAAATAGTAAACTATGTAATTGCCGAAAATATAATACAGTTCAACAAGTAAATATGTACTTTTATTCAAGATCCTGTTGGTATGTATATTTGATCATAATAATTCAGAAGCGAGACGAACCTGACGAACGCTAACATGTCCAAATGCTGTTAGTAAGAGCTGTTCATGACGGAATGAATATTGAAAGAGATTGGGTATGTCATCATGTTATGCCATTATTATACTTTTTCATTAATAATAGTTCTAGTGAGTTACTAGGTAATTGTAGATCGATCTGGAAATTTGGCTGAGCGGTGAAATGCGCGTCAGCGATGTGCACTGCTTTGCGTTTTCGACGCAACGCTATGGTAAGTTGGCAGCAACTGGTTGTGCCCAGGTATTTATTTTGCTCACTTATTATTGTGTTTCATATTTTGTATCAAACGATAGCTTTGCTGGTCTGTGTAGTTCAGAGTTCAGAAGTCTAACAAATCTTATTGGTTTAATTTTCTGTAGTGTAATAATAATTACACACACACACATTACAGTATACTTAATAATCCCATCAAAAACATAAATGTGAAAAGAGAGCCAAGTTCAATATTACGATGTATGTACCTACTCATAGTTACCTATGATTTGGTAGTTGACTTCAACGACAAAAGAAATGAGATCTAAATGGGTGCCAAGTTCAATGGTCAGTCCTGAAAAATATTTACAACATAAAATATTTTATTACAACTTAAAAGATTATTTCTTCTTATCACTTAGAATTAATATTTTTTGAAGCCTAAAGACTGACTTGGCCAGTTCTCATAATATACTAGGTAGGTTCTCTCTTAACTTTAGCTTGATCACTATTAAACGCACTTAATACTAATTAGTGCGCCACCGTCTTTTATCGTGTAAATTAGTCCCCTCCATCCATTGGTTGTCTGGAAGAAATCGCTCTTTAACGAGAAGACCGCCACTTGTACATTGTAATTTTTAATTTTAATTATGTACTTATGTATTTTCTAACATTATGTGGTATACAATAAAGTATATCTATTGTCTTATCCCAATGATACTTCGTCGTATGGTACCCATGAGAACTAGCCAAGTCAAACTTTGGGCTTCAAAATAATATTAATTCTAAGTGATAAGAAGAAATAATCTTTTAAGTTGTAATAAAATATTTTATGTTGTAAATATTTTTCAGGACTGACCATTGAACTTGGCACCCATTTAGATCTCATTTCTTTTGTCGTTGAAGTCAACTACCAAATCATAGGTAACTATGAGTAGGTACATACATCGTAATATTGAACTTGGCTCTCTTTTCACATTTATGTTTTTGATGGGATATCATTGCTTTTTGTACAGTACTTTTTAGTATGTAATAGGTTAAAACACTCAGTCATTATAAGATTATAATACCAAATGATTATATATTGTACCTCCCCCCCACCCCACTTCTCCACGGCACGGCCGTCGCACCGCGCACCGTGAGCCTCGCCGTGCTTCGATATACCTATACCTATAATTAATTTAGTACTTATTTATATGTAGCATTCATGTGCACTATTGATTTGAATATTGTACCTTATCAATTGATTTTTAAACAATACTAGTTACTGATAAATTTATCTATATTCACCCAGCTATCTTATACCAACCGCCTACCTGGATTTCAATTTAACTTTTTGAGATCATCTGGAACTGGATTAGAATTTCGAACAAAAGACTAACCTAACCTAAGCCGACAAGACTTGTAATGACGACGACATGGCGGGGGCACTGCCGTGCCCCCAGATACCGCCACATACCTATAATATTATGACTATACGTTACAGGTAAGTAGGTATCTAAAATGTTTACACCAACTAGCACCTAAGGCGATATACATACCTACATTATTTTTATTGTAAACAATGTTAATATTATTACGTCTATGTTACTGAGCCGCCTTGTGCTGGTGAGTCGATATATTGATAGGTATTTACATAGGATATACAATTGTTACGTAGCGTAGGTACAAGGAACCTATTTTTATTAGTGACTAGCTGTGCCTAGCTGTTTTACCCGCTATACAGTTTGGTACAGTAGTGTATATTATGTTATTCCAGGGGTCTAAGCTATATTTTTTATTATACCAAATTTAAAGTCAATCGGCCCACCAGTTTAGGCGTGAAAAAGTAAAAAAAAAAACATGTATCCATACGTACAGTAGGTATAAAGGTATAAAGTTTTTATTTATATTTATAATTATATTAGTAGGAATAGTGGACTCGCGCGCACTTCGTAGTATCTAACGGAAAATAGCCGCCTACACAAAAATTATAGCAACATGCACCATGTATTGCTTTATGCGTTCCTAGGCGTTCCAAACTTTAATATCATACATTTTTAAAAAATTAATAATAATTTAAAATGATAGAAAAATACTAGTTTCTGATTTTTCCCTTTGTTACTACGACATTACCTATCGGGATGCCAAATTTCAGCTGTCTAGGTCATCTGGAACTGGGATATTACTTTTGATCTATCCCTCAGTATGTATTAACTTCACCGATTACTGGATGTTTATATCTAAATAACCGTTTGAGCTGTGTTATTGGAATTTGGAACAGAGATATAGTTCGCATATTGTAGTATATGTGCCAAATTTGACTTGTCTATGTGCAATAGTTTTTGTATAACGAGGGTGTAAAAAGTCGTCAAAACGCGCTTTGGATGGTTCGTGTAATATAACACACGGCGCGGTCGCCAGTTCCTTTGCTTGAACTTGGCTTGACTCGCTGCCGCGTGTCTAAATAATTAATTATTAAAATAAATAAAACGGACAGTTCTACCTCTATATTATGGTGGGTTCGTGTACAATGTCCTACACACATATTTTGGTACCTACATAATATTGTTGCACAATCTAAACAGAAATCTTGCTGATATTTTATGTGATATTGCTCTTCGGAGCAAGGACCTTTATGTTAAATTAAACTAAATTTTAACAAACCTTTACTGTAATCAATGGTAAATAATAGTTATTTTGCTATAGCGAAGTTGCTAGAATAAGCAAATTTTGCATAACCTTATTTGATTTGGTGAGAAGATAAAGGAATAAATAAAATGAATTACTGTTCATATTAAGGCATTTCTTGTCATGCTTGAGGAGGTCAGTTTTGAAGATAAGGCACTGGCCGCACTGATCTGTCAAGTTTTGCTTCTTTGTCAAGAATAGCTGATAGTATAATATATTTTGAATTTTGCTAAATTGTACAATATGTTTTCCAATGGAAGTAAGAGAATCTTACTCTAGCACTTATGATGAAATTATTACTGACCATATCCTTATCGCAGACTTTCCTAGCACAGTGTTTATGATACCTTGAGAAGGTGGACATTAGCAGAGCTGCGGCACCCAGCCACATGTTGGAGCTACAAGCTGAAAAGAGGAATGTTCAACGTGTGGGTTTTGAGTACCTAAGGTATTATGAAACTGTTTGTCAATGTTACCTACAAAATATGGCATCGGTTCACATTAAGTTCACTTTAGACTTTGTAACAATTCGGTTCGTAAAGATTATTTTATTAATCTTCTATGCTTAATACTGAGACGGAATGTATAGTGTACCGTAAAGTCTATTACTATAGTTATTAATCAGTCATATTCATATCAGTCATATTGCCAATGCAATTAATAATAAATCTTAAAGCTTAGCCCCTGAAGCAAGGAAATATGATATTAGAGAACCATTTTTAAAACTAAAACATTGAATATGTTTTAAGTAAATTATATCTGCATTAATTATATATATCTGTATACATGTAGAGATGATGTACCTATACCCAGTAGGTATTGACACAAAGTATTTTTACATTTGAATTACTATAGCTATAATATTGGATACAGAGTTTTCTAGAATCAAATTGAATTTTAATATCAGTGAACCAGAACAATATTTTGGTTCAGAAAGTAAAAGAAAAAAAAGTGTTTAGTGAAGTAAAATGACAGTAAAAGCACGGCTTATACTAAATTTTCCCACTGAGGTCGAAGTGACTGTGATATTATAATATTGTTCTGTCAGTTTTAGGTCCGTCTAAACATAACATTGTACCTTGAAATGTGTCTTTTATTATTATTACAATTTGCATGCTGAAAAGCGGACTGTAGCAGACTATTATATTATAGAATAGAAAACTCATTATTGTTCACACAAATACAGCAATATAAACTTGGAACTAAGGTTGCACAGAAGGAAGTGTTACGATTGGCAGTCTTATCACTGATGGCGATCTCTTCCAGACAACCATATTATAATAACTTGTTATCTTTTGTATACATACTCTCGCAATGAATAACTTTGAAATTTGAACTTTGAGTATATAATGTAGACTTATTAATAAATGTAGTGTATTCCACAATGAATGATGTTGACTCATCAAACTGATATTTTATGGATATATATTCTCACATATTTTTTGGGAGGCCTACAGCTATGGTGCATAAATAAAGTAGTGAAGAGCCAATAAATAGCTTCCAAATATAAAGTGATAACACCATTATATGCAAAAGGAATAAGGATACAATATTATAACAGATGACATATTATCTTTTTGGAAGGGTTTACATAATTGTTATCATAGACTTGAGTAAATGAAATGTATGTGTACAATCATTTGAATGCTCTTAGGGCAGTTTGTCTATTACAGAATGATTTACGGGTTACCACCAAACTACTAATGGGGGGATTTATACTGCTCACTACATAGCTCAGATTTCATATTATTGAATGGTACAGAAGAACAAATAATAAAATAATTTTGTGATAATTTGTATTCATAGTTGGAATTCTGGATTTGCCCCAGATGTCATAAAGTAGAATTATTGTTATGACACTACATGATTTATAAACGTGAGCATGTAACCTTTTGTAAAGAAGACATTTTTTTAATTATTGCAATTGTTACTACCTACTTTCTATGTAAGGCAGATTTGAAATTTAATTAGGTAAATTATTTAGATATGATTACATTTAAAAGTAACGGTATGCAATGGTTACCTGTCGTTTGGACTATCTAGTACCATCTTTATAGGATAGTAGTATCCAGTCATTAAGTTAAGATTACTAGTAGTACTAGTTTAAAAGTATGTTCAGGCTACCATATTTACACATTGTTTGTTGATAGAAACACTTCAAAAGTAAGTGTGAAATTACATGATCAGTAAATATCAATGGTCCATCTATGAATGTAGTGATCAATGAATATCAATGGCCCATCTATGGATTTAGTGATCAATGAATATCAATGGTCCATCTATGGTGTGTATATCTAGGATGTGTATATGAAGTCACTTAAATTATATAACATTAAAGCATGAAGAGTTTTGTGGGAAGTATTATGTAAATGAGAATTTACTTAATATTTATTCATAGGTGAAAAAGAATTGTTTTAGATGAAGATATAATTAGTCTTCCACACTGTTAATTATATTATTTTGAATGAATGGTAAGAGACCAACAAACAAATGATGAACTGAAACTGTCTTTTACTATATATGTAAATATAGGTTACATATATACACATTGGTACACATGCACAGAATGTTCTCGTTTAGATCCATTTGATAACTAGGTGATATAGTAGAAGGCATATCAAATATAAAGACTAACTGACAGTTTATATTTGGAGGACCATAATTAAATATTGATGATATTGCATTTTATAATATAATATGGTATTAAGTTTCATTTCACAAACTTAAAAGTTAACTAATAATTGTATGAGCTTGGATGAAGAAATTCCCACAGATTCGAGGTCCTTTGGCCGCGACAGACATAACCAATGTAAACACCACAATGCATGACAAGTGATGGCAAATTTTGGTATTGTCATTTAGAATAGAATGTTGTTTTTAAGATTTGATGAATTGGGTATGTTGATATTGTTCAGACCTAAATGATGGTACATTTCCTCATGCTAATAAGATGGTGCTCTCAAAGGGAGTCATTGTTCACAAATTGTCACTATCATATATCAGTAACTTTCTGAAGGGACTTACTTTATGTTTTGGACAGCGTCAAGATAGAAAATACTGTTGTAACTGGTATGGAAACTCAATTTATGTGGAATTACTATGAAGCATTTGTGTGACTGTACAATTGTACAATGTCTATAATATTAGCAAGTGTTAGTAAAGAGTTTGAGTTGTTATAATAATTAACAGTTATTGACATATATATTGAAAAAAAATGGCGACTTGTGTACTATGTATGAGTTATGGGAGTCCGTTGTGCTTTTATGTGAATTACATTAAGACTTGGTGACTGTTACGAGTTAGAACTCATACCTACAATAAAATATTTATGTGACCCTGGTGAGGGAGTAATATGTTGAACTCATACCTACTATAAAATATATATGTGACCCTGGTGAGGGAGTAATATGTTCTAAGTTGGCCAGATTTTATCTGGCAAAGTTATGTAAATGTGACCCTGGTGAGGGAAATATCTGTTGTAAATTGGCCAGAGCTGGCAATGTTTTGTAAATGAGACCCTGGTGAGGGAAATATCTGTTGTAAATTGGCCAGAGCTGGCAATGTTTTGTAAATGAGACCCTGGTGAGGAAAATATCTGTTGTAAATTGGCCAGAGCTGGCAATGTTTTGTAAATGAGACCCTGGTGAGGGAAATATCTGTTTTAAATTGGCCAGAGCTGGCAATGTTTTGTAAATGAGACCCTGGTGAGGGAAATATATGTTTTTGGCCAGAGTTGGCGAAGATTGATGGCTAGAGCTGCCAAAGTCCCGGTTGGCCAAAGTTGGCGAAGATTGTTGGATAGAGCTAGCAAAGTAATCAGTGGCCAGAGCTGGTAATATGCGATGATGATATCATATGGTTCAGATCAATATGAAGATTTTGTTGATGAGACACCGACACACCGTAACAGACATTTGACTTCACTAATCGTACTATGATATCAAGAATGCAACAGCAAAGCATGAGAATCGTTATTTAAGAGAGACAAATCTTAGTGCTAAGCAATGACCTATCGAGTTTTCCGGAAAATGATTCAGTCTTCAAGAAGTTCTAAATACTGGAAACGCAGATGAATGAGGTATTGTTAGCTTAATTTATATGGCCATATAATATCTACTTGAATGTAATAGAATATCTATGGCCTTTATGAAGAATAATGGTTGCCATGGATACTGTTGCTCATAATGTCATCTATGTTTTAATTATTGAAATATTATGTTAATGCAAGAAAATGTATAAAATGAAGATATACAAAGAATTCTGAAGATATCAAACAAGCTTTCAGATGTACTATACTAGGAATAAAGAATATCCTTTATAGATCAAAAACGTTGACCAGAAGGAAAATCTGCTATACCCAGCAAATAGATCAATAAAACCAAGATGAATGCCAATGGGTATTGTACACATTATATCATAGACCGATGATAAAGGATATTTATAAACAAGACAAGGACATTGATTACATTGAGGTCTATGCTCCAGACTCGCCTATAAGATACCTGATTGGATGCCAAGAAGGAACTAGAAACAGATACACCAAATGGATGGAGTCACAACATTCTTACTCAGCAAAGTTACTGAAGAAACTTACATTTATAACCTGGTTATGAGGATGAACATTATGATTGTAAACTAAATATGTCAATGTATAGTTGAAATAAAAACTATTTTGAATTTTTCCATGGTACTAAAACTACCTTTACACCAAATTTCAACTTGATAGACTCAACGGTTACAGATTTCCATTTTGTTCCCGTTCCTGTGGGAATTTCGCAAAATCCCTTCTTATTACCTGCCTACGTTACCTAAAGAACACGCTGTCCAAATTTCAGCTCAATCGGTCCAGCGGTTTTGTCCCTGCGATGATGAGTCAGTCAGTTTTCTATTTTATATAATAAGTATAAGATACCTTTTTGGGCTTCCGTAGTCAACGAGGAAGCCTTATAGTTTCGCTTTGTCCGTCCGTCCGTGGCTTTGCGGAGAAACTATAAGTCCTAGAAATCTGTATTTTTGCATGCAGGAGGGTAATAATTAGGGTAAGAGAACGGTAACAAAAATATTTTTTAATTAATTAAGTTACGTAAGATATGGATGATTTTTTTTTCGGGTTGATTCCATGATGTGGCATATCGTTGAATAGGTATTTTAAAAAAAGGCACGAAAATTTTCTATTTAGTGTTCCGTTTGAGAAATAGGTATTCAAGTTTAAAACCTTTTTTTTTAGTTTCTACCCACCCCCCTCTAAAATCTAAACTACTGGTTTTTAAGCCATGAAAAAATCAAGGATATGGTTTCAACCGTGAACTTTCCAGGAAAACTATAACGATTATAAGATAACATTAGTTAATATTCGATTTGCCAGTACCTACTACGGAAGCCTAAACTGGGGCCAAGTATTATTTTATCTGTGACTGCGCGTAGCCCAGCGTAGTCCGACTAGCGCTGGGCCCACAGAAGTAAGCTGGGCCTATTTATCTAGACACGCGGCAGCGAGTCAAGCCAAGTTCAAGCAAAGGAACTGGCGACCGCGCCGTGTGTTATATTACACGAACCGTCCAAAGCGCGTTTTGACGACTTTTTACACCCTCGTTATACAAAAACTATAACACATAGGCAAGTCAAATTTGGCACATATACTTAAATATACGAACTATATCTCTGTTCCAAATTCCAATAACACAGCTCAAACGGTTATTTAGATATAAACATCCAGTAATCGGTGAAGTTAATACATACTGAGGGATAGATCAAAAGTAATATCCCAGTTCCAGACGACCTAGAAAGCTGAAATTTGGCATCCCGATAGGTAATGTCCTAGTAACAAAGGGAAAAATCAGAAACTAGTATTTTTTTATCATTTTAAATTATTATTAATTTTTTAAAAATGTATGATATTAAAGTTTGGGACGCCTAGGAACGCATAAAGCAATACATGTTGCTATAATTTTTGTGTAGGCGGCTATTTTCTGTTAAATATTACGAAGTGCGCGCGAGTCCACTATTCCTACTAATATAATTATAAATATAAATACAAACTTTATACCTACTGTACGTATGGATATATGTTTTTTACTTTTTCACGCCTAAATGGGTGGGCCGATTGACTTTAAATTTGGTATAATAAAAAATATAGCTTAGACCCCTGGAATAACATAATATACACTACTGTACCAAACTGTATAGCGGGTAAAACAGCTAGGCACAGCTAGTCACTAATAAAAATAGGTTCCTGGTACCTACGTAACAATTGGATATCCTATGTAAATACCTATCAATATATCGACTCACCAGCACAAGGCGGCTCAGTAACATAGAGGTAATAATATTAACATTGTTTACAATAAAAATAATGTATGTATATCGCCTTAGGTGTAGGTGCTAGTTGGTGTAAACATTTTAGATACCTACGTACCTACCTGTAACGCATAGTCATAATAATATAGGTATGTGGCGGTATCTGGGGGCACGGCAGTGCCCCCGCCAAGTCGTCGTCATTACAAGTCTTGTCGGCTTAGGTTTCTTTTGATCGAAATACTAATCCAGTTCCAGATTATCTAAAAAGTTAAATTTCCATCCAGGTAGGCGGTAGGTATAAGATAGTTGGGTGAATATAGATAAATTTATTAGTAATTAGTATTGTTTAAAAATCAATTGATTAGGTACAATATTCAAATCAATAGTGCACATAAATGCTATATATAAATAAGTACTAAATTAATTATAGGTATAGGTATATCGAAGCACGGCGAGGCTCACGGGCCGCGGTGCGACGGCCGTGCCATGGAGCAGTGGGGTGGGGGGAGGTGCAATAAAATAATCATTTGGTATTAATCTTATTATGACTGGGTGTCTTAAACCTATTACATACTAAAAAGTACTGTACAAAAAGCAATGATATCCCATCAAAAACATAAATGTGAAAAGAGAGCCAAGTTCAATATTACGATGTATGTACTCATAGTTACCTATGATTTGGTAGTTGACTTCAACGACAAAAGAAGTGAGATCTAAATGGGTGCCAAGTTCAATGGTCAGTCCTGAAAAATATTTACAACAACATAAAATATTTTATTACAACTTAAAAGATTATTTCTTCTTATCACTTAGAATTAATATTATTTTGAAGCCCAAAGTTTGACTTGGCTAGTTCTCATGGGTACCATACGACGAAGTATCATTAAGATAAGACAATAGATACTTTATTGGACACCACATAATGTTACAGAAAATACATAAGTACATAATTAAAATTAAAAATTACAATGTACAAGTGGCGGTCTTATCGTTAAAGAGCGATTTCTTCCAGACAACCAATGGATGGAGGGGACTAATTTACACGATAAAAGACGGTGGCGCACTAATTAACATTAAGTGCGTTTAATAGTGATCAAGCTGAAGTTAAGAGAGTACCTACCTAGTATATTATGAGAACTGGCCAAGTCAGTCTTTAGGCTTCAAAATAATATTAATTCTAAGTGATAAGAAGAAATAATCTTTTAAGTTGTAATAAAATATTTTATGTTGTTGTAAATATTTTTCAGGACTGACCATTGAACTTGGCACCCATTTAGATCTCACTTCTTTTGTCGTTGAAGTCAACTACCAAATCATAGGTAACTATGAGTACATACATCGTAATATTGAACTTGGCTCTCTTTTCACATTTATGTTTTTGATGGGATTAAATTTACTGCCATCAGTGAAAGTAAAAGAGCATAGATGTAATGAGGTAATATTATGAGAGATCATAACCTCCATGAATGAGAGAAATCCAAAAGGTTTTTAAATTAATTCGATGAGAGATCTGACCTGTCATCGTGACTTGTTCTGCAAAATTATTGTGCAACATCATATGCAATATGGTCTCGTCAATGATCTAAATTCCCTACAGTATTTGAATAATTAGTATATTTAGTCAGAATTATCGCAACAAAGTGAGTGTAGGTACGCGTGAAGCATGACCCCCGGCGGCGACGGCGTAGTCGGCGGCGGCGGCGGTGGCGCGGTCGGCGGCGGCGGCGCGCTGGCGAAGCACATGACGTACTCGGCGTGGCGCGTGCCGCTGCTCGGCGCGCTGCTCGACTATCTGCACGCGCTGCACGCACACACCGACACGCTGCACGCACACACGCACAAGTATTATTGAACTTACGTTCACATGCAGGAAACGCGGACTCCTTTTCCTTCCCCTGCTCGGTTATCTGGAAAAGATAGATATTAATAATAAGACCGCTAATTGTAATGGGTACTTTTTCTGAATGTAATAATTTCAAGCTCATTCCATTGTACCTAATTATTGTGTTTAATAAAGAGTTATCTAATCTATAGGTAATAGACGTCATGCTCCCCAGCAACCCCACCTTATATTTTGCAATTTATAAGTACATGTTGTAAATGTACGCAATTAGTACCTAATTAGTACTTACTTTAAATAATTAGTACCTTAACAGATTCAGAGGTACAGCCAATTGAATTTGGGGTTGCTGAAGAGCACCTCCCCAGCAACCCCCCCCTTATATTTTGCAATTTATAGTGTACGTTGTAATTGTACGCAATTAGTACCTAATTAGTACTACCTTTAAATACTTAGTAACTTAACAGATTCAGAGATACAGCCAATTGAATTTGGGGTTGCTGAAGAGCACCTCCCCAGCAACCCCACTTTCTATTTTGCAATTTATAAGTACATGTTGTAAATGTACGCAATTAGTACCTAATTAGTACTACCTTTAAATCATTAGTACCTTTACAGATTCAGAGGTACAGCCAATTGAATTTTCATGCACCTCAAATTCAATTAGCTGTACCTCTGAATCTGTAAAGGTACTAATGATTTAAAGGTAGTACTAATTAGGTACTAATTGCGTACATTTACAACATGTACTTATAAATTGCAAAATAGAAAGTGGGGTTGCTGGGGAGGTGCTCTTCAGCAACCCCAAATTCAATTGGCTGTATCTCTGAATCTGTTAAGTTACTAAGTATTTAAAGGTAGTACTAATTAGGTACTAGTTGCGTACAATTACAACGTACACTATAAATTGCAAAATATAAGGGGGGGGTTGCTGGGGAGGTGCTCTTCAGCAACCCCAAATTCAATTGGCTGTACCTCTGAATCTGTTAAAGTACTAATTATTTAAAGTAAGTACTAATTAGGTACTAATTGCGTACATTTACAACATGTACTTATAAATTGCAAAATAGAAGGTGGGGTTGCTGGGGAGCATGACGTGGTAATAGGTACTAATACTATTACATGTAGGTACAACGAACGAATCTGACCGAGTCATTATCGTGAGGACGGAACCACTGAATTTAGAATGATGAAATTTGGAATATGTATAGGTTATTTTATCTAATTTAAAAAGGCACGCATAATTTTTTTTGGTCGAAAATGTTTCGCATAACTTTTTTTTAGCCTAATCATAATTTGGTATAATTATATTCAGGCATATTTATGTTTTGCCATAACTGTCAGTTCCCCTAATGATTTTTGGCATATAATATTTGTAAAGCATAAATTTGTTTGTCATAATTAAGGTACGCATAAATTTTTGGTCCTAATTTGGCCGAAAATGTTTCGCATAACTGTTTTGGGTGTAATCATAATTTTATACAATTATATTAAGGCATAAAACTTATATTAGTATATAAAATTATTTAGTAAAGTTTGAACAGTGTCCATAGTGTTCCATCTTTTAATTTAGAGAGTGGAATAAAGATTAAAGATTATATCTTTAATCTTTATTTCACCAATTTAAATCTAGTACCTAGTTCACGTAATCCATTTGAAATAAGTGAAATAAATAAAACCGGTCAAGTACGAATCGGACTCGAGCACCGAGGGTTCCGTACAAACCTACGGGTTTGTACGGAACCCTAAGGAAAAGTGGGTATAATATTATATAATGTAGGTTTTGATTCATTGCGAGTACTTGCGAGTTTGAAAATATGCGGCTTAAATTGCTGTTTCTTTTGATTACGTTGACATAGAGGTTTGATTTTTTTACAGCTTAAAGTTAATATAAAGCTGAGTATTTGATATGAATTTCCATTTAATACCTGTACGTGTTCTTGAGGAAAGGGGTAGTAAATACAAAATTATTAAAAATATTTTTTTACATGATCTAACTAAAAATTTACAGTTTTCGCAATTTTTCCTGTGCCTATGACCTAAGACGCTGCTGCATACCAAATTTCAAGATTCTAAATTAACGGGAAGTACCCTGTAGATTTTGATTCCCTTGAGTAGTCGCGAGTTTAAAAATACGGCTAAAATTGCTGTTTCTTTTGAATGCATTGACATAGAGGTTTGATTTTATTACAGTTTAAAGGTATTATAGACCTTAGTATTTGATATGAATTTCAGTTTAATATCTGCACGCGTTCATGAGAAATGAGGTAGTAAGTATGAAATTATTAAAAATATGTTTTATATGATGTAACAAAAAAATTACAGTTTTCGCAATTTTTCCTTTATGTGCTCTAAGGAATTGCTTTTAACCAAATTTCAAGATTCTAAGATCACGGGAAGTACCCTGTAGGTTTTGATTTTTTGAGAGTAGTTGCGAGTTTAAAATTGCGGCTAAAATTGCTGTTTCTTTTGAATGCGTTGACATAGAGGTTTGATTTAATTACAGTTTAAAGATATTATAGATTTGAGTATTTGATATGAATTTAATACGTTTACGCGTTCATGAGAAAAGGGGTAGTAGGTATAAAATTATTCAAAATATTTTTTTCACATGATGCAAATAAAAATTTATAGTTTTCGCAATTTTTAGGGTTCCGTATCTCCAAAGGAAAAAACGAAACCCTTATAGGATCACTTTGTTGTCCGTCCGTCCGTCCGTCTGTCTGTCTGTCGCGACCCTTTTTCTCAGCAACGCGTGGAGGTATCAAGCTGAAATTAGGAAATACTTAAGTCTACTCTGCCTCTTAGAGCTGTAAAAAAATCAAACTTCTAGGCCAACGCGATCGAAAGATATAGTCGAATATGTCGAAAATTTGTTGAAAAACTCCCAAAAAATCAAAACCTACAGGGTACTTCCCGTGAACTCAGAATCTTAGAATTTGGTATAGATCATTCACAGTTATTTTACCTCTGACAGATGTCAAAATTATTTTCTTTATGTTGCATTATTGTCAAAATGTTGCCAGATCGTTACTTTTGTTACGTTTTACGTTACTTTTTCACCCTTTGAGTTACTTTTGTATTCGTGTCTAGATGACTTTTACGATACTTTTCAAGGTCTTTATTTTAAATTGAACCTTATAATTAATGAATCATTTTCCTTGTAATTGTATAGAAAATAATAGTTAATTTATTGATTTTGCAGAGACAAAAAATAAGGCAATTTTGTATAACTTGATCTGGTTTAGAAAAGGATTTTTTTTGTTGATTAGCAATTTCTTATTTAAATAAACTGAAAAATTAGTAATTATCACCGAAATGTTAGAATATGTAAGCGTATTTCTATTCAACTGTGTATATTGTGTAAAATTTTCAAAAATGCGTTACTTTTCTTGTTCAAACGTTACTTTTTGTACTTGATAAGGTTACTTGTACTCGTTGTTTTAATAATTATTATTATAATCAAAAGCTTTACAAATGCCCATAAACTCAATTTCCTTTGAAGAAAAAGAATTTATCTATAACAATATCGGATGCTTAACATAATATGAACAAGTGGTTACTGCGAACTATCAATATGATATAAAATAATAGGTATGTTCGAAACAGGAAGTTCATGTAAGTACACACATCACTGTAAAATAATACTTACAAGTGAATTAAATAAAAAAATTAAAAAACCCCCGCCCCCAACGCAAAACGTAATTCACCATTTTGAATAGCGGCCATCTTGGATTTTAAATTTTATACAGTGCCCTTTCATTTGATTTCCATATTGAGGGGGTTGTGGATGAAAAAAGTAATTCGCCATTTTGTAGTTGGTTAAAAATGGGGAAGTCAATACTCACCTGACATGGCAACATTATTTTCAGGCTAACCAATGTAAGGGCTAGAGGTAAAATAACTGTGAATGATCTATACGAAGCAACGTCTTAGCGCACAGATATAGGAAAAATTGCGAAAACCGCTAATTTTTGATTACATCATATAAAAAAATATTTTTAATAATTTTATATTTACTACACTTTTCCTCAGGGAGTGTCGACCTGTGTGTGTTTCCCCCCCGCATGTGACGTGTGTGTGTAGGTCGGCGCTGTCGGCGGGGTTCGCGGCGGCGGCGTGCCTGGCGCTGGGCGTGCTGTGCAGCGTGAAGCTGGAGGTGGTGACGGTGGGGGGCCGCCCGCTGCCGCGAGACCTGCACTTCATGCTGCTCAGCAAGGACGACGAGCTCTACATCGACGACATCGACGTCTCCCGTGAGCCCATCCTCGCTCTCGGTACATACTCTGTGTCGGTACTCGTCACGCCGAATGTGATCGTGTGTCGTTTGTGTTGTCGCAGGAGTGATGTGGTGCGTCGAGGGGTCGGACCTGGTCGTGTTGTGCATCGGCTGTCTCCTTGTATGGAGTTCCTCTTATATGGTGAGAATAGGGCTGAAAATTTCCAAAAGTTTCTATAACTTCCACGAAACTTTTCAAATTTGACATAAACAATGGGTAATAAATAGGTAATAAACCCTTAAACAGAAATCTGATTTATTTATAAAAAATCCATATCCATACATATAATAAGAATGGAAATTTCTCCCCATTCATTGTGATCCTTTACTAAGGTGAACTGTGAAAATACGCATATGAACAAAACGACGCGAAAAAGTCGCTTGCGCGATCTAATTCGTAAAACATTTTGTCAATTTTTCCTAGGGAAACGTAAAATAAAATAATAAAATAAATAATAATCATTTATATCGGACACATCGCCCCTAATTTACATCAAAATTTTGAAGTAAAAGTAATCCTATCAAAAACATAAATGTGAAATTAGAGCCAAGTTCAATATTACGATATGTGTATTATGTAGGTACCTATGCGTTAGTTGTTTGTTGACTTCAAAGACAAAAGAAGGGAGATCTAAATTGGTGCCAAGTTCAATGGTTAGTCCTGAAATATATTTATAACATAAAATATTCTATTACAACTTAAAATATTATTTCTTCTTATAACTTAAGATAAATATGTTATTGCCTGAGATCTAATTTGGCTTGTTCTCATATACGACATATTATTAAGTAGATACCTGCATACAAAAACAGTCACGAAAGAGCCCTATGTTCCACGGCGGCTAGTTTTATAGACAGTTTTAGTAGGCAAGTTAATTATAATATTTCGCATAATACAATATGAGAACAAGCCAAGTCAGATCTCAAGCAATAATATATTTATCTTAAGTTATAAGAAGAAATAATATTTTAAGTTGTAATAGAATATTTTATGTTATAAATATATTTCAGGACTAACCATTGAACTTGGCACCAATTTAGATCTCCCTTCTTTTGTCTTTGAAGTCAACAAACAACTAACGCATAGGTACCTACATAATACACATATCGTAATATTGAACTTGGCTCTAATTTCACATTTATGTTTTTGATAGGATATCATTACTTTTTGTACAGAATTTAATAGTAGGTAGGTACTTATCCATAATTTAATGATGTATACCTAATGCGCTGGCGTGGTCCGAAATACCTATCATTTAATTGTATGTAAGTATACTAAAACTGATAAGAGTAAGGTTAAATAAAATAAAGGTGGTATAATACCTACTCCATTCGTTATAATATTATTCTCACGTGAAGCTCTTAAAATCCACATGTAATAAATAACTGAGCCACCAGACGCATATCAGAAATGAAGTAGTCATAGTAAGCCCTATCATATAGATTAATTATCAAGCCCTTTGGGCTTACTAGAACTTAATTTATATTTATTTGATTTTAATTATTTCCGGTGCACCGGCCATGGGACTGTCGCTCTACTCTCCGCCGACGAGAGAGGATCGAGGTGGAATAGAATAGGTATTAGGTATCTACTCCTTATCGTGACTCATAAACAATATAACAAATGTATCTACTTAAAATTACCATACCATTATTATCAGTCATAGAGGTAGTTTGTACTTATAGTAGGTAACATGTGATTTTTTTTAACAGGCATTTATTATTACTGTCTAGCACCAAGGTACTCGTCAAGACGAATCAAACGAGCTCAAACTCGATGGGGTTGCGTCGCTTAATTATGGAGTTCCTATGGCCACCTTCCAGCTCCATCATCAGACCCTGATTACTATATAGTAACAAAGTACTCGTCAAGACAAATCAAATAAGCCCAAACTCGATGGGGTTGCGTCATATACTTACGGAGTCCCTATGGCCACCTTCCAGCTCCATCATCAGATCACCTCCATTTTACAATAATATTGCATTGTCATCCAATTTATACATGCATGCCAAATTTCAGCTTAATCGGAAACCGGAAGGTGGATCATATTTAATTTGCAAGTTAATTACCACACTTTAAAATTAACAATTTTTATTAAATTTAAAAATATTATTAAATCATTAAAATTTACTAGTTTCTGATTTTTTCCTTTGTTACTATAACTTTGCCTATCTGGATGCCAAATTTGAACTTTCTAGGTCATGTGGAAGTGGGATATTACTTTTGATCTATCCCTCAGTATGTATTAACTTCACCGATTACTGGATGTTTATATCTAAATAACCGTTTGAGCTGTGTTATTGTAATTTGGAACAGAGATATAGTTCGTATATTTAAGTATATGTGCCAAATTTGACTTGTCTATGTGTAATAGTTTTTGTATAACGAGGGTGTAAAAAGTCGTCAAAACGCGCTTTGGATGGTTCGTGTAATATAACACACGGCGCGGTCGCCAGTTCCTTTGCTTGAACTTGGCTTGACTCGCTGCCGCGTGTCTAGATAGAATATAAAGTAAATTCAATTCAAAAAAATCAAAAAGCAAAAAGTGCGACAAACTAAAAATACGCCATCTATCGATGTGGCCATAAACGAAAATTTACCAGAGTAGTTTTATTAGGCTTAATTTGTAAAAAGGATGTTACCTATGTGTGATAAAACGGCACAACCGAATTGTATGCAGTTTTCGCTAAAACGTTGCAAATTTCTCTAATTTTTAAATAGTGTTGGTTTTATTTAAATCGGTTTTTAAATAAAAGAGTTATATCAATCTAAAGATTTACTTATCTTCTTATTATATAAAATCGTTCGTACACTTTCGTGCTATCAACGCACAGCCCAAACGGCTGGACGGATCGAGCTGAAATTTGGACAGCGTATTCTTTGGAAAACTTCATCGTGCAATAAGAAGCGATTTTTCTAAATTCCCTCGGGAACAGGAATTATTCCCGAAAAACGTTCGTATGCAAATCCGTAACCGCTGAACCGATTGAGCTGAAATTTTGTAAAACTATTGTTAGGATTGTGATTAGAAACATGAAATAGTTTTTTAGTCAGAAATTTACTTTTAAGGGGGGGTAAAGGGGGGTCGAAGTTTGTATGGAAAATTTAGAACCGCTAACCCTATTGAGCTGAAATTTGGTACACAGGTAGATTGAGTCCTAAAAAAAGATATTGGATACTTTTTATCCCAGAAATCAACCTTAAAAGGGGGAAAGGGGGGTTGCAAGTTTGTGAAAGAAATCGTTAACCGCTTCATTGTTTTAGCTGAAATTTGGACAGCGTGTTATTTAGGTAACGTAAGCGACCTATAAAAAGGGATTTTTGTAAAATTCTCCCGGGAACGGGAATTATTCCCGAAAAACGTTTGTATGGAAATCCGTAACCGCTGAACCGATTGAGCTGAAATTTAGTAAAACGATTGTTTGGATTGTATTTAGGAACATTGAATAGTTTTTATGTCAGAAATTTACTTTTAAGGGGGGGTAAAGGGGGGTCAACGTTTGAATGGAAAATTTAGAACCGCTGACCCTATTGAGCTGAAATTTGGTACAGAGGTAGATTGAGTAAAAATAAATGATATGAAATACTTTTTATTCCAGAAATCAACCTTGAAGGGGGAAGAGGGGGGGTAGAAGTTTGAGTAGGAAATCAGTAACCGGCCATCTTTTAACGCTGAAATTTGAACAGCGTGTTTTTTATGTAACGTAGATGACCGGTAAAAAGGGATTTTGCAAAATTTCCACGGGAACGGGAATTATTCCTAAAAAACTTTTGTAAGCAAATCCTTAACCGCTGAACCAATTGAGTTGAAACTTAGTAAAACGATTGCTTGGATTGTGTTTAGGAATATTGTTTTTTTTTTTGACGAAAATTAACTTTTAAGGGGGGGTAAAGGGAGGTCGAAGTTTGTATGGAAAATTTAGAACCGCTGACCCTATTGAGCTGAAATTTGGTACAGTAGTAGATAGAATCCAAATAAATGATATGGAATACTTTTTATCCCAGAAATCAACCTTGAAGGGGGAAGAGAGGGGTAGTAGTTTGAGTAGGAAATCAGTAATCGGCCATCTTTTAAAGCTGAAATTTGAACAGCGTATTTTTTATGTAACGTAGATGACCGATATAAAGGGATTTTGCAAAATTTCCGCGGGAACAGGAATTATTCCTAAAAAACTTTTGTATGCAAATCCTTAACCGCTGAACCGATTGAGCTGAAATTTTGTAAAACGATTGTTGGGATTGTTTTGAGGAACATTAAATAGTTTTTATGACAAAATTTAACTTCTAAGAGGGGGTAAGGGGGGTACAAAATTTGTATGGGAAATTTAGAACCGCTGGCCCTATTGAGCTGAAATTTGGTAGAGAGGTAGACTGAGTTCTACAAAATGATATGGGATAATTTTTATCCCAGAAATTAACCTCAAAGGCGGGATAAAGGGGGGATGCAAGTTTGGGTAAGAAATCGTTAACCGCTTCTTTGTTTTAGCTGAAATTTGGACAACGTATTCTTTAGGTAACGTAAGCAACCGATATGAAGGTATTTTGCGAAATTCCCCCGGGAACGAGAATTATTCTATAATATTCGCTAAACCAATTCAGGTGAAATTTTGTGGAATCATGGTTTGAGTTTTGTTTAGGAACACTGAATATTATTTTAGACAGAAATTTACTTTAAGAGGGAGGGGTGCGGGGGAGTAAGGGGGGTAGAAGTTTGAGTAGGAAATCAGTAACCAGTTATATTTTACGCTAAAATTTAGACAGCGTGTTCTTTATGTGACTTTCACGACCCGTAAGAGGGGAGGGGATTTTGCGAAATTCTTACGGGAACGGGAATTATTATTCCTAAAAAACTTTTGTATACAAATCCACAATAAGATTATTGGGGATGTGTTGAGGAATAATAAAAAGTTTTATGTCAAAAATTACCTTCGAATTGAAGCGTTAGGGGGTCAAAGTTTGTATAGGAAATAGGACCCTATTGAGTTAAAATTTGATACAAAGGTAGACTGAGACTTAAAAAAAATATGGGATACTTTTTATCCCAGAAATCAACCTTTGAGGGGAGGAAAGAGGGGGTGCAGTTTGTGTAGGATATCGGTAACCACTTCTTCGTTTAAGCTAAAATTTGGACAACGTATTTTTTATGTAACGTAGGCGACCGATAAGAAGAGATTTTGCGAACTCACCAGTACTCAGAATTTTGGTTCTGTTAATGAATAGTTTGTTATGTCAGAAATTAACTTTTAAGGAGACTCAGTATTGATCCTTCCCCCACCTTCAGGGTCAGAGTTTTAATGGAAATTCAGGAACCACGGAATTGATTTGAGTCGCGGGAAGGATGGTGTGAGAAATTAGTAACCTATAATTATAATTTAGCTTAGAAAAATTATAATAGAGATAAGTTAAAGAGTTACCGGGAAAGGACCACAAATAGTATTAATTCCTGAGGAGAGGCGTGAAAATTTGTGATGGAAATCAATAACCGCTAAACTTAAATTGTGTGATCTCTGAGAAAGGACATAGCATTGGTTCCTACGGTAGCGAACAAAACTGCATAGAAATATCCAGCCCGATATTCTTCGCTATCCACAGCGGGAGCAAATATTATAGCCATGCCTTATTTTACGCTTACAAAGTCGCGGGGATGGAAATACAATCATAGTCAAAATAGCAGCACCGAATTCGCTTTATTAATTGACTCTCACGCGCAACGAAGTGCGCGCGGGTCAGCTAGTGCTAAATAAATCCAGTACCATAAAACCAGTATCATAGTTTTTACGTAATCATCGTATATTTTTCATTATTAATTATATTATATTCATGCCAATTACCGTCATTTATTATAGTTTTGCGATAGATAAGTATAATAATTACACAATAAAAATGAACCCGGAAGGTCGTGGTAATAAAAGAAATGGCATTCAAAAACTCTATGTTAATCTATAAATTTTGGAAAGTTTCCAGCAATATTTCTCAATTTTTCCGAAAACATTGGAAGTATTCCAGGTAAGTTTCGGATACATTCGGACATTTTCATCACTAGGTGAGAACGAAAGAAACACGAGACCGTATCATTCATTAAGTTATAATGAGCTATAATTATAATATTATTATGCTTATTTTAATACTAAATCTTAACGACAGCTTTCCCCACATTGTCCCCCCGCAACATGCCGACGAACGCGTCGAAGATGTTGTCGAATCCCTCGGTGACGTGCTCCCGCGCCTTGAGCCGCCCGTCGAGGATCCAGCGCGCGAGCTCGGCGCAGGCCTCGCCCCAGAGGTCGGCCCAGCGCCACACGAGGAAGCCCTCCACGCGCAGCTGCTTCTGGACGAGGTGCGGCTGCACCGTGGTCGCGTACGCTTGCTCGCTGTCGTTGTACGAGCTGATGGAGCCACACACCGACACGCGCCCGAACTCGTTCATCTGGCTCAGGACGACGCTGCTGATCTCGCCGCCGACGTTGTCGAAGTAGCAGTCGACGCCCTTCGGCGCGGCCTGCCTCAGCGCGACGCTGACGTCGACCGTTTTGTAGTTGAAAGCCTTGTCGAACCCGAGGTCGTTCTCGAGCCACTTGACCTTGTCGTCGGAGCCGCAGAAGCCGATCACCCTGCAGCCCTTTATCTTGGCGATCTGTCCGACGAGCGAGCCGACGGCGCCGGCGGCGCCGGTCACGACGACGGTCTCGCCGGCGACCGGCTCGCAGACGTTCAGGAAGCCGAAGTAGGCGGTGACGCCGGGCATGCCGACGGCGCCGACGCCCAGCGAGTGCGAGAGGCCCTTCAGGTTGGGCAGCTTGTAGACGCGGTCGACGAACTCGTTGGAGTCGGTGGTGTTGATAACGGCGTAGTCGCACCAGCCCTTGTGCGACACGACGCGGCTGCCGACGGGGAAGCGCGGGTCCTTGGAATCCTGCACCAGCGCCACCTGGTAGCCGAACTGATCGTAGGGCACGCTGCGGCTGCCGTGGTAGGCGCGCTGGTACGGGTCCACGCTCACCCACTCCACCCGCACCTGGATCTCTCCGTTCTTGATCGGCGGCAGCTCGTGCTCCACGATGTCATAATCTTCTCTCTTGGGAATCCCGGAGAACCGGTTCTTGACGACGTATTTCCTCGCTTTGACCATGTCAACGGCGTCCACGTCTGCGGCGACTGACTGAGCTCCGCGGAGCCGCGTCACCGCATATATTCCGATAAGTAATTCTTTGTAATCAGATTACGGTTCGTTCTGTGCGTGTGCAGCTACACTCGTTATCGTCGCTGTCGCCGCCTCGTACCTACCTACTGATAATATGGTGAAATTCAATTGATATCACCCTAATTGCTCGTGTATTAGGTACTAATAACTTATGGCATACACATGCGGTCATTCAAATTTAAATGCGCATGATTTATTATCTTCATCCTATTCTCTGTATCGCAAGTCATCACCGGCATGTGACGAATTAAATAAAATTATTGTCGATTCATAATAAGAAGATATATTGTAATTATACCGAGCAGATAATATAATTTATGCAAGTAAACGGTTACGTATCATAATACCTACGGTCGTTTCAACTACAGTCGATATAACTACGGTCGATTCGCCTATGTTCATTACACATATTGGACGACTCGCCTACAGTTCAACTCGCCTAATTCGGCTAATGTTCATTTGATATATTGGTTAATTCAACTATGGACGACTCACCTACGAACTTGAACTTTATGCGTGTATAATACGTAAAAAGGCACGCCATGCTTTGGTTTCAATTCGCACAGAGCGGCAAAAAAAAATTAATAATTGTCCTTAAAATAACATAATATCATAATATCCGACAAAATTTTATAATTTAACAACGAAAAGAGTGCGGTTAACTTGTTCTGAGCGGTAAAAAAAATCCCACCAAAAACATTCTGTAAAAAACTAGCCAAGTCTCGATGGAGCTGCTTGTTTATCTCTAAAAAATAATGAAATCTAGACACGAAGTCGTGCCAAGTCTAAAATTTCTTACTGCGATTTCTTTATTATTATAGTTAATGTTGTGTGACTTGGCCGTTGAAGGGTACACAAGGGTACAAAACCAGATGCTCCATGACACTTGGATCGCCTAAACATAAATATTATTGAAATACGCAGCTTTATCAATAGTCAATTGTTGGCTTACAATTGACTGGTTATTCAATCAACGTTTTCCAAGTGGCAATTTTCTATCATGAATGGTTAGCGGACAGATTGGTGCAATGGTGTCATGGAGCATCTGGTTTTGTACCCTTGTGTACCCTTCAACGGCCAAGTCACACAACATTAACTATAATAATAAAGAAATCGCAGTAAGAAATCTTAGACTTGGCACGACTTTGTCTAGATTTCATTATTTTTTAGAGATAAACAAGCAGCTCCATCGAGACTTGGCTAGTTTTTTACAGAATGTTTTTGGTGGGATCTGGGGGCACGGTAGTGCCCCCGCCAAGTCGAGCGCGAAGCAAGGCCTGCCGTACCATCCTTTACAGGAACCATTTCGCCTAATAGCGCGAGCAGCTTGCGGCGAGCGCCGAGAAAATTAATATTTTTTACAACGAAAAAAAGTGCGGTTAACTTGATTCGGGTGGTAGGAAAATTTAAGCATTACTCCTTACTATTATATAATATTTGAATTGTTATGTAATTTATTTGTAGTATTAATATTAATTTGTATTATTTTTAGACTTTTCTGATATGTTTTTAATAATATGTATAATTGCTCACGCGTTCATATTATAAATAAATAAATTAAAATAGCGTGAGCAGCTTGCTGCGAGCGCCGAGAAAATTTGAAAATTTATCACAACGAAAAGAGTGTGGTTAACTTTCTTGAGCGGTTAGAAATTAAAATACGAGTACATATTCTCACTTATAAGAGCGCGTGCAGCTTCCTGCGAGCACTGAGTATTTTTCCGAGTGGGGAGAAATTTAAATAAGCTTATTTTGAGCTCGGAGCGCTATAACTGAAATATTTGTAAAAACACATGCACGATCAGTAATAAGATTTTTTAAATTCTTACTTATTTCCACGCGAGCAGCTTGCTGCGAGCGCCGAGAAAATTTTAGAATTCGGGGTACAAAGAGTGTGCAATCGGCTTTTTCAGAGCGAGCAAGAAAATGTTATTTTTCTGACCACGCAAGTTACAATCAAAGCTCAATTTAAGATCAGAGCCCTACCAAAAACTAGTATACTATTTATTAATGTGTGCACGAACAGATTGCTGTGAGCGCCGAAATATTTTTGAATCCAGAAAATATGCAGAATGTGCGATCGAAAAAAAATCAACATCCTAATTTTTCACCCCAATTCAAGGTGGATTCGGAAATTATCGTATTTTAGCTTACGATGGATGATACATAATAATATTGTTTCGCTATTCGCAGTAATTAGGCTATGGCTACGCGCCCCACGAAGATTTGACTATTCCGTATACCTATTTGTCATTTGTATTCTAAATTTGATATTTGCCGCCCTCCTTATTCGATGGTCCCAGATTTGGCGATGGGACGGTCCTTGATTTTGCCGCCCCCTGATGTTGCCGCCCGGGGCACGTACCCCGAATTGCTCCCCTATAGATCCGGCCCTGCATCGCGGCATAATAAGCTGTCTGCACATCTACAGATAGAAATCATTCAGTTATCAAAAAACAACTCGTATCTGGCGCTTCGCCGGCCGCTGCCGCGGCAGGATATAAATATTATGTACCTAAGTACCTACCTATGCCTTGGTTGTTGACTTCAATGACAAAAGAAGTGATATCTAACATCCCCTCAGAGTCTGAGTAGATAAAATCTGTCGAGCTGTCGAGCGCGAAGTAAACACTGCCGTACCATCCTTTACTGGAACCATTTCGCCGCATTTTCAGGCCTCTATTTGAGAACCTCTGTATAAGACCAGAACGCAGAAATTTTCGCCATCCACTAAGCTATAATCACATACTTAAAATCCAAAATTTCAAGTCTGTAGGTCATTTAGTTTGGAAGTTAAGCGAAAGCAAATTTTCGCATTTGTGACACTCACTCACTCATGATCATCAGAATAGAACTAGTAGGTAAAGGTAAGTACCTACTTCCCAAATACTCAGAGAGCTGAAATTTGGTACAGAGTTAGGGGGGAAAGACAAAGGACAGGTAGTTTTTATTCGCAAAATTAAGCTTTAAAGTAGTAACAGAGGGTGGAAGTTTGTAAGATTAATCCCACCAAAAACATTCTGTAAAAAACTAGCCAAGTCTCGATGGAGCTGCTTGTTTATCTCTAAAAAGTAATGAAATCTAGACAAAGTCGTGCCAAGTATAAGGTTCCTTACTGCGATTTCTTTATTATTATAGTTAATGTTGTGTGACTTGGCCGTTGAAGGGTACACAAGGGTATTATACCAGGTGCTCCATGACACTTGGATCGCCTAAACATAAGTATTATTGAAATACGCAGCTTTATCAAGCCTACAATTAACTGGTTATCCAATCAACGTTTTCCAAGTGGAAATTTTCTATCGTGAATGGGTAGCGGACAGATTGGTGCAATAGTGTCATGGAGCACCTGGTATAATACCCTTGTGTACCCTTCAACGGCCAAGTCACACAACATTAACTATAATAATAAAGAAATCGCAGTAAGGAACCTTATACTTGGCACGACTTTGTCTAGATTTCATTACTTTTTAGAGATAAACAAGCAGCTCCATCGAGACTTGGCTAGTTTTTTACAGAATGTTTTTGGTGGGATTTCACTTATTTTTGTAGAAACGCTATATTATAAGGTTATCAGAAATACAAACCGTAAGCGCGTTTTAAAATACAGTCAGCGCCATCTAGATACGTGTGCGTTCACTCTTAGTCCAATGCATCATAATATTATACCGGGAAGTGGGCCTAATTAAACTTGCAAGATTTAATTACAGACAGACAGACCGACAGGTGAAAGTAAATAAAAAGTAAAGGCGGTATGTCGATCTCTTCTAATAGTTTGGTTGGGCTCTTATTTTAGTTGGCCACGCTAGATATCGCCTGATCATAACTGACGATTTACGACACATATACACACTCACATATACATATACTATGCCTTAAATATATTTTGAATTAATAAGTTGGATATTACACAATTTTAACCATTGACTGCAAATGTAACTTTGTAATCCTATACATTTATATGAGATTACAAAGTTATTTATGCAGATGAATTATCTCGAAAACGAGACCGAAATTGCATGTTTTTTTAGTTTTCCTATGGCTTATACAATAAATTCTAAGTATATACCAAATTTCAGCTCTCTGAGTTTATGGGAAGTACTAGTTCTATTTTGATGATCATGAGTGAGTGAGTGAATGAGTGAGTGTCGAAAATGCGAAACTTTGCTTTCGCTTATCTTCGGAACTTAATGACCTACAGACTTGAAATTTTGGATTTTAAGTATGTAATTATAGCTTACTGGATGACGAAAATTTCTGTGTTCTGGTCTTATCCAGAGGTTCTCAAATAGGGGCCTGAAAATGCGACGAAATGGTTCCTGTAAAGATGGTACGGCAGTGCTTGCTTCGCGCTCGACTTGGCGGGGGCACTACCGTGCCCCCAGATAACGGCTGACGCCCTGACGCCATTTAGTTAGTCTGGTACAGAGATATTATAGAAGTACCGGGAAATTATAGAATAGTGCAAATTTCTAGGAATATCAATTAACTGTTACGCGCTACGAAGTGCGCACAGGTCAGCTAGTAGGTAATATATTTATTTCCTCCCTATATAGGTAGTATACGTATGTCTAGCGACGTTCCTCGAAATTTGGAACGCGTCCCTCTTCCAATGCCAAGAGACGTCGGTCCTACAGTAGGTAACTGTAGGTAGAGTAGAGTAGAGTGGTGTGACGTGTGTGCGCAGGTGTCCCCGCTGAGCGAGTACGCGTGGCTGCCGTGGGTGGGCGCGGCGCTGCGCGGGCTGCTGCTGCGGCAGGCGCCCACCGGCGGCGCGCTCGTGTACTGTACGCTGGCGGCCGCCGGCGCCGTCAGCCCGCTGTTCCTGGCCGCCGCCTGCCTGCTGCTGCGTGAGTGTCTTCCGTGCCCCCGTGCCCCCGTGCACGCGTGCCCCACCCCGGCTGTGTGCGCAGTGCTGGAGGGCCGCGTGTGGCTGGAGCTGGCGCGGGAGGCGCGCGCGCGCCGCCGCCCGGCGCCGGAGCGGACGCGCGCGCTCGAGACGCTGTGGAGCAACGACGACGTGCAGAGCGTCGAGGTGCGCAACTACGTCTACTGACCGCCGTCTACACTCCGCACGATGACGGACTCACCACTCGTCCGCTGGTAAGTATTGTCGTACGATAAACTCGTCTCGTCGGGGACTCACGATATCGGCTGACTTTCTTATGTTACCGTACGAACAATTTTTGAAGTGAAAACTTCTTTAGCGGTGCTGAGCACTTTTTTGTATGGGTAAAAACTTTCAAACTCGCGTCAGGGTCACGTGATGCTGATCGAAAAAGCGTAAGATCGAGGGGAAGGGAGAGGAACTAGTATCTCCCACTCTTTCTACCGTGCCTGAGTGTGCTGCTCTGTTTAGGCGGCACAGGGGGCTTAGACAAGCGCGCGCCCGATATTTTTTTTTTATATATTATATTTTTTTTATTACACTTAAATAGGTTCGAATCAAAACTGTTTGTTTCTTACTTAAGTTATCATAAACCAATTGTATCAGTTGTAAAAATTTGCGATGATGATTCTGATAATAACGATGGTGTAAAAGTCGTCGAAATTATGGATGGAAGGTGATTTTTCTGAGAGATAAAATTTAATGTTATATATAAATAACGATATAATATTATAAATAACAACATATAAATTGTCATATTTGTGTACGATAGCGCAATAAATAAACATTGTATTCTACCTCATAAATGATAGTATTTTTATACTTATAATTAAACACAACGTTAATATTGAAGTTTTCACTTCTGCCGGCACTCCCGGAGTGCTATTTTTTTTTATTATTTAGAATAGGACTGCGTTTGACCACGATCTCACCTGTTGGTAAGTGAAGACGTGGTCGAAGCTGTTACACACAGGCCTAGCAAATACCTATTAACCCTCGACTTGAAGACACCCAAGTTGTAATTCTCGGGAAACACGAAGCGGGTAGTTAGTTCCAAATCTAATCTATATTTAAAATCTAAATGGTCTCGTTTCGCAAAAGTTTTTTTTTTAAATGACCTATGCTGTTGGTCTCAGAATAAGACCTCTAAAGCTTTACCGGACGTGTGGTGAGCGCAGGAGGCACTCGACCCAAAGTTTTAGTGGGCGACTAGCTCAAGGGCGCGCAAAAGTACAACGGGAGGAACGCGCGGGTGCGGGGTCACCCTCGTCGGTCACAAGTCACACCTCACTCGAGACTCGGGACCAGAAGTTGCTGCGCGTGATTCGTTTCCTTTGACCGGCACTCGCCTACATGGCGCGTTATAATCTAGCGTGGCATTCCTTATTTCCATTTCCCCACATTTTTCGCCACCCGGTGGCCGAAGAGACTTTTTCCCCGATTGCCACCTGGGGGCGAATAGAAATACATTATATTATCACTCACAGCGAGCTTATGTTTGCGCAACTTTCACAGAAGCTAAAATCCAGGTGTATATTATAATTTTTAAAATTCGCGATAAAAAATTATATTGGTACCTACTTAATAAGTAGGTAAGTATAATACTTAATAAAAAAGGAAAAATATATATTTTTTTAGTTTTTTTAAAAGAAGTAAGAAGACGAGCAAGACGCTCTCCTGATGTTAAGAGATAACGCTGCCCATAATCAGTACAGTGCTACCCAGAATTTCACAATGATGTGCAATTCTAGGTGCACTGCACCAACGCTTCTTACTCAAGAGTCATATAAGATGTTAAGACTCTTTAGCCCAGTAATTTCACTAGCTACAGTGCCCTCCTACCGAAGCACAGTAGCAGTAGTTAAACGGTTTTATTTTAAACATGTACTAAAAGCTAAAAAATAAAATCGTGAGGCACGTCTGGCACGTCAAATATTTATCTACAATTTGTCAGGGAAAATGTTCATTAGAGATTTAGATATATGACGTGCCTCACGATTTTATTTTTTGGCTTTTAGTACATGTTTAAAATAAAACCGTTTAACTTAAAAACATTTTTTTAATTTTTTTTTAGGCTTTTTAGTACACTGTATTTTACTTATCAAGCCCTTTCATTTGATACCCATATTGATATGATTAAAAAAAATACGTTATCCGCCATTTTGTAGCGGCGGCCATCTTGGACTTACAATAATAATATTGAATATTATACACAATTGTATTGTTACCAGAACCAAAGGCGTATACCAAATTTCAGATCAATCGATTGACAGGAAGAGGGTGAAATTTCAATTAGGTACTAAATTTGACCCAAGAAAAAAGAATAAAACGGAGTAAGCTAAATAAAACCGTTTAATAACAAACGGAGTAAGCTATAGTTATTTGTTATACAAGAGTGCAAAGTTGCTTTTTAGGGTTCCGTACCTCAAAAGGAAAAAACGGAACCCTTATAGGATCACTTTGTTGTCCGTCCGTCCGTCCGTCCGTCCGTCCGTCCGTCCGTCCGTCCGTCCGTCCGTCTGTCTGTCAAGACCTTTTTTCTCAGGAACGCGTAGAGTTAACAAGCTGAAATTTATAGGAAATACTAAAGTCCATTGCCTCTTAGAGCTGTGAAAAATTCAAACTTCTAGGCCAACGCAATCAAAAGATATAGACGAATATGTCGCAAATTTCAGCAAATTTTCGACATTCCCAAATAAATCAAAACCTACGGGGTACTTTTCGTGAACTCAGAATCTTGAAATTTGGCACGAAGCAACACCTTAGAGCACAGATAAAGGAAAAATTGCGAAAACTATAAATTTTTATTTGCGTCATATGAAAAAAATATTTTGAATTATTTTATACGTACTACCCCTTTTCTCATGAACGCGTAAACGTATTAAATTGAAATTCATATCAAATACTCAAATCTATCATACCTTTAAACTGTAATAAAATCAAACCTTTATGTTAACGCATTCAAAAGAAACAGCAATTTTAGCCGCAATTTTAAACTCGCAAATGCTCTCAAAAAACCAAAACCTACAGGGTACTTGCCGTGAACGTATAATCTTGAAATTCGGTAAAAAGCAATTCCTTATAGCACAGATAAAGGAAAAATTGCAAAAACTGTAAAAAAACTTTTACAACATATAAAAAATATTTTTCATAATTTCATACTTACTACCTCATTTCTCATGAACGCGTGCAGGTATTAAACTGAAAGTCATATCAAATACTAAGGTTTATAATACCTTTAAACTGTAATAAAATCAAACCTCTATGTTAACGCATTCAAAAGAAACAGCAATTTTACCCGCATTTTTAAACTCGCGACTACTCTCAAGGGAATCAAAACCTACAGGATACTTGCCGTTAACTCAGAATCTTGAAATTTAGTACGCAGCAACGTCTTAGATCATAGGCACAGGAAAAATTGCGAAAACTGTAAATTTTTAGTAACATCATGTAAAAAAAAAGGTAGCACTCCGGGAGTGCCGGCAGAAGTGAAAACTTCAATATTAACGTTGTGTTTAATTATAAGTGTAAAAGTACTATCATTTATGAGGTAGAATACAATGTTTATTTATTGCGCTATCGTACACAAATATGACAATTTATATGTTGTTATTTATAATATTATATCGTTATTTATATATTACATTAAATTTTATCTCTCAGAAAAATCAACTTCCATCCATAATTTCGACGACTTTTACACCATCAACAGAGCAGCACACTCAGGCACGGTAGAAAGAGTGGGAGATACTAGTTCCTCTCCCTTCCCCTCGATCTTACGCTTTTTCGATCAGCATCACGTGACCCTGACGCGAGTTTGAAAGTTTTTACCCATACAAAAAAGTGCTCAGCGCCGCTAAAGAAGTTTTCACTTCAAAAATATTTTTAATAATTTTGTATTTACTACCCCCTTCCTCAAAAACGCGTACAGGTATTAAATTGAAATTCATTTCAAATACTCAGCTTTATATATTATAAAGCTGAGTATAATAACTTTAAGCTGTAAAAAAATCAAACTTCTATGTCAACGCAATCAAAAGAAACAGCAATTTTAGCCCCATATTTTCAAACTCGCAAGTACTCGCAAGGGAATCAAAACCGTAAGTATATAATATTATACCCACTTTTCCTTAGGGTTCCGTACAAACCTACGGGTTTGTACGGAACCCTCGGTGCTCGAGTCCTACTCGTACTTGACCGGTTTTTTACCGCGTGCTCAGTTTGTATGACCGAGCTAGCGAAGGATTCTAAAATTAAATCACGAGCGTAGCGAGTGATTTATTAATTAGAATCCTGAGCGTTAGCGAGGGAATCAAAAGAGCACAAGGTCAAAAATCTTTGCACTCGAGTGTGACACATAATTTTTCATCTCCCCTCAGCGAGGAAATAATTCAATGGTAAAAGTTTTTTTGAAGTGAAAACTTCTTTAGCGGCGCTGAGCACTTTTTTGTATGGGTAAAAACTTTCAAACTCGCGTCAGGGTCACGTGATGCTGATCGAAAAAGCGTAAGATCGAGGGGAAGGGAGAGGAACTAGTATCTCCCACTCTTTCTACCGTGCCTGAGTGTGCTGCTCTGTTTAGGCGGCAGAGGGGGCTTAGACAAGCGCGCGCCCGATATTTTTTTTTATATTTTATATTTTTTTTATTAGACACTTAAATAGGTTCGAATCAAAACTGTTTGTCTCTTACTTCAGTTATCATAAACCAATTGTATCAGTTGTAAAAATTTGCGATGATGATTCTGATAATAACGATGGTGTAAAAGTCGTCGAAATTATGGATGGAAGTTGATTTTTCTGAGAGATAAAATTTAATGTTATATATAAATAACGATATAATATTATAAATAACAACATATAAATTGTCATATTTGTGTACGATAGCGCAATAAATAAACATTGTATTCTACCTCATAAATGATAGTATTTTTATACTTATAATTAAACACAACGTTAATATTGAAGTTTTCACTTCTGCCGGCACTCCCGGAGTGCTACCTTTTTTTTAAATTATTCTCACCATGGATGCGCACAGTGTTGCCAGTGCACTATCTTCAAAAATAACCAGTATTCAATTTTAATTTACGTAGGTACGCTTACTTAAGAGTCCTTTTCACGAAAGAGGTCCCACGGAATTTAGCGGAACCAATTTTTTATTCTATTATTATTGACTTCATATTTTAAATCATTTTTATTTGTTACATAAAATAAATACCTTTTTGATTAAGAAATTAAATATGAGAAATTATGAGGCGTTAAAAAGTTAAAGGTATTTAAACTTTTAAAATGTGCAATAGTGGCGTCCCGCAAAAAGGTCTCCTTTCGTGAAAAGCACTCTACCTATTCGTTTTAGTGATTATTTTCTCATTTTCAGTTTATTACAGTGAGAAATCGTTAATAAAAAAGTTACTTAAAAGTAATACTTAGAAAAAATATTGCTACTAACTAGATAAAGTTATAAAAAATTGGCTTATTCTATTAACTCTGCTAAATTAACTCAACTATTATTTACTATTACAGTACTATATATTATAATTCATTAAAAACATTATTGCCTCGAAATGTAAATTATATCTAAACAACTAACGTAAATATAGTTCAAAAGAAACGTAATATGTTACAAAAGTAACTTACTGGCAAGGCTGATGGTGCGCCCAAAGCAAATTAAAAAAAAAAGTTTACTAAAGAGGTTCTTACTCCGAGTTTTTAACAAATTTAAAAAAGTTGTACGCTTATTTCGGTACCATAGAGGTGGAAGTAAATAGGTTTAATTATGTTTTTGTCTCTAGAGGGTAAAGTAAATTTGAATTTCTCTAGAGGATAATATGGGCTTTTCCAGTCAGATATCGAAGCGCAAAAATACACTTTCCGAGGTGGGGGGATGAAATAGTTATTTGTTATACAAGAGTGCAAAGTTGTTGACCGCGTGCTCGGTTTGTATGACCGAGCGAGCGAAGGATTCTAAATTTAAATCACGAGCGCAGCGAGTGATTTAACAATTAGAATCCTGAGCGTTAGCGAGGGAATCAAAAGTGCACAAGGTCAAAAATCTTTGCACTCGAGTGTAACACGTAACTTTTCATTCCCCCTCAGCGAGGAAATTACTAAATTAAAAAACCGGTCAAGTACGAGTAGGACTCGAGCACCGAGGGTTCCGTACAAACCCGTAGGTTTGTACGGAACCCTAAGGAAAAGTGGGTATAATATTATATACTTACGGTTTTGATTCCCTTGCGAGTACTTGCGAGTTTGAAAATATGGGGCTAAAATTGCTGTTTCTTTTGATTGCGTTGACATAGAAGTTTGATTTTTTTACAGCTTAAAGTTATTATACTCAGCTTTATAATATATAAAGCTGAGTATTTGAAATGAATTTCAATTTAATACCTGTACGCGTTTTTGAGGAAGGGGGTAGTAAATACAAAATTATTAAAAATATTTTTTTACATGATGTTACTAAAAATTTACAGTTTTCGCAATTTTTCCTGTGCCTATGATCTAAGACGTTGCTGCGTACTAAATTTCAAGATTCTGAGTTAACGGCAAGTATCCTGTAGGTTTTGATTCCCTTGAGAGTAGTCGCGAGTTTAAAAATGCGGGTAAAATTGCTGTTTCTTTTGAATGCGTTAACATAGAGGTTTGATTTTATTACAGTTTAAAGGTATTATAAACCTTAGTATTTGATATGACTTTCAGTTTAATACCTGCACGCGTTCATGAGAAATGAGGTAGTAAGTATGAAATTATGAAAAATATTTTTTATATGTTGTAAAAGTTTTTTTATAGTTTTTGCAATTTTTCCTTTATCTGTGCTATAAGGAATTGCTTTTTACCGAATTTCAAGATTATACGTTCACGGCAAGTACCCTGTAGGTTTTGGTTTTTTGAGAGCATTTGCGAGTTTAAAATTGCGGCTAAAATTGCTGTTTCTTTTGAATGCGTTAACATAAAGGTTTGATTTTATTACAGTTTAAAGGTATGATAGATTTGAGTATTTGATATGAATTTCAATTTAATACGTTTACGCGTTCATGAGAAAAGGGGTAGTACGTATAAAATAATTCAAAATATTTTTTTCATATGACGCAAATAAAAATTTATAGTTTTCGCAATTTTTCCTTTATCTGTGCTCTAAGGTGTTGCTTCGTGCCAAATTTCAAGATTCTGAGTTCACGAAAAGTACCCCGTAGGTTTTGATTTATTTGGGAATGTCGAAAATTTGCTGAAATTTGCGACATATTCGTCTATATCTTTTGATTGCGTTGGCCTAGAAGTTTGAATTTTTCACAGCTCTAAGAGGCAATGGACTTTAGTATTTCCTATAAATTTCAGCTTGTTAACTCTACGCGTTCCTGAGAAAAAAGGTCTTGACAGACGGACGGACGGACGGACGGACGGACGGACGGACGGACGGACGGACGGACAACAAAGTGATCCTATAAGGGTTCCGTTTTTTCCTTTTGAGGTACGGAACCCTAAAAAACATTTACGATCACAAGATACTTTTATTAGGAGTGTCAGCCGGGCGTTTGGCTTGATATTTCTCAACAATTTTTACGTATTCCTTGCGAATGACGAAGTTGCGGTCTCCTTTTGATTTTGCATTAGGTAAATGAATTAACAATAAGTCATCTGAATGTTTTTTCGATGTTTTTGACATTAAGTTGTGTTAGTTTCCTAGTTTGACATGCTCCGTTCATAGCAATAATAAGAACAACCTGTAACGTAAAGGGTATTTAGTAGATACATTTATACAATTGAATAACATGCATAATAAATAATTATGCCTATGAACATCAATAATTAACTTACTTTTGCCGCTAAATTTACGGAATCAGGTGCTTCGCTATGAAACTTTTCAATTTCAGATGCAGTGAACACCTTAGATTTTTTTGGTTGATGATCAGATGAGTCTCTCATTTTACTTGTTTTTAGTTTCTTGTTTTAACCAATAAAGAAGGAATAATATTATATAGGTATACTCGTATTTTATACCTAGTTTTCATAATTCGACGTGAAAAGAAAAAAGCGCGCGCACAGATGACAAAAAAATTAAGAGCGCGCAAAGCAAATTAAAAAAATAAAGTATACCAAGGAGGTTCCACGTCAGAGTTTTTAACAATTTTAAAAAAGTTGTACGTTTAATTCGGTACCATAGAGGTGGAAGTAAATAGGTTTAATGATGTTTTTGACTAACAAACTCCGTGCACACGATCTTCTAAATTCAAATTTACTTTACCCTCTAGAGGATAAAATGGACTTTTCCAGTCAGATATCGAAGCACAAAAATACACTTTCCGAGGTGGGGGAATGAAAAATATAAAACCGTTTAAAAAGTGCTTGCTGTGAGCGCCGAGAAAATCATTATTTTCAGCTCGCAGCAAGCGAAGCATAAAATTATGTTCTGGTTTCTCGCAGATGGAGGTGCCGTGCTCACTCGAATAAAGATTGTTCTTTATATATTGTAACGAATGTTTTTTGATGTAATGAAAAATATACATTTATACCTGTCATATAATTATTGTAAATTTTTTTTTTACCCTACATAACGTTCTACTAATATTACCTATGCTGGGCGGCATTCTGGGTAAGTATTTTACGAGAATTTCTGCTGCGATCTTCAGCTTCTTGGATAAAACTCTGTAGTCTGTAGGTAGGAACACAATATGAACGAGTCCTCTAAGGTACCTCACTAATAATTGCGAGCGAGTATCGACAAACTCACTGAACATCAATTACCGACTCCATGGTAGTTTTGGTCCGTTTGTTCCTCAGATCTTTGAACTTTATGGTTTGTTAGCATTTAATAAGTACATACCTATGAAGGAAGTAGGTTTGTAATTAGGTCAGGTACATGATACATGATACATGGTACATGATGGTTAGCAGCAGACTCTCCCGCAGCGTACCGTCCCATAGTCTTGCTTGACGAGGCGGACAAGTTGTTTGAACGAGTGGTGGCTTGCCGCCTCGTCAAGCATCTCGCCGAGGTAGGCCCGGATTTGTCCGATCGACAATTCGGCTTCCGGGTGGGCCGGTCGACGATTGACGCGATCAAGCGCGTCAAGGCCCACTCGGACATGGTGGTCGCCCGCGGCGGTGTTCTGTTGGCGGTGTCCCTGGACATCGCCAACGCGTTCAACTCCATGCCGTGGGCCGTCATCAGGGAGGCACTGAAGTACCATGATGTGCCTCCCTACCTGAGCCGGATTGTCGGGGCCTACCTCTCGGATAGGTGCATCACCTTTCCGGGCGACGATGGACGGACACTGCGGAGAGAGATGTCGTGCGGTGTTCCACAGGGCTCGGTCTTAGGACCGCTCCTGTGGAACATCGGATACGACTGGGTGCTGCGCGGGGATCTTCCCCCGGGGGCCAGCGTGACGTGTTACGCGGACGACACGCTCCTCATGGCCCCGGGGGGGACATTCCAGGAGGCTGCCCGCCTTGCCACCGCGGCGGTGGGGGAGGTGGTGGCACGGATAGGGAGATTGGGACTCCGGGTGGCCCTCAACAAAACCGAGGCCCTGTGTTTTCACGGGCCTCGGAAGGCCCCGAGTAGGGGTTCCACTATCCCTATCGGGGAGGTCTGCATCGGGGTCGAGCCCTCGATGAGATATCTTGGACTCGTCCTCGACGGGCGGTGGAACTTCCGGGAGCACTTTGCCCGGTTGGCTCCCCGCCTGATGGGTGCGGCGGCCGCTCTCAAGCGGCTGCTGCCGAACCTAGGCGGACCTCGTACCAGCTGCCGTCGCCTGTACGTGGGAGTCGTGCGGTCCATGGCTCTGTATGGAGCCCCCGTATGGGTGGATGCCCTGACGGAGCAAACCATCGCCCATCTGAGACGTCCTCAGAGGGTGATGGCCGTCGGGGTAATACGGGGTTACCGCACGGTCTCCTACGAGGCGGCGTGCCTCTTGGCAGGATCTCCCCCCTGGGACCTGGAGGCGGAGCTGTATGCGGCGCGCTACGAGTGGCGCGCCGCGCTCCGCCTCCGCGGGCTCACCGCGTCTCCCAGGGAGGTAGAGAGGTGGAAGGAGGAAGCCAAGGAGGCACTGCTCGAGAGGTGGAGTACGCGTCTGGCCCACCCTCGAGCAGGCAGCTGGACAGTGGTGGCAGTCCGTCCACTACTCCAGCAGTGGACGGACAGAGAGCACGGGTCCTTGACCTTCCGGCTCGTGCAGGTGCTTTCCGGGCACGGATGCTTCGGAAAGTACTTGCACCACGTAGCCGGCAGGGAACCGACCCCTAC
This sequence comes from Hemithea aestivaria, assembly GCA_947507615.1. Classification (NCBI taxonomy): domain Eukaryota; kingdom Metazoa; phylum Arthropoda; class Insecta; order Lepidoptera; family Geometridae; genus Hemithea; species Hemithea aestivaria. The sequence continues at coordinate 18,689,990 of OX382329.1, read as the reverse complement.
TTGCCACCACTGTGGTAGCGACGTGGATACGGCGCAACAGACACTGGAGGAGTGCCCAGCTTGGGTCAATGAGCGCCGTGAACTCTCGCTGGCAACCATGGTTAGAGCCATGGTTGCGAGCGAGGAGTCGTGGCAGGCTGCGGTCTCATTCTGCGAGAATGTTATCTCGCAGAAGGAGATCGCGGAACGCGAACGGGAGGTCACCATCCGATGCGTGCCCGGAGAAGGGGGCGTCGGAGGCGTATCTTCCACGCCCTTCTCCAGCCCCCATAACCTGGGTCTAGGCGGCGAGTACGGGGGTACTCGTCGCCGCAAGCACAGATCCACGAGGTGGCGCGCGCGGTGTTTCCGCGCGCCCCTTGAGAGGGTGGGGTGAAACTCCTCTTCACCCCACCGCGGAGGGGTCCTCCTGTCAGTGAGGACCAAAAGCCGTCGGGGCCGCGGATGAATGCTTCGGCGTACCCGTTGCCCCGGCATTATGGCGTCCCGCAGGACACCCCCAGGTTTTTTAGTGGGTATCCCCGCCGCTCCCATCTTTGGCGGGGGAGTCCCACATACCGCCCCGCGCCCCCCGGCGTGGGGTGATGATGCGTAACGCATTTTTGCTGGGATAAAAAAAAAAGGTACATGATAGTTAAATCCTGGTAAAATATATCTCTTTACCGTGGTTAGTGGTTAAATAAATACTAATAGAACGTATAATTAGGCGCCTTATCTCTAAATTTTATTATTGTTAAGTATTCATAACCTTTGATAAAAAATGTATTTGAAGAAATAATCAAGATAACACGTTATAATATAAGGTAGTACACAACAAATTTATTATAACAGGTAATATATTTGGTACAAAAATGGGTTAAACCGAAATAAAACAACGGGTCACACTCGAGTGCCCTACGCGATCTAGGGCTGTGCGACAATATTACACGCGTACGGCGCGGGGCACGGGGGCACGGGGGACACGGAGGGGGGGGGGGGCACGGAGACGTACGTGACGGTACAATTCCTACCCCGCGCCACACACACGTCCGGGGTTAAACTTTAACAATGGCTTTCCCGAAGTTGTCACCGTTGAGCATCCCGACGAAGGCGTCGTACAAGTTGTCGAACCCCTCCGTGACGTGCTCGCGCGCCACCAGCTGCCCGCCGCGGATCCACGCTACCAGCTGCCGGAAGGCTCCCTCCCACTCCGAGAACCAGCGCCACACGATGAAGCCCTCGATCTTCAGCTGCTTGAACACCACGCTCGGCTGGACGATCGTCGCCTTCGGCAGCTCGTCCGCGTTGTACACGCTGATACTGCCGCACACCGCCACCCTGCCGAACTGGTTCATGTGCCGGAGGACCGTGCTGCTCAGCTCGCCGCCGACGTTGTCGAAGTAGCAGTCGACGCCCTTCGGCGCGGCCTCCTTCAGCGCCTCCGCGACGTCCACCTTCTTGTAGTTGAACGCCTTGTCGAAGCCGAGCTCGCTCTCGAGCCACCGCACCTTGTCGTCGGAGCCGGCGAACCCGACGACCCTGCAGCCCTTGATGCGCGCGATCTGTCCGACCAGCGAGCCGACCGCGCCGGCCGCGCCGGACACCACCACGGTCTCGCCCGGCCGCGGCTTGCACAGCTCCAGGAAGCCGAAGTAGGCGGTGGCGCCGGGCATGCCGACGGCGCCGGCGCCCAGCGACTCGGGCAGGCCGTGCAGCTCGGGCAGCCGGTACACGGTCTCGCCGGGGTTGGCGGGCACCACGCCGGGGTCACACACGTACAGGTCGCACCAGCCGCGGTGGGACACCACGCGGGTGCCGGGAGGGAAGCCGGCGTTGCGCGACTCCTGCACGACGCCCACGTTGTACCCGAACTGGTCGTAGGGCACCGCGTTGCGCGAGTTGTAGGCGCGCAGGTACGGGTCCACGCTGACGTAGAGGCTCCGCACGAGGATCTCGCCCTCCCGCAGCGCCGGCAGCTCGTGCTCCACCAGCTCGAAGTCCTCCCGCTTCGGCAGACCCTCGAAATGCTTCTTCACGACGTACTTTTTCGCTTTGACCATGTTGATCGATTTCGTTGACGATCTGTGGACGAAAATGAACCGTCACGATGACTAAACTAGAAAGTGACTCGAGTGAGTGAATATAGAGGTTAAAAATGGCCTAAACTACTTCGAGAAAAGGATGGTATCGACGGGCGTGCCGCGTGCTCGACACTATCTGTGTGCAGGAGTCAGCGCGGAGAGCTGCCCCCGACTCCTGACTGCTGACGCGGGCCGCGGGCCGGATCACGCGCCTGTCGCCTGTTATCGTTGCCACTGTTTAATGAAGGCTCCACTTGCTTCTCAATAATAATAATTATCATTATGAACACTGATTACCCTTAGGTACCTACGAGTACCTACCTACCTACTTACTGTGGAGAGTTGCACTACTTTGGTCTAATTTAAAATTCGTTAAATCGTCTTTGTATAGTGTGACTTTGTAACTATGTACCTACCTATTTCTGAAGCCGGTTTGGCAAATATACTGGCGTTCTCATTTTTGTTATTATATTATAATTATATTATATACTTGCGAAGTAGGTATTATGTAGGTATAGGCATCATTTACATAATATTATTATAATTTATCTACAATAAATTAAGTAAGTAGATACTTATATAATTTTTTACAAATTTTGAATACAATGGGTAGGTAAGTACCTACCGTAAAACTACACAACTATGGTCCAATATATAGGATTTAATCTTTATCGTGTTGTCAGCGTCATGTTATTAATCGCACAGAGTATTTTTATTTTTAATTAGGTGGGTTAATGAATGTGCTTTAATATATTATTAACGTTTAAACTGGTATTATACAAAAACATTTTATTTTTTATATATTATTTTTGGACCATTGTTGTGTGCGCTGTTTTCAACTATAGTCCAGGTTAAAAATGCAAGAAAAAACCGTACCGTAAAACTACACAACTATGGTCCAAATATATAGGATTTAATCTTTATCGTGTTGTCAGAGTCATGTTATTAATCGCACAGAGTATTTTTATTTTTAATTAGGTGGGTTAATGAATGTGCTTTAATATATTATTAACGTTTTAACTGGTATTATACAAAAACATTTTATTTTTTATTAAACGGTTTTATTTAGCTCACTCCGTTTGTTTTCTTGGGTCAAATTTAGTAATTGAAATTTCACCCTCTTCCTGTCAACCGATTGATCTGAAATTTGGTATACGCGTTTGGTTTTGGTGACAATACAATTATGTATATTCAATATTATTGTAAATCCAAGATGGCCGCCGCTAGAAAATGGCGGATAACGTATTTTTTTTAATCCTATCAATATGGGTATCAAATGAAAGGGCTTGATAAGTAGAATACAATGCATTATACAAAATTAAAATCCAAGATGGTCGCCGCTACAAAATGGCGGATAACCATTTTTTTTTCAATCCCATCAATATGGGTATCAAATAAAAGGGCTTGACAAGTAGAATACATTGTACTAAAAAGCCTAAAAATAAAAAAGGTAAAAAAAATATTTTAAGTTAAACGGTTTTATTGTAAACATGTACTAAAAGCTAAAAAATAAAATCGTGAGGCACGTCAAATATCTTAAATCTATGAACATTTTCACTGATATTGTAGATATTTGACGTGCCTCACGATTTTATTTTTTAGCTTTTAGTACATGTTTACAATAAAACCGTTTAACTTAAAATATTTTTTTTACCTTTTTTATTATATATTATTTTTGGACCATTGTTGTGTGCGCTGTTTTCAACTATAGTCCAGGTTAAAAATGCAAGAAAAAACCGTACTTTAACTGACTTGAAGCAATGTTAAAGGTCTGGAATACTGAAATATTATTATTTTATATGATATCATTTCATTAAAACCAAGGTTTTATTAGAATTTATTCATATTTATTCAAGTTTAACTGACAACATTGTAAGTAACTTTAATGGAAGAATGAATCACTTTTTATTTATATTTACGTAGTATATCTTATAAAATCAGTATATTGTAAGATAAAAAATTAAATAAAAAAGTCTAGCAGGTAAACTTGCAAAATTTTTTTCGTCTTGTTCTCGTCGTTTTCAGCTCTGCAAATCTCTCAGTGCTGAGTTTTTTTTGGGGCTGAATTTTAAGTTTTAATTGCCCGGTCTGATAAAAAATTTTATCACCTTTTTCGAGCCATTTTCAGGCAAGTCCGCAGCGGGACATACATTTAAACATACGACCTGTCTTGAGTCAGTCTTCTATTTTCAATATCAGAAAGATCTAACTCCATAATATTATGTCGATCTGAATAATATTTGTATCAACTGGCTCCAGGCTTCTTCTTTGTCAATATTCTCAAAACCTTGAAGCAGTTTAAAACAAAATTCGGTTTTTAATAAGGTATGGCCCAAAAAAACCGTTGGACTATTGTTGAATGCAAAGTATGAAAATTGGAATAAATTTCACTTAATATTAAAATAATTAACTGATGTAAAAAACAGCACCAATATTATATATATAAACATATATTACCTTTTAATAAAAATTAATTGTAGAACTGGTGGACCACTCTTACTTATTTTTTGTTATAAAAGTAAGCGGAGTTTCAAAAACACGTAAAAACAGGTTTATTCCGCACTCCTTGCTGTTGACTGCACATAGATGCCATTTATCGAATTTGCCCTAAACTACAAAGCCTACTTTTTATTCTAGCTAAATGTGGCCGATTTTTTTGCTACTTTCTTATTAATAACACAAAATGTCAAAGTATGGTACTGGACCATAGTTGTAAGACAGGACTATAGTTGTATGGTTTTACGGTACCTACTACCTACCTAACCTGAATAAAATAATGAGGTACCTCTAGTAATAATATAGTTTTTCAGAATAAAAAAATATGTAGGCCTACCTGCCTACTGCCTACGCATTTTGACCGGCATCGCAGGTATACTCGTAGGGTGAGATCATGATAATATTAAAGCTGCCCTTCCGCATGCCCACAAGCTGGCTGCAGAGCAGATTGTGCCGAGCTGTGAGTGCTGTGTGTGTGTGTGGGGGGGGGGGGGGGGGGAGCGACCTCTGACCTCACGGATGAGGGACGGAGGGAGAATGTCAACCATAATGATTCAGATTCATTTATTTACCATTACCCATTACTATAACAATTTGTTACAATGGCATATCATAAAATACAGTTCATAATAAAATTTATAATAACTAGAATGTTGCACTTTCAAGCTTAAGAATATAATAATAAGGAGATAAAATCAATTTCCAGGGACAACTCTCCCCCTCTAGCCACTTGTACCGACGTTGTCCCTTCCGTCGGCTCTGCAATGCCGGCTGCCGGCCTATATGTGGGCCCGTTTAGTGAGTGGCGAGGCCGAGGCACTACGCGGCACGCTTGCCTATATACCTCTAGCAATAACTTCGTTCACCAGCCATATACCTAGGTAGGTGAAATACATACTTCACACTGCCTCTATGGAAATACAAATACACACCTTTTTAAGTGGTTTACATTAATTAACATTAATTCTGTCACTTCGAGACTTCGAGGAGACATTACTTACTTGAGCCACGGTAAAGACCGTGCATGAGCCCATTTTCTACAGATGGACTCAGACTCAGAGACAGCCTCCGAAGTGTCATCCATTACATTTATAAAGGGGCCTGCTGACCTGCTGCGCGTTGTAATAGATAATATTATGGGGGAGGTACTCACCAAAGATCACAGTTCAGTATGCGATCGAATCGCAATGAGTAGGTAATGAGAGCAACGAGAACAACAACAAGTGGCGCCGATGATATCCGAGCCGCGAGTCGCGAGAGATCGCCGGCGACTGACGACTGGCCCCCGCGCCGGACTGATTGTCTCACTATCTGTCTACATTGTACACCACTCTTCCCTCTCGCTCCCTCGCCTTACGATCAACGAGATGAACAGTGATGAACTTCACACATTATGTTAATCATCCTAATGTTATTATGTCATTGTTGAATGTTGACAGTTCATTTGTGAAATGTTAACAACTGACGCGACGACGCTCGGCCATGTTGACATAATGTTTTTGTACTTAAGTACCTACTTTTATATTACCTATGTTACCTACTACTTACCTAAGTTGTAGATAAATCCGTAAATCCTCTACCTATTGGTTGTGCTGTGCCGCTGTGCCTAACTAATAGTGGTTTAATAGATAATAGATTTTAACTTTGAAACAAACACAGATAAAAAGAATCCCTTTATGGGTATAAAATGTTTCATGAATAATTATCTACCCGTGTAGGCACCTACTTATATTAAAATTCGTTATCACTGAGCGATGACAGTGTAAGTTTGGAGTAGATTAAATACGAACACCTACCTAGATACCTAATATTATAAGTGTATCTACTATCTACATACAGAATACAGACCTATACCTACCTATAATACTATAATGTGAGTAAGTAAGTACTTACCTACCTACATAAATATTTTAGAGATACGAAAGTTTTAAAGTGGCCATGACCAAAAAAGCGAAAACTGTTGGTTAGGTTAGGTTTAAACAGTGACCTGGACAGCAGTCGCCTCCTTTTGTGAAGAAGTAGGTAATGTCACAAAAGGAGGCAGCAGAGCGTGCGCGGGAGGACGATCCCCTCGCGGCACCGCTCCGTCGGCGAAGAAGGGGTGGGAGTTGGGAGAAGGCGACAATACGATCGTCGGCTCCAGCCCCATGGTGGTGAATAGCAGATGAAAGGTGCGGGGGCGCCTTCATCTGCATTGCACAACTTCACCACCACCGCCTGCGGGAATGGCTCAGCACGACGCCATTTCCGGGCCCCTCCTTGATGGGAGGGGCGTGAAGGCCCCGCTGTAAAGGCGGGCCGTCGTCGGTGGGGGATTGGATGTAAAGGCTCTGCCGGTTTCCCAGTCCTCCACCATAAAGACGAAGCGGGAAGTGCCGCTGGGTTTTTAGTGGGTATCCCTGCCGCGCCCATCTTCGGTACCCCTACCGAAGGGACTTTGTGGGACTCCCCAGTCCCACATACCACCCTTCGTCCCCCGACGTAGGGTGACGATGCGTAAAGCATTTTTCCCAGCGCAAAAAAAAAGTTTAAACAGTGACGCGAGCCGAGCGTGCAGTAATAAAAAAAACCGGTCAAGTACGAGTCAGACTCAAGCACCGAGGATTCCGTACAAACCCGTAGGTTATTTGTACGGACCCGTAGGTTCCCTAAGGAAAAGTGGGTATAATATTATATTATGTAGGTTTTGATTCCCTTGCAAGTACTTGCGAGTTTAAAAATATGCGGCTAAAATTGCTGTTTCTTTTGATTGCGTTGATATAGAGGTTTGATTAGGGTTCCGTTTCCTCAAAAGTAATAAAAAAGGTAAAAAAATGATTTTAAGTTAAACGGTTTTATTGTAAACATGTACTAAAAGGTAAAAAATAAAATCGTGAGGCACGTCAAATATCTACAATATCAGTGAAAATGTTCAAGAGATTTAAGATATTTGACGTGCCTCACGATTTTATTTTTTACCTTTTAGTACATGTTTACAATAAAACCGTTTAACTTAAAATCATTTTTTACCTTTTTTATTTTTAGGCTTTTTAGTACAATGTATTCTACTTGTCAAGCCCTTTTATTTGATACCCATATTGATGGTATTGAAAAAAAAAATAGGTTATGCGCCATTTTGTAGGGGCGGCCATCTTGGATTTTGATTTCGTATAGTGCACTGTATCTTACTTATCAAGCCCATTCATTTGATACCTACCCATATTAATGGGATTTAAAAAAATACGTTTTCCGCCATTTTGTAGCGGCGGCCATCTTAGATTTTGATTATGTATAGTGCACTGTATTCTACTTATCGAGCCCTTTTATTTGATACCCATATTAATGGGGTTTAAAAATAAAAAAGGTAAAAAAAATATTTTAAGTTAAACGGTTTTATTGTAAACATGTACTAAAAGCTAAAAAATAAAATCGTGAGGCACGTCAAATATCTACAATATCAGTGAAAATGTTCATAGATTTAAGATATTTGACGTGCCTCACTGTAGTGTTTGTGTATTTGAGTGAATGATTGAATGAATGAACGAATGACATTTGCCTGTCTCGGGGGCACGGGTAGTGGGGGCGACACTCTTGTGCGAGCCGTTGGCGAGAGCGGACGTGTTGTCCCTGGCTACTGGTGACGTAACGAGCCGGGCAGTGATCCACTATTTACCCCTGTGTTTGTACGAGTACTACATGTGGCGACGAGTTAAAAGGTTAGTGCGAAAAATGTGATTTCGTGCTTAATAATTACGGTCATTGAAAAACATTTTTATAAAGTGTAGAAAATTACATTATTTTGCATAAAAATGCAATAAAACACAGTTTGCAGTGTAACTTACAAATCTGTTCCTTGATAATTATAAAGACAGACAAAAAAGTCAAATAAAATAAAAAATAGATGAGGATTCAATAAGTTACTTGTTTACAAGAAAGAATAGAGGGATTCATATTAATGTATAGGTGCTAAGCAAATAGTGGCTCACAAATTGGGTCGCTTTTGTTTTGAAAAGATTTGAATTTGTGGTTGATACTTGATACATAAACAAGTAATGTTTTAAATGAATAGACACAAAAATAATGTTCGTGAAAAAATGTAATATATTCGTGAAACTACAGAGATTTCACGTGTTTCCTGCACATATTGATACCTATATTGGTTTGCTAACTTTATTTATTCTTCTTAGGTTTGTGGACTCTAGTTAGAACATATTCATGAATCAACCTCTGTTTAAGAGCAACAATTAGGGTTTAAGATTACTAAAGTATTAGAAACCTGTTGCTATAGGGTTTTATTATTTCATAGAGTTTACAACGTAGGTAGCATGGATATCACTACGATTATGGTGTCACCAGTAGCTAGGGTAAACCATATTGACTTTGTCAAGGAATTTAGCTTTGCAGTATATGCAGTAGGTGTGTAAAATCAGGCAACTAACAGCAGATGTAACTTGCTGCAGCGAGATTGGTTACAATGCATACTGCTATGGTTCAGTGTCATACCTATAGTATTTTGATGTGACTACACTGACCCGCAGATATTGAAACTATAATAACTAGGTATAGTTATACTGCAAAAGCGATGAGCCTTGTTCACGAGATTGTTTTAAGGAGAATAACCTTTAAAGAATAACATATTGATTCTACGATCTTAGTACATTTATAAATTATGAACATATTATTATGTATGCTAGAAAGAATCTAGATAGATTGAATGGTGACAGTTATAGCCTTGATACCAAAATATGATATGACTAGATTTAGATTCAGACAATACTAATTGAAACAACGTTCGAATCAATTCTTTGGAATTGTGTAGTGCGTTTCTGTATTGGGACTCGCAGAGAGTGAGTTCATAAGTAGTGTTAAAGCTGCATTACTTATTAACCCAAACGGGGCAAAAGTTATATTGCGTAGTAGGCTATCTGAATAGTGTAAACATTTAAATCACTATGGAATACAATTAACATAAGGTATATACAAATAAAACTAAACAATATATACTGAATAGTGTGATCTGTGTAGTAGTATAGATGATGATCTTTATTTGAACTAGTGGTACGCTGCTGGAGGTCATGGTGTGCGTGGATTAGGACCCAGGAGCTGAAAACGATGTTGATATTTGTATGCAAGAACCCAGAGGAGGTCACTGCCTATTGCATTGAACTTCACGTTAGTATGGTTAGTTTGAGGGTAATCGGAAAATGATTGAAATAGTTATTTTGAAGGTATTATGAAAATGATTTAAACTGTTCAGCCTGAGGGCAAACTGAAAATGATTTTAATGATTAGTTTGAGAGTAATCTGGATAGGATTTGACTAAATTGTTAACTACCTTTAAAAGTTTTACATCTTAGTGGTTCTTAACAAGGAAATTATCTTTTATAATATTATCCGTCTTGATGAAGGGCTCGTGGGAGGGCGACACGGAGATCTACAAACTAGACTATTGTGGTTGTACATGATAACCTATGACCGCTGAAACATTGTCCCCCGCGATGAGTTCTTTACGGTGCCTTACGGTTCTTCGCTCGTAGGGTTGAAAGTGGTTTGTGCATACTCGTAAAAATATTGTATATTATTAAAATAGACAAAGTGGCGGCACCGTCCGATGCGATATACGAATGCATACAAATCAATTATTATTTTAATAAACAAGATGTGAAAGGTTGAGATTTTCTGTCTGTGTCATGATTTATTATTACAATAAAGTGTAGTTTGCGTGTAAGTGTAGTTACACTATGTGAACACGGTCGGAGGTTTTAATATGTGCCATAATATAGTCGACACTAGCAGTAGGTATAATTTGCTGAAAAAACGAGTCCAGAGTAGCATACTATTAATCAGTTATGTGTTCAAGTTAGGTGTTCAAGTTCAAAGTAGTATTGGGCATTGTAGTGTATGTAGTTACACAGTCTCGAATGCACACGAACAATGCTGTCACGTCAGTGTCACCAGAGCCGCGAGCGAGTGTGGACGTGCAGCAGTTGTAAGTGGCATTGCCGAGCCAGTGCTTGCAGCAGTGGTGAATATAGCAAACATTACAGGCATCACTAGCTGACGATCATAATATTATTATATAATGATGGGCTTAGTTAGGAAAATCAACAAAAACGAGTGCTACCGAGATGTTATTATTTATTTTGACGCATGCTCCAAATGTGGACAGTGTGGTAGACGTGGTGTGAGTGAACGGACAGAATTCCGTACACAGAAGTCTTTAGGCGTATGACACTTGGAAATCCTAGACTTCGCAAAATAGGAAGCTGAGAAAAACTGCTTATCTAGGTGTAAGTTTAGACATGATCACTATTAACTAATGCAAAACATTACGAAGAATAAAGTCTCAGGAAAAGGGACGGTGGTATATCCGCTACATCAGGTAATGCGCCGTAGTCGGGAAGGCGCTGTTAAGTCTTGTACAAGATAGGAAGAGGTGTAAGAGGCTAACTATGCGCTAGAGGGAGAGAAAGATAATATGGTTTTAGTGATGCGCTGCCTATCCTAGTCGGACAAGTGATTGCGAGGGTTGTGCTAAAAAAGTTATGAAAGTGCACAATTTTGAGAATTGGAATTCCGTTAAAGTAATAGAAAAACATCTTCAAGTGGTATCGAAGATCTTGTTTTAGAATAATATTATTAAAAGTAGGCTTATGTTAATCACAATAGACATACGAGTATATTATACGTGTTACGTACGTACGAGTACGTGTATGTGAAAAGCAAATCTCTTTGTAATGGTAGTGCACTGGTCAGAGTATCTCTTTACCGTGGTCAGAGTAACATCATGTTGAAACTTCAGAATACTCTTGACTCTTGAATTAAGTAAGAGTTGATTAGTCTTGAGTCTTAACAGGAAATGTCGTGTGATACCGGAGCTACTTCAATGAATCGATTTCAATTGAGGATATTATTAGGTGGTGAGTTGAATGAAGGGTTTACTTGTATCTTAAAATTGTGGGGTTAGTTTTCGTTTCAATATTAATTTAGTGGAAGGATTGATCTTTCATTTATTTAAACCAGACGAGTGACATAATTTTACAGTAGTTAAATTCTAATTTCATAGACTGGCAACACCAACTCGTAAATAAAAAGTAGGGAATGACGCTGTCACTTTACAATACATATTATTATTGTCATGAACGTGTATATTGGAGATATTGCATCTCCAAGCAAATCCAATAAATTAAAAAGTGAAGCGATGAAGTTCTTACCAGAGGTAGGGCTTTAGGCACAGCCGGACGGGACAGAAACAAAATATTTATAAGGTAGTAAAGATCAAAATAAGACCCAGTTCATAAAAAAGTGACTGTTGTCAAACAATAAAAACTGAGACAATAAAATGTAGTTGAGCTCTGTCACTCTTGAGAATGATGTATAATTATATGCATTTCGTTTACTCAGAAATTATACTGATAGCCTAGTTTTATTTTGATACTTTTCTAAGTTATTATCTCAAATGTCGATTAATTTTGAGAAAGTGTAAACTAAAATACATGTATACCAGGATAACGATATTTCACTATTTCTCAGTTGAAAACTGCCGAGACTAATGTCTATTAACAATTGTAACTTAAGATAGTAAGTCAACGTCTTTTGATCATGGTCAAGCATAGTTAAATTAATGGTTATAAAATATTATTTACGCGCTTGTGAAGAGAAGGTTAAAGTTCAAAGTTTCCGTTAATTCTATAAGAGTACAAATGATATAATATATATAGCCTACTCAACAGGGTAAAAAGAATGAGTCTTCCAAGGAGATGCATCGTACGCATTTGAAGTGCAGGGAGTATGGCCCATCAAGTAAACGAGAACCATACGTGATTATGTATGTAGACAGTATAGGCCTTCGTGTAAATGAGAACTATACGTGATTGAGTATAGGCAGTATGGGCCTTCACATAAATGAGAACTATACAAGATGGTGTAAAGGCAGTATAGGCCTTCATGTAAATGAGAACTATACATGATTGTGTAAAGGCAGTATAGGCCTTCATATAAATGAGAACTGTTTGAAAATTTATTCATCGGCATTCCTGTCGATGGTAAACCATACATACCTAATTATAGGTTGTTGTCTTATAGATATGCAGTATGGGCTGTAACAAAATTACCTTTAGCACTTAGTCCTTTCATTTAGAATCATAATGTCACTTAGTACTTTCCATGGAAGATAATAATAATCTGCCATTTAGTTGGTTTTCACATAATATTATATAAATTCATAAAAATAGTAATTTTGTTAGCATCTAATTTCAAAACATTTTATCATATGATATTGACGTTCATGGATGGTTGACATTTGAAGTTGACATACTCAAAACATGGTGTCAAGTGTCACCAAAAGACCATAAAGAAATTATTGATTTTATCGGTTTTTATCATTTTTGAGGGTTCGATCGTGTGTAATGGAACTTATTTAAAAAGTTAACTATTTGGTGTGACCAGGTAATAAACTTTATAACATTTTAGGAGATGATTAGGAAAATGAAAGTAATTACTGTTTTGGTATATTTTGTAATTAAATTCAATTTCACGTTGATATTCGGAGGGAAATGTCCTCCAAAATAAACATTGACTTCGTATCAGCTCTTCGAAGGTGGGGTCATTCGTTGTAGGCCAATTTCTTTCAGGATGTCTTCGGGTTTCTGCTGTTTTGATATACAGAGTATTTTGATTGTTGAACTTAATAATATTTGGCTTTAGGAAACTCAGTTTTTCTCATATTTAGTGAATTCTAACATCTCGTTTTTTATACTTTTGGTAGAAATTTTATTCGATGGTAATGGTGGTCACACTGACCGCGGCCATTTCTTGGTTTTTGTGAGAGGTTGTTGGAAGGCGTCACTAAAGAAAAATTGGATAGCGGCGTGGGGGCAGGCCTTCGGGCCTTGCCCTTGCGCCACACTTGCGGATAGTCGTGCCCGGGAGCCTCTCCTCCATTTGTGTTGGACTGATTTCAAGTTTATACTGAAATTTTTCATCGGCCTGGGAGTCGAGCAGCAGCGTTGTCGCGTCGCTCCACGTCCCATTTATGAAAATAACACCCACGCTGGAAACGTGGTAAGTGTACCTAGGGCCGCGTTCTTTTCTTTTTGAGGTTATAGTTATTTTGACACTGGAATTGTATTGTTCCAGGGTGTTTACCCTACGCTGGAATCGGTGTTCGCCCTACGCGGGAAACGCGGGTGTCTACCCCACGCGGGAAAGGTGTTTATCCACGCTGGAAACGGTGTTTGTCCCGCGCGGGAATGGTGTTTGTATTACGCTGGTTTTTCTTACGAACCTGTTTAACTACGGCGTGTTTCTGGACGGTGTTTTTTGCCCCGGTTTTATGGACGGTGCTTTTTGCCACTGGTTTATCTACAGTGTCTACCTACGCTGGTTTAGTAACGGCGTTCAACTACAGTGTTTAACTATGGCGCTTTAGATGCCCTTTATATCGGCGGTGCCATAGGCCCCTTATTTTACTTAACTACGAAACTTATCGAGATACATATGTATGCACGGTGTTGTAAGTCACCAGTGTTTGTAAACTGCCAGTTATATTATTATTTTTAGATAACCTATTGTGACGACCACTGTTTCTGGTCTATTTTGTGGCTATGTTGATGTAACGTTGTAACTACCCTATTGATATTTTGTTTTTGTAAGGGCCGCTAGCCGCCCAAGGTTTTAATAACTTTAACTCTTGTGATTACTAGAGATAATCGAACTTAGATTATAACCTAAAGAACTAAGAAGTTAATATTTGGCAGATAATATACATTTTATTAGAAAACTTTTGTTTGAATTCATGGAACACCTTTGTTCGGTGTACCGAACACCTGACACAGCATTCCAGTGCAAAAGCCGACTATTGCGGGCGCTGCACTTTACGCGGCCGCAATATATTTAACATCAGTGCGATCGGTTCCGTCGGCCTAAACACTCATTTATCAATATCATTATATATCAGTGCATTCATCATAGACTAACGTAAATCTCTAATATACCAAGATTCTCCAAATCACGGTCTTATCATTATTATCAGCACAACCCCCAACATAATGGTCCTTCGAGTATCAACCCCTCGCGAGTTTCGGGACTGTGTTGCGTAACTTTGTGAGGACGAATCAGTGACTGTGCTCTAACTTGCGCGCTATGCCAAATTATACGGATGCAGTGATTGGATAGCAGTTCAAGCAGGATATCGGAGCAGTATCAGAGCGTTGAGTACGCTAGCAGCAGCAGTATATCAGGATATCAGGCAGCAAACGGGTGGAGTCTGACCTGTTTTCGAGTAAGATCCATCCATTTTATATTTGCTCATTATTTTTGATCAATTATAACATAGCAGTATCATGGAGAACCTTATCAATCAAACAGAGATTTATGAATCTATCACTAAGCTTCTTTCTAACTTCAAGAAAGAAAGCCCTGACCGCAAGACCGTCGAAAATTGTAAGCGACGTCTTATCACGCTAGAAACATACTGGAAAGAATATCAGGTGAATCATGAAAAGCTCTGTCAGATCGGAGCGTATGACCATGATTATTTTAAAAATCGCGTCTACGATGACGTAGCAGAACTCTACGAAAAGGTAAGAGGTATCATTGAAAGGGTGTATCAAGAGTTAATAGTAGTAAAAGAGCAGCAAGCAGAACAGCAGAAGCAAAAGGTAGAAAAACAAAAGCAGGAAGCAGATCAGCGAGAGCAGCAGAAGCAGGGTAAATATCAGGCGGAGAAAGAGCCGCAACCGAAATCATTATCAGAATATCAGCCAATAGCATCAACATCAGCCCAACAAGCAGTTCAACAGCAAGGAAGTACGTCTAATTCTGGTGGGTCCAATAAATTAGACGAATTGGTCAAAAAGCAGAATATCAATTTTAGAGCGTTTCAAAGAACAGCTAGCAGTATCAATTTAGAAAAAATGCAGAATAAGTGGGAGTTCGAGGACTCGCTAAAATCAATTCAAGCGAGGTGGAATATCATCGACGAGTTACACTGGGAGATCCAGGGCGAGACAGAAGAAGAAGATTATCGCTACGGAACAGAATTCAGTAAGTACGAGCAGAGGTTTAATGACCTCAAGAAGTCCATCAACAACAAGCTGTGGTCCACGTCGCATAGGGAGAAATCTACCCCTAAATTGGAAATCCCATATTTTAGTGGGAATTATCATCAGTGGGTATCATTTAAAGATCTTTTCACGGAAGCGATACACAATAATCCTTCCCTTTCCAACGCACAAAAAATGCAGTTTCTGAAAAACAAAATAAAGGGAGAGGCCGAACGCCTAATTCAGCATCTTCATATCAGCTCAGACAATTATAATGTGAGTTGGGAAATTTTAAATCACAGATATGACAACAAAAGATTAATCTTTACATCGCATGCTAACATATTCATGAATCTTCCCGCAATGCAGCAGCAGTCCTTAGGACAAATCAAGAAACTTCACGACGTCACCAAGGAGTGTCTACACGCTATTGAGAACCTTGGCGTCGATATCAGCAACCGGGATCCGATCCTTGTTCACATTTTAACGCAAAAGCTTGACAGCGAGTCATACGCTGAATACTTGGAATCAGCTAAAAATCCTAGAGAATTACCTATCTTAAAGGAACTTCTAGACTTTTTGGAAAGCAAATTCATGGTGCTCGAATCATCGCGCCGTAAACAAGAGCCTACTACAAGAAGTAATCAGCAAGCTAATCATCAATCATCTTTCAAGAGGCAGTATAACAATTCTAATATCAACGTAAAATCTTCAAATAGCTACAATAATTACAACACACAACCTAATAAATCATACCATATTGCGAAACCAAACTGTGGACTTTGCCATGCTGACCACGGATTATTTGGTTGCAACAAATTTCTAGAATTATCAGACGAGCAAAAATTAAATGCAGTGACGCGATTGCACTATTGCGTAAACTGCCTATACAATCATTTTAATAAACCATGCATTTCCAACAAGCGATGTCGAAAATGCAACGGCAAGCATAACACGGTGTTGCATGAAGCATTTGAAAATCAAAATCAGAGACAGCAAAAATCATTATTCAAGAAGGAACCTATAGCCAGTTCATCTCATGCTTCTCAAGATGATATGTCAGAGATTTTACTTGCGACAGCCTTAATTAAAATTGCGGATGTACACGGTAACAAGCATATCCTACGAGCCTTGATAGATCAGGGCTCACAAATATCATTGATCAGCGAAAATGCAGCACAACAGTTAGCACTAAAGCGGCAACCTTGTAAAGGCATAATTTTTGGTGTTGGAGAGCGCGAAAATAATTGCAAAGGGAAGCTTACTTTAGAATGCGAATCTATTTACAAGGATTTCAAATTTAACACAAACGTCCTTATCATGAACAACCTAATTAAGAATTTGCCCAACCGATCAATGTCAAAACCTACATGGCCACATATTGAAAACATTAATTTAGCAGATCCTGAATTTAACATTAGTCGCCCAGTAGACCTACTTTTGGGAGCTGATGTTTATTCCAAAATCATGATGGGCGGCATTTTACGAGGAGAGAATGAAAAACAGCCCATAGCACAACAATCGCATCTGGAATGGCTTTTATGTGGGTCAGTCAGCACTTATCAATGTAACGTTGTCCTTCATAACTGTGAAGACTTGCATAAATTTTGGGACAACGAGGATATCACGGAGAAAATCGACATGTCAACAGAAGATTATGAGTGTCTTCAACATTTCAAATCAAATATCAAAAGACAGGAAGACGGGAGATATCAAGTACGCCTACCATTAAAAACAGGTGCAAAGGAAGATTTGGGAGCTACAAGGCCAAAAGCATTAGCACAATTTAGAAATCTGGAAAATAAATTACAAAATAATCCAGAACTTTCTAAACAATATAATAACTTTATCAATGAATACATTGAATTAGGTCATATGAAGCCAGCTGACTCGAACATGACACCAGAATGTCATTTACCTCACCACGCCGTGACACGTGCTGAATCAACAACAACGAAGTTGCGCGTCGTATTCAACGCGTCAGCTGCTTCATCAAATGGTTTAAGTTTAAATGATATTTTACAAAAAGGGCCTAATTTACAACAAAACCTACAAGATCTTATCATGAAATGGCGACAGTATCAGTATGCGTACACGAGTGACATAGAGAAGATGTTCAGAATGATAGATGTGCATCCAGACGATCAGGTTTATCAAAAAATATTTTGGAGGGACTCAGCTGAGCAACCTATCCAATCGTATCAGCTCACCACCGTCACTTATGGGACGAAATCAGCACCCTTTTTGGCGATGATAACATTAAAGCAGTTAGCAGAAGATGAGAGGAAGAAATTCCCAAAAGCAGCAAAAGCATTAGAAGAAGACTTTTATATGGATGACTATTGTGGCGGAAGTCACTCTATCAGCGAAGCAAAGCAGTTAAAATCAGATTTAATTCACCTATTACAATCAGGTGGTTTTAACTTAAGAAAGTGGGCTTCAAACGAACCCTCTTTATTATCAGACACAGAAACAAATCCAAACAGTCAGCAAACGTATCAATTCAAGCAATCAGATTCTACCAAAACACTTGGGCTGGGATGGAATCCTCAAAAGGATGAGTTTCAGTTCCACTCTAAAATAGAGCCTACAACAGACATTGTCGCCACTAAGAGGTCGCTTCTGTCCGACATATCAAAGTTGTTCGACCCCTTAGGTTGGCTAACGCCATTGAGCACTTCCATGAAAATATTATCCCACCAAAAACATTCTGTAAAAAACTAGCCAAGTCTCGATGGAGCTGCTTGTTTATCTCTAAAAAGTAATGAAATCTAGACAAAGTCGTGCCAAGTATAAGGTTCCTTACTGCGATTTCTTTATTATTATAGTTAATGTTGTGTGACTTGGCCGTTGAAGGGTACAAAACCAGATGCTCCATGACACTTGGATCGCCTAAACATAAGTATTATTGAAATACGCAGCTTTATCAAGCCTACAATTGACTGGTTATCCAATCAACGTTTTCCAAGTGGAAATTTTCTATCGTGAATGGGTAGCGGACAGATTGGTGCAATAGTGTCATGGAGCACCTGGTATAATACCCTTGTGTACCCTTCAACGGCCAAGTCACACAACATTAACTATAATAATAAAGAAATCGCAGTAAGGAACCTTATACTTGGCACGACTTTGTCTAGATTTCATTACTTTTTAGAGATAAACAAGCAGCTCCATCGAGACTTGGCTAGTTTTTTACAGAATGTTTTTGGTGGGATTTCACTTATTTTTGTAGAAACGCTATATTATAAGGTTATCAGAAATACAAACCGTAAGCGCGTTTTAAAATACAGTCAGCGCCATCTAGATACGTGTGCGTTCACTCTTAGTCCAATGCATCATAATATTATACCGGGAAGTGGGCCTAATTAAACTTGCAAGATTTAATTACAGACAGACAGGTGAAAGTAAATAAAAGCTTGTAGTAAAGGCGGTATGTCGATCTCTTCTAATAGTTTGGTTGGGCTCTTATTTTAGTTGGCCACGCTAGATATCGCCTGATCATAACTGACGATTTACGACCCATATACACACTCACATATACATATACTATGTCTTAAATATATTTTGAATTAATAAGTTGGATAATACACAATTTTAACCATTGATTGCAAATGTAACTTTGTAATCCTATACATTTATATGAGATTACAAAGTTATTTATGCAGATGAATTATCTCGAAAACGAGACCGAAATTGCATGTTTTTTTAGTTTTCCTATGGCTTATACAATAAATTCTAAGTATGTACCAAATTTCAGCTCTCTGAGTTTATGGGAAGTACTAGTTCTATTTTGATGATCATGAGTGAGTGAGTGTCGAAAATGCGAAACTTTGCTTTCGCTTAACTTCGGAACTTAATGACCTACAGACTTGAAATTTTGGATTTTAAGTATGTAATTATAGCTTACTGGATGACGAAAATTTCTGTGTTCTGGTCTTATCCAGAGGTTCTCAAATAGGGGCCTGAAAATGCGACGAAATGGTTCCTGTAAAGATGGTACGGCAGTGCTTGCTTCGCGCTCGACTTGGCGGGGGCACTACCGTGCCCCCAGATTTCAAGGCGTGTGGCTATCAAAACTGGAATGGGACGATGCCCTTCCAGAAGATATCAATCAAAAATGGATCAGTTTAAGAGCAGAATTACACCATATCGAAACATTCAAGATCAACAGATGGTTAAATATCAGTCCAGGAGATGACGTACAACACGGCTTCTGTGACGCCTCACAATCAACATTCGAAAAGAATGATCAAAATCAGGAAGTATTTGAGACCACCCTGGAGGAAAAATCATCAGGAAAGCAGACAAATGCGATTACAACAGACCAGGATGGATCATTATTATCAGATATTATCAATCAGTTACTAACTAAACATAACGTGTTGGCGGAGCGAGTGTCTGGCGCCCTTCTTTATATAAATTCTTGACACTTTCTCTCCCCAAGCCTCGGTAACTCAACCCACGGAAACCCGACCCTCTCATGCTCTACCCTTTAAATAGGAGTCGGCCGGCACCTAACTACTCAGGCGTGAAAGCTGACAGACCACCACTGGTCCGAGGCGGACACGTCTGATGAGTTACAGTGCGCGCCCAACGTGAGGCTTGGAAAAGGTTTTCTTTGAATTTTCTTTGTTTAGAAATTTATATTAATCTGGGGGCACGGTAGTGCCCCCGCCAAGTCGAGCGCGAAGCAAGCACTGCCGTACCATCTTTACAGGAACCATTTCGTCGCATTTTCAGGCCCCTATTTGAGAACCTCTGGATAAGACCAGAACACAGAAATTTTCGTCATCCAGTAAGCTATAATTACATACTTAAAATCCAAAATTTCAAGTCTGTAGGTCATTAAGTTCCGAAGATAAGCGAAAGCAAAGTTTCGCATTTTCGACACTCACTCATTCACTCACTCACTCATGATCATCAAAATAGAACTAGTACTTCCCATAAACTCAGAGAGCTGAAATTTGGTATATACTTAGAATTTATTGTATAAGCCATAGGAAAACTAAAAAAACATGCAATTTCGGTCTCGTTTTCGAGATAATTCATCTGCATAAATAACTTTGTAATCTCATATAAATGTATAGGATTACAAAGTTACATTTGCAGTCAATGGTTAAAATTGTGTAATATCCAACTTATTAATTCAAAATATATTTAAGGCATAGTATATGTATATGTGAGTGTGTATATGTGTCGTAAATCGTCAGTTATGATCAGGCGATATCTAGCGTGGCCAACTAAAATAAGAGCCCAACCAAACTATTAGAAGAGATCGACATACCGCCTTTACTTTTTATTTACTTTCACCTGTCGGTCTGTCTGTCTGTAATTAAATCTTGCAAGTTTAATTAGGCCCACTTCCCGGTATAATATTATGATGCATTGGACTAAGAGTGAACGCACACGTATCTAGATGGCGCTGACTGTATTTTAAAACGCGCTTACGGTTTGTATTTCTGATAACCTTATAATATAGCGTTTCTACAAAAATAAGTGAAATCCCACCAAAAACATTCTGTAAAAAACTAGCCAAGTCTCGATGGAGCTGCTTGTTTATCTCTAAAAAGTAATGAAATCTAGACAAAGTCGTGCCAAGTATAAGGTTCCTTACTGCGATTTCTTTATTATTATAGTTAATGTTGTGTGACTTGGCCGTTGAAGGGTACACAAGGGTATTATACCAGGTGCTCCATGACACTATTGCACCAATCTGTCCGCTACCCATTCACGATAGAAAATTTCCACTTGGAAAACGTTGATTGGATAACCAGTTAATTGTAGGCTTGATAAAGCTGCGTATTTCAATAATACTTATGTTTAGGCGATCCAAGTGTCATGGAGCACCTGGTATAATACCCTTGTGTACCCTTCAACGGCCAAGTCACACAACATTAACTATAATAATAAAGAAATCGCAGTAAGGAACCTTATACTTGGCACGACTTTGTCTAGATTTCATTACTTTTTAGAGATAAACAAGCAGCTCCATCGAGACTTGGCTAGTTTTTTACAGAATGTTTTTGGTGGGATTATTTTTGCTTGAAGACTTGTACTTTGAAAACTTAATTTTAATTTTCTACACTTAACCTCCGGCCTTAGCCGTGTAATATCATTTTAATCTTAAAGCCTAGGATCTACCAGGCCTATAACATTTTATTTTATACTTGGATTTGACAATATGGAATTTTTAGGATTTTTTGAATCCTGGTTGTAGAACATTTACTTGGGAACTTAGATTTCATTTTATAGTTGCTATCTTTGGTAATAGCAATGTTTTAGTGCTTTTAGCAGGAAGCACAAGGGATTCTTACTGGAAATATTTAATTTGAATTTCGACTTTGGATTCTTTTTATAGGTGATTGGTGGTTTTGGTCTTGGAACTTTTGAACTTTGAACTTTAGTTACTTCAGATGAATACTATGATATTTTTTTTACAACTGGATTGGATTTAGGTGGATTTGCTAGTGGAATATAATTTCGAACTTGGGTGTAATTTAAATTTTAACCTTTTGTTGATTAGGATTGTTCTTAACCTTTTGTCGATTAGGTTGGTGTTGAGTTTGTAGTAGTGAACTATAGTATTACTTAATTTTGAGCATTTTAATAGAAGACAATCAAGTATTAACTTTTTAAATTTGACTTATTAGTACTCGTAGACTTACAAAATTTAAATTAATAAAATCTTTTGTTGATAACTCGTGTTTAGACGAGAATATTAAATTTAAATATTTCTAAACTTGGAACTTTGCTTATTTTCTTTCTTTTCACTTTATTTGTTGAAATATGGACTTTATCAGTGCTGGCGGGAAGATTTCTCACCTTTTGAAGGATGAGATTACTCATGAATTATTTATTAGACATTTAGATATTGACCCCGAGTCACGACGAGACAGTTTAAGGAAAATTCTTACTGACACATCTAAATTTGCTCGACGAGGTAGTATCAAACTGTCCGAGTTGAAACCAGTTAAAGCTGAACAGGAATTGTCTGTTTGTACTCAAAAGGTAGATGACATAGAGAAAGAGATAGGATCTGATGCTGATAGGTTATCGGCCACCACGAAGGCCCGACTTAGTAGTAGGCTTCGTTATCTTCGGTGCCGCGTTTCACGTTTACCAGACTCGACTGATGTCACTGCTATTAAGCAACACATTTCTTTACTATTGAGTAGCTTGTTAGAAGAGGAATGTACTTCCTTATCTAATTCTGACTCTCCGTGAGATAATACTGATGTTGAAGTTAGGACGGTCACCAAAGAGATTTTTGTTAAAAATGAACGTCACTTGAACTTAAATTCATTAAATTTAAAATACAACGGGTCTAACTGTGCTTGTAGTTTCACTATGTGGCTTATACGTTGTCCCGTATACAGATAGATTCTGTTGTTGATGTAAACTGTACCAAAGATCCTTGGTATATTGATCTATGGAAAAATGTTTCCGAGCAACCTACCCAATATATAAATTATAAAATTGAAAACGGTAGACTGTTGCGTTTTTCTAAAAAATAAGTTTCAAGAATCTTCCCAATTTGATTGGAAACTAGTTGTTCCCTATGAGAACAGGACTGAAATTTTACAGTCTTGTCATGATGACCCTAAGTCTGGACCCTTTGGCGTGTTTAAAACATACAAGAAAATTGCCATGGCTTATTACTGGCCTACTTTGTGTCAGGACGTGAAAGATTATGTGGAAGCTTGCGGGATATGTAAGATGTATAAACCTGTGAATGTCGCTCCTGGAGGAATGATGGGTAATCCTCGGCGCATTACACGACCCGCAGAAGCTGTATCCTGTGATATACTTGGTCCTTTTCCGCCGTCATATGGAAGGAACCAATATTTGTTCGTATGTTCTGACTACTTTAGTAAATACGTAACCTTATTTCCTCTTAGGAATGTTACGACCAAGTCTATATTAAAGTGCTTAGAGAAGGGAATCTTCCTAGTCCATGGTACTCCTAAATATCTGTATATTGACAATGGTCCTCAATTTACCTCGAAGGAATTCAGAGACTGTGTGCTAAAATATAACATCCCTCATGTCTTTTACAACCCCCGTTATCATCCACAAACGAACCAGACCGAGCGTGTAAACCGCGAATTAGTACGAGCCATTGCATCGTATGTGAGTGCCGATCATAGAACTTGGGATCTTCACTTGGCTGAGATACAATGCGCCTTGAACACGGCGGTACACGAAGGCACGAGATATACTCCGTATTATCTCATGCACGGAAGGGAAATGATAATAGACGGGACTCTTTACAACTCGCCGAATCCTCAGGATCGGGAGATACTTCAAGACATCGATTACGGATTCTCTGATTCGCTGAAGAATTTAAAAACTACATTCGACAAGGTGCGGGCAAGTTTGCTGAAAGCCCATACTCGCAATGCTAAATATTATAATTTGCGACGAAGGCCAATGGAACTGCAAGAGGGTCAGATAATATATAAGAAATGTTTTCCGCTATCAAACGCGTCAAAGTACTTCTCTGCCAAGCTTGCTCCTAAATATGAGCGGTGTGTCATACATAAGAAATTAGGTCCCTTGGTGTTTAATTTGAAATCCCTGGATGGAAAGAATTTAGGAGACTTCCATCTGAAGGATCTGGTTCGTCCAGGAGATGTTCCCTCTACAACCGACTAAATTATTACTTTTGGTTTTGTTCGACTAGGCTTTATCGTACCTAGGTTGAACTCTGTTACCTTTTGTTTTGAATGTAGGGGTATTTATAAAACTCTGACTTGGATTAATATATGATCTCCTCTTTTGGTTAGGAAGGTTTATTAGTTTCCTCTTTTATAGGAACTTTGTTACTACGTATGGGACTTTGTACCCGCGGCAGTGCCGCCTCCTCTTTTTGGATTTGATATGAACTTTTTAGTTCTTAGGGTCTGCTATCCTTGATCGTGGTTAGCTTATCAAGCTGTCAGGGTTTGTGTTATCACTATGACGCTGCAGCGCCTTATTAGAAGCTAACCGCTAGATCGCCTTTGAGTACCTGTATATGGTATTCCCTCGACTGTGTCTGGTAGTTATAGCTGTCATAGTCTATGTTAGTACTACGACTCTGCAGCGCCTTGTAGGCCAGACACAAAGTCGCCTAAAGTCTTGCCACTTAGTGGGAAGCATTTCGACAGTGCTGGTCAGATCTGACTGTCCAGTCACTTAGTCGCCTTAGTGTGTTTTCAATGTCGCACAGGGCACCGTAGCTCCTTTGTTGTTCACGGTGTATCCCTGGCCATCGCTCTGCTATAATGGTGGTTAACGCATTGAAGCCCGTTTATAGGTCCTTACCTCACTCGTTAAATGGTATAGGTACCTCTCTGATTTGCTTTTAGCAATCCTTTCGACAGTGTTTGGTGTGTCAAGCTGTTAGAGTCTGCCCTCGCTACGACTCTGCAGCGCCTGTTATACACATTCAAACACTTAGTCGCCTATTTGAGACTTTGATAAGGGCGTGTGTCACCCCTTTCTTATGTTAAGACTGCCTAGCTTAATTTTAGGTAGGAGTAAACTTCCTTTGACTGGATTTGGTCAAGCTGTTAGAGTCAAGTGGCCTCTACGACTCTGCAGCGCCTTTTTGTACCAGTCACTAGATCTTCTGTTGGTTTAGATTGTGCATGCTGATTGTAGATTTATGAGGGCGTGTGTCACCCCTTTTTATTGATAAGACTGTATAGTTGGAGTAAGTCTTTTTTAATAACCCTGGTAATTTTAAAGCCAGTTTGTTGCATGCAGGATTTTATTTATATAGTTGTCTGTAGTTAGTTTAGAGTGGAGGTAGGTTTTAGTCACTTGGACAGTCAGCTGGGTAGGTTCTGATACGATTCTTGATGGTATGTTTGACGGTATGAATGTTGTGATGGTCTGCATGTTGGGAAAGAAGTAAGTTTGCGGGATTGTGGTGAAGTATGTGTGTGAGAGAGATAGGATTCATTTTATTGGGGTATTATAAGTTTTTAGGTGCGGAAGGGGAAGATAGTATTAGTACTTGGTTGGATGATTGTTTAGGGGTCTAGGCCTAGCGAAGCATCTATGTTTTGTTGAGTTCTTAGAAGTAACTTTTGGAATACTAGTTTTTGTGGTCCTAGAGAATAAAATTTAGACCGAAGATTTTTAGATAGAGATTGTTTAAGACTTTAGTAAAGTCAGTAGTTTTTTTTTTGGGAATTTGCTAAGATTAGGCGAAAATTTTTATTTGAAGCAAATAAAAATTTTCTTATCCAACTTGAGGGGAACTGTAACAAAATTACCTTTAGCACTTAGTCCTTTCATTTAGAATCATAATGTCACTTAGTACTTTCCATGGAAGATAATAATAATCTGCCATTTAGTTGGTTTTCACATAATATTATATAAATTCATAAAAATAGTAATTTTGTTAGCATCTAATTTCAAAACATTTTATCATATGATATTGACGTTCATGGATGGTTGACATTTGAAGTTTTTTTTTTTTTTCTTTTTAATAATATGGCAACATGTGCATTTTGCCAGTGTCGAGTAAAATTCGTGAATGTTCACGGGATATTAAATTATGGTCTCCACTTTCGTGTTTTGCCAGTGTCAAGTTAAATGTTATTTTTTAAGTAATAAGTTAGTCAGGTCAGAGTCAGAGTGAGCTTAATAGCTCGTCTAGTCACGTGAGTCTTCCAGTAAAATGGGTGGAATTTTACTGAAAGTTCGGAGGAGTTTTGGAGGGGGCACCAAAATTCATATTTCAGCACCATATCACTTGCCTACATCTGTGCACATTCAAAAACACTTAACACGCAATATTCCACCATTATTACACGCTAACAATCAAATTCTACACGATTATTAAGCAAAAGACGTGGAGATAATGATATGATCAAGGCTTGCCGCCAAAACTCCCATTTGAAGTTGACATACGCAAAACATGGTGTCAAGTGTCACCAAAAGACCATAAAGAAATTATTGATTTTATCGGTTTTTATCATTTTTGAGGGTTCGATCGTGTGTAATGGAACTTATTTAAAAAGTTAACTATTTGGTGTGACCAGGTAATAAACTTTATAACATTTTAGGAGATGATTAGGAAAATGAAAGTAATTACTGTTTTGGTATATTTTCTAATTAAATTCAATTTCACGTTGATATTCGGAGGGAAATGTCCTCCAAAATAAACATTGACTTCGTATCAGCTCTTCGAAGGTGGGGTCATTCGTTGTAGGCCAATTTCTTTCAGGATGTCTTCGGGGTTCTGCTGTTTTGATATACAGAGTATTTTGATTGTTGAACTTAATAATATTTGGCTTTAGGAAACTCAGTTTTTCTCATATTTAGTGAATTCTAACATCTCGTTTTTTATACTTTTGGTAGAAATTTTATTCGATGGTAATGGTGGTCACACTGACCGCGGCCATTTCTTGGTTTTTGTGAGAGGTTGTTGGAAGGCGTCACTAAAGAAAAATTGGATAGCGGCGTGGGGGCAGGCCTTCGGGCCTTGCCCTTGCGCCACACTTGCGGATAGTCGTGCCCGGGAGCCTCTCCTCCATTTGTGTTGGACTGATTTCAAGTTTATACTGAAATTTTTCATCGGCCTGGGAGTCGAGCAGCAGCGTTGTCGCGTCGCTCCACGTCCCATTTATGAAAATAACACCCACGCTGGAAACGTGGTAAGTGTACCTAGGGCCGCGTTCTTTTCTTTTTGAGGTTATAGTTATTTTGACACTGGAATTGTATTGTTCCAGGGTGTTTACCCTACGCTGGAATCGGTGTTCGCCCTACGCGGGAAACGCGGGTGTCTACCCCACGCGGGAAAGGTGTTTATCCACGCTGGAAACGGTGTTTGTCCCGCGCGGGAATGGTGTTTGTATTACGCTGGTTTTTCTTACGAACCTGTTTAACTACGGCGTGTTTCTGGACGGTGTTTTTTGCCCCGGTTTTATGGACGGTGCTTTTTGCCACTGGTTTATCTACAGTGTCTACCTACGCTGGTTTAGTAACGGCGTTCAACTACAGTGTTTAACTATGGCGCTTTAGATGCCCTTTATATCGGCGGTGCCATAGGCCCCTTATTTTACTTAACTACGAAACTTATCGAGATACATATGTATGCACGGTGTTGTAAGTCACCAGTGTTTGTAAACTGCCAGTTATATTATTATTTTTAGATAACCTATTGTGACGACCACTGTTTCTGGTCTATTTTGTGGCTATGTTGATGTAACGTTGTAACTACCCTATTGATATTTTGTTTTTGTAAGGGCCGCTAGCCGCCCAAGGTTTTAATAACTTTAACTCTTGTGATTACTAGAGATAATCGAACTTAGATTATAACCTAAAGAACTAAGAAGTTAATATTTGGCAGATAATATACATTTTATTAGAAAACTTTTGTTTGAATTCATGGAACACCTTTGTTGGCGGAGCGAGTGTCTGGCGCCCTTCTTTATATAAATTCTTGACACTTTCTCTCCCCAAGCCTCGGTAACTCAACCCACGGAAACCCGACCCTCTCATGCTCTACCCTTTAAATAGGAGTCGGCCGGCACCTAACTACTCAGGCGTGAAAGCTGACAGACCACCACTGGTCCGAGGCGGACACGTCTGATGAGTTACAGGGCATTCCTGTCAATGGTAAACCATACATACCTAATTATAGGTTGTTGTCTTATAGATAATATGCAGTATGGACATTCCTGTCAATGGTAAACCATACATACCTAATTATAGGTTGTAGTCTTATAGATATGCAGTATGGGCATTCCTGTCAATGGTAAACCATACATACCTAATTATAGGTTGTTATCTTATAGATATGCAGTATGGGCATTTCTGTCAATGGTAAACCATACATACCTAATTATAGGTTGTTGTCTTATATATATCTTCCAGATTGTTGTCTTATAGGAATGTTCCAGGTCGCTCCAATTAATTATTTAATACTTTGGCTTCGGCATCGTTTTGATACTATCTAGTGAACTTAATACGACGGATATTAATTTGGTATGAATCACTTGACAAAACACGTTTGTGTGCGTTAGAATACGCGGAAAAAAACCGCGGTTATGTTTTCCGAAGTCAATTTGATAATAATATTAAATATTCTGTTCAATAACAGACCTATTTATATACAGAAGTGATTGAAAAAAAAAAAAAAAAAACAAAGAGAAAGAGAGTAGTACAGTTGTGTAGGAACAGTCCACTCGTGCTGTTGCGGAAATGCCAGATGCATCGCAGTAGCGTGGTAGGTATTTAATGTTATTAATTAGGTAGCGAAGTAAGTAAAATATACAGTAAGTAAAAGCAATCATCATCTTAAGCGAGTTGATACAGATTCTAAAGTTATCGATGATATTGGATAAAACAAGTAACACCAAAGGTTCTCGGTAAATTTAAATTCTCAGTAAATGTCATATTTTCTCATTAAATCATTCAATTAAGTTTTCATTAAATAAGGAAGGGATGTAGTGTTTGTGTATTTGAGTGAATGATTGAATGAATGAACGAATGAACGAATGACATTTGCCTGTCTCGGGGGCACGGGTAGTGGGGGCGACACTCTTGTGCGAGCCGTTGGCGAGAGCGGACGTGTTGTCCCTGGCTACTGGTGACGTAACGAGCCGGGCAGTGATCCACTATTTACCCCTGTGTTTGTACGAGTACTACACTCACGATTTAATTTTTTAGCTTTTAGTACATGTTTACAATAAAACCGTTTAACTTAAAATATTTTTTTTACCTTTTTTATTTTTAGGCTTTTTAGTACAATGTATTCTACTTGTCAAGCCCTTTTATTTAATACCCATATTGATGGGATTGAAAAAAAAAATTGGTTATCCGCCATTTTGTAGCGGCGGCCATCTTGGATTTTAATTTTGTATAGTGCACTGTATTCTACTTATCAAGCTCTTTCATTTGATACCCATATTGATAGGATTAAAAAAAAAATACGTTATCCGCCATTTTCTAGCGGCGGCCATCTTGGATTTACAATAATATTGAATGTACATAATTGTATTGTCACCAAAACCAAACGCGTATACCAAATTTCAGATCAATCGGTTGATAGAAAGAGGGTGAAATTTCAATTACTAAATTTGACCCAAGAAAACAAACAGAGTGAGCTAAATAAAACCGTTTAAAAAAACGTTATTCGCCATTTTGTAGCGGCGGCCATCTTGGATTCTGATTTTGTATAGTGCACTGTATCCTACTTATAAAGCCCAATCATTTGATACCCATATTAATGTGATTTAAAAAAAATACGTTATCCACCATTTTGTAGCGGCGGCCATCTTGGATTTACAATAATATTGAATATACATAATTGTATTGTCACCAGAACCAAAGGCGTATACCAAATTTCAGATCAATCGGTTGACGGGAAGAGGGTGAAATTTCAATTACTAAATTTGACCCAAGAAAAAAGAAAAATGAATAAAACAAACGGAGTAAGCTAAATAAAACCGTTTAATAATAAAAAACCGTTTAAAAACGGAACCCTTATAGGATCACTTTGTTTTTTTCAGCTTAAAGTTACTAGTTGAACTACTAACTAGTAACTTTAACCTCGAACTGGGACCTCGCAGACCTAATTTCATTGGAAATTTTGAAAAATTAGACTTTTAGGTACCTACTTATACCTAAAGGTAAAATTGTAATGTACTTACAGTCCTACGAAGTGCTTTTATGGCAACTTTTACTATAATATTCGTCAAAGGTTACCAATATTACCAAAATTCAGAGTAGGTAATTAAAACTCAAAATATCTACGCCTAGTGCAGACAGACGAATGAAATGTGACTGAGGTCCGCACCAACATCCTCATAGATTGTAGAGATTCTAACGTTTTTGTCGTACCTTAGCGTAGTGACTTTGATCTAATCTGAGATCTCTAAAGAGGACAATTGATTTATTTTATTATGATTAATATTTAAAATAAAACCTAACAAGTGCAAGTTGGACTTGCTACCTATTTTCGTTCAAAAAAAGTCAACAAAAAGTTGAGGTCACCCATCCAAATACGTACGCGCATAACATTGCTTCACTTCGATGATAACGTACTTTAAATAGTGTATTTTTACTCATCGATATCTGACTGGAAAAGTCTATATTATCCTCTAGAGAAATTCAAATTTACTTTACCCTCTAGAGACAAAACATAATTAAACCTATTTACTTCCACCTCTATGGTACCGAAATAAGCGTACAACTTTTTCAAATTTGTTAAAAACTCGGAGTAAACTTGGAGTACTCTTTGGTAAACTTTTTTTTTTAATTTGCTTTGGGCGCAGGCGCACCATCAGCCTTGCCAGTAAGTTACTTTTGTAACATATTACATTTCTTTTGAACTATATTTACGTTAGTTGTTTAGATATAAGTTACATTTCGAGGCAATAATGTTTTTAATGAATTATAATATATAGTACTGTAATAGTAAATAATAGTTGAGTTAATTTAGCAGAGTTAATAGAATAAGCCAATTTTTTATAACTTTATCTAGTTAGTAGCAAGATTTTTTCTAAGTATTACTTTTTAGTTTTTAGTAACTTTTTTATTAACGATTTCTCACTGTAATAAACTGAAAATGAGAAAATAATCACTAAAACGAATAGGTAGAGTGCTTTTCACGAAAGGAGACCTTTTTGCGGGTCGCCACTATTGCACATATTAAAAGTTTAAATACCTTTAACTTTTTAACGCCTCATAATTTCTCATATTTAATTTCTTAATCAAAAAGGTATTTATCATATGTAACAAATAAAAATGATTTAAAATATGAAGTCCAATAATAATAGAATAAAAAATTAGTTCCGCTAAATTCCGTAGGACCTCTTTCGTGAAAAGGACTCTAAGTAAGCGTACCTACGTAAATTAAAATTGAATACTGGTTATTTTTGAAGATAGTGCACTGGCAACACTGTGCGCATCCATGGTGAGAATAATTTAAAAAAAACTTTTAGCATTGAGTTATTTCCTCGCTGAGGGGGGATGAAAAATTATGTGTCACACTCGAGTGCAAAGATTTTTGACCTTGTGCTCTTTTGATTCCCTCGCTAACGCTCAGGATTCTAATTAATAAATCACTCGCTACGCTCGTGATTTAATTTTAGAATCCCTCGCTAGCTCGGTCATACAACTTGAGCACGCGGTAAAAAAGCAACTTTGCACTCTTGTATAACAAATAACTATTAATTACATACGATTAGTCTGCAGATTTTTTCCTGAACTTAAAATAAGTCTGTGTATTCAAAATCTGCTAAACTTCATAAACGGCAAGTACCCTATGAATTTCGATTTATTCAGAGGGTCGAAATGTACGTTATTGGAGCATTTTATGCTCCAAAAACCTTTTTTTTTAATTTCAACATTAACTGAGAATTTTTATTTTTTCACGAGCATCAAGCGGCCATCATAGGCGTACATACGTTCGTGTATAGTAAAAATTTCAACTCGGTTAGTCTACGGGTTCTGGAGTTAATAGGTCTTGACAGACAGACAGACGGACGAGCGAGTGATCATATTACTTGTATATGCGTTCCGTTTTTCCTTTAGAGGTACGAAACCTTAAAAACGATCCCAATAAGTTTCTTGTTCGTTCTTTTCATGGAGGAGAGGTGCTTTTAGAACGAACGGTAGCGTCTTAAAATTAAAATCAGATCTAAATAATTGTAAAATTTACTTTTAAAGTGGAGTACTGTAGCCTATTTGAATAAAATTTTTGAGTGAGATTAAATGAAGTGTATTATTACTTATCATTAAGGTAAATATTAAATATGGAAATTGGATATTTCTATAGCAATTATTATGTGAACTTAAAAATAGGTAAATTAAGTGCCTACTTCCACCGGTAGGGTCTATGAATATCAAACTCAACGTTTCAAATAAATAATATTTATGAACTTATCCTGCACCCTGCGGTCTTTTAAGTTCATGTTGTGAGTATGACAGTTCTCATGTAATTGATAAACATTGTAATTTAGTAATCTCTATAGCTCTACAACCCTTGCAGCGATTTGGCTCATATTTGGACTTGAGAATTATTTTAGTTTGTACTACTTGTTTGCAAAGTTCAATCAAGATTGGATTAACGGTAGCGTTGTAATCAAGCAATCTCTATAACTCTAGAACCCTACGACCGATTTGGCTCATGTTCGAACTTAAAAATTCTATTGTTTCATACTACGTGTTTGCAAATTTTCATAAACGGATAGTCCAATCGACTATCCGTTTTCAAGTAATCGCGAAACAAACATACATACAAACATACACTTTTGATAATATATTAAATATAAAAGATAATATAAAAAATGCGTATATATTAGAAAAAAAATTATCAGCGCGCCAGTTTTGAAATAATCGTCAGACCTATCGTAAAGACTTTAAGTCACCTATACTCTGCAACCCTGAAGCTTATTTGGCTATTTTTTTTCACTTAAATTATCCGATTGACCAACTTAACTTGTGTGAAAAATTTCATTTAATTTGGATTAGCCGTTTTTGAGTAAATGTCTATCAAACTCAATCACCAGAGGTCAACCGTTAAACTGGTCAAAACGCAGGCTTTTCGCGGCTTTCGACTCTAAGACCTCGTTTCGCTCGGTCGATTATTAAAGCTGAGTATTTGGTATGAATTTTAATTTAATACCTGTACGCGTTTTTGAGGAAAGAGGTAGTAAATACAAAATTATTAAAAATATTTTTTATATGATGTAACTAAAAATTTACAGTTTTCGCAATTTTTCCTGTGCTTGTGATCTAAGACGTTTCTGCGTACCAAATTTCAAGATTCTGAGTTAACGGGAAGTACCCTGTAGGTTTTGATTTTTTGAGAGTAGTTGCGAGTTTAAAATTGCGACTAAAATTGCTGTTTCTTTTGAATGCGTTAACATAGAGGTTTGATTTTATTACAGTTTAAAGGTATTATAGATGTAAGTATTTGAAATGAATTTCAATTTAATACGTTTACGCGTTCATGAGAAAAGGGGTAGTAGGTATAAAATTATTCAAAAAAACTTGAGAGGTGTCAAGGGACACCCGGATGGAACGAAGTTCGATTAATGAAAATATCTGGCTTGCTTTCTATAAGAGAAAGAGAGACAGACAGAGAAACATGCGCACGCCGCACAGCTTACAATAGCTTACTATAGCAAAAAGTGTCGTGACAACTTTTCGTAAGATTTTTTTCCGTCTAGCCCCCTTTCACAACGCGCGACAAGGAACTTCGTTCCAATATTTTTTTCATAATATGATGAAAATAAAAAATTATGGTTTTCACAATTTTTCCTTTATCTGTGCTCTAAGGAGTTGCTCCGTGCCAAATCTCAAGATTCTGAGTTCACGGGAAGTACCCCGTAGGTTTTGATTCCTTTGAGAATGTCGAAAATTTGCTGAAATTTGCGACATATTCGAATATATCTTTTGATTGCGTTGGCCTAGAAGTTTGAATTTTTCACAGCTCCAAGAGGCAATGGACCTTAGTACCTATTTCCTATAAATTTCAGCTTGTTACCTTCACGCGTTCCTGAGAAAAAGGGTCTTGACAGACAGACGGACGGACGGACAACAAAGTGATCCTATAAGGGTTCCGTTTTTTCCTTTTGAGGTACGGAACCCTAAAAAACTCGTATCTGGCGCTTCGCCGGCCGCTGCCGCGGCACGCTCGCTTCGCTCGCGCAATGTGTTCACTGTTCAAACCTAACCTCACCAACTGTGCCCCTTTGAAATGAGGTCTGAGGCAAGGGGACGTTATTTCCCCCAAATTCTCCAACGCTCTAGAGGATGTGTTTAAGACATGGCATTAATATCAATGACGAGTACCTACATTTCTTACTTGAGATTTGCGGACGACATTGTCATCATGGCGGAAACGCTGCAAGACTTACAGCAAATGCTAACCAGCCTAGCTGACTCTTCCCAACGAGTCGGAGTCCGGATGAACATAGACAAGACCAAAGTGATGTTTAATGATCGGGTCGTTCCGGAACCGATTCTCGTAAATGGACTGCCTCTCGAAGTTGTTCAGGAGTATGTATACCTTGGGCAAACAGTGCAGTAGGGTAGAAACAACTTTGAGAGGGAGGCCAATCGGAGGATTCAGTTGGGATGGGCTGCTTTGGTAAACTTTGTCGAATCTTTTCGCCACCCATACCGCAGTGTTTGAAGACTAAAGTCTTCAACCAATGCGTCCTACCTTTCATGACTCATGAGGTACTTATTACTATCTAGCACCAAGGTACTCGTCAAGACGAATCAAACGAGCTCAAACTCGATGGGGTTGCGTCACTTAATTATGGAGTTCCTATGGCCACCTTCCAGCTCCATCATCAGACCCTGGTTACTATATAGTATCAAAGTACTCGTCAAGACAAATCAAATAAGCCCAAACTCGCTGGGGTTGCGTCATATAATTACGGAGTCCCTATGGCCACCTTCCAGCTCCATCATCAGATCACCTCCATGTCTCAATAATATCGCATTGTCATCCAATTTATACGCATGCCAAATTTCAGCTTAATCGGAAACCGGAAGGTGGATCATATTTAATTTGCAAGTTAATTACCATACTTTAAAATTGTCAATTTTTATTAAATTTAAAAATATTATTAAATCATAAAAATTTACTAGTTTCTGATTTTTTCCTTTGTTACTATGACTTTGCCTATCTGGATGCCAAATTTGAACTTTCTAGGTCATCTGGAAGTGGGATATAATTTTGATCTATAGGTATATCACCCTTAAATTTCTTGAATACCGGATATTTATATCTAAATAACCGTTTGAGCTGTGTTTATGAAATTTGGAACATAGATGTAGTTCGTATATAAGAGTATATGTGCCAAATTTGACTTGTCTATGTGCAATAGTTTTTGTGTAACGAGGGTGTAAAAAGTCGTCAAAACGCGCTTCAAACGATTCGTGTAATATTACACACGGTGCGGTCGCCAGTTCTTTGGCTTGAACTTGGCTTGACTCGCTACCGCGTGTCTAGATCTGGATGCCAAATTTGAACTTTCTAGGTCATCTGGAACTGGGATATTACTTTTGATCTATCCCTTAATATGTATTAACTTCACCGATTAGTGGATGTTTATATCTAAATAACCGTTTGAGCTGTGTTTATGAAATTTGGAACACAGATGTAGTTCGTATAATAATAATAATTGGGGTTTATACTCCAACAGAACAGGTTTCCCTAATTACACTGTCAGAGTCAAATCACAATTTATAGGTTGTGTGGCTAACCTATATGTTGCAGTTTCAGGTCGCCGAGATTACTACAGGGCTTGCAACATGACCTAACGACTGCCTCCTACATATCTAATAGGAAACAGCCGGGACCCACAGTTTTACGTGCCTTCCGAAACACGGTAGCGTCGAGGCGAAAATCTTTGCCACACTGAAATTTGAACCCAGGACCTCCGGCTTACAAGCCGGACGTATGACCACTGGGCCACGGACGCTACGCGTACGGACGTATATTGGAGTATATGTGCCAAATTTGACTTGTCTATGTGTAATAGTTTTTGTGTAACGAGTAACGAGGGTGTAAACCCCCGCCGCAGATGCTCACACTCGCACTCGTTCACGACACTGCGCCAATGTCGCATTGGCATTGGTAGACACGTGTGTGTCCGCAATTGCTTTCCCGAGTCGTACATCAGTCAGCGTCTCTACCTACTACTATTCGTTCGTAAACGAAAACGAAGCAAGATGGATGCGATTGATATAAGTTCAGAATCCGACAGTGATAACGAGTTTTTGAATAGATTATTGTTAATAAGGAAATTATCTGAAAAAAAATTAGATAAATTGAATCCTTTAATTTTGTTTTCATATAATCTTGGTGGTTTACGTCGTATAAACATTTTTCGCTTCGAACAGCTTCAATAAGTTCCTCCATTTTGCACTAGTACTTGAACACTCGCGACACTGCTACTCGAAACAAATGTCTCGTCACCTAGAAGACACGCGCGTGCACGCTCATGTACGACTCATGTACGTGCCTGCGTCAACGCGTGAGAGCAAATGCGGAGTTTGGTACTGCGCCATACGTTTTAAATACAGCCACTCGCACGCGGCTCGTGATGGCCAATGCGAGTGTGAGCATCTGCGGCGGGGCAAAAAGTCGTCAAAACGCGCTTCAAACGATTCGTGTAATATTACACACGGTGCGGTCGCCAGTTCTTTTGCTTGACACGCTCCCGCGTGTCTAGATGACAAAAAATATTCTAGATAAATATTTTATAGCCTGAGATCTGACTTGGCTTGTTCTCATATTATATGAATTATTATAATTTACTTGCCTACTAAAACTGTCGATAAAACTAGTCGCCTTGGAACGTAGGGCTCTTTCGTGACTGTTTTTGTAAGCAGGTATCAACTTAATAATATTTCGTATATAATGAGAACTAGCTAAATCAGATCTCAGTCTATAAGTAAAATATTTATCTTTAGAATATTTTATGTTATAATATATGTATTTCAGGACTAACTATTGAACTTGACACCCATTCAGATCTCACTTATTTTGTCTTTGAAGTCAACATACAAGCAACGCATAGGTACCTACATAATAATATTATATCGAAATATTGAACTTGGCTCTAATTTCACATTTATGTTTTTGATAGGATTATAATACAAGTGAAATTTTAAAAAAACTTTTTAAAAACAAGCTTTTATCTAGACACGCGGCAGCGAGTCAAGCCAAGTTCAAGCAAAGGAACTGGCGACCGCGCCGTGTGTTATATTACACGAACCATCCAAAGCGCGTTTTGACGACTTTTTACACCCTCGTTATACAAAAACTATTACACATAGACAAGTCAAATTTGGCACATATACTTAAATATACGAACTATATCTCTGTTCCAAATTACAATAACACAGCTCAAACGGTTATTTAGATATAAACATCCAGTAATCGGTGAAGTTAATACATACTGAGGGATAGATCAAAAGTAATATCCCACTTCCACATGACCTAGAAAGTTCAAATTTGGCATCCAGATAGGCAAAGTTATAGTAACAAAGGAAAAAATCAGAAACTAGTAAATTTTAATGATTTAATAATATTTTTAAATTTAATAAAAATTGTTAATTTTAAAGTGTGGTAATTAACTTGCAAATTAAATATGATCCACCTTCCGGTTTCCGATTAAGCTGAAATTTGGCATGCATGTATAAATTGGATGACAATGCAATATTATTGTAAAATGGAGGTGATCTGATGATGGAGCTGGAAGGTGGCCATAGGGACTCCGTAAGTATATGACGCAACCCCATCGAGTTTGGGCTTATTTGATTTGTCTTGACGAGTACTTTGTTACTATATAGTAATCAGGGTCTGATGATGGAGCTGGAAGGTGGCCATAGGAACTCCATAATTAAGCGACGCAACCCCATCGAGTTTGAGCTCGTTTGATTCGTCTTGACGAGTACCTTGGTGCTAGACAGTAATAATAAATGCCTGTTAAAAAAAATCACATGTTACCTACTATAAGTACAAACTACCTCTATGACTGATAATAATGGTATGGTAATTTTAAGTAGATACATTTGTTATATTGTTTATGAGTCACGATAAGGAGTAGATACCTAATACCTATTCTATTCCACCTCGATCCTCTCTCGTCGGCGGAGAGTAGAGCGACAGTCCCATGGCCGGTGCACCGGAAATAATTAAAATCAAATAAATATAAATTAAGTTCTAGTAAGCCCAAAGGGCTTGATAATTAATCTATATGATAGGGCTTACTATGACTACTTCATTTCTGATATGCGTCTGGTGGCTCAGTTATTTATTACATGTGGATTTTAAGAGCTTCACGTGAGAATAATATTATAACGAATGGAGTAGGTATTATACCACCTTTATTTTATTTAACCTTACTCTTATCAGTTTTAGTATACTTACATACAATTAAATGATAGGTATTTCGGACCACGCCAGCGCATATTGTATTATGCGAAATATTATAATTAACTTGCCTACTAAAACTGTCTATAAAACTAGCCGCCGTGGAACATAGGGCTCTTTCGTGACTGTTTTTGTATGCAGGTATCTACTTAATAATATGTCGTATATGAGAACAAGCCAAATTAGATCTCAGGCAATAACATATTTATCTTAAGTTATAAGAAGAAATAATATTTTAAGTTGTAATAGAATATTTTATGTTATAAATATATTTCAGGACTAACCATTGAACTTGGCACCAATTTAGATCTCCCTTCTTTTGTCTTTGAAGTCAACAAACAACTAACGCATAGGTACCTACATAATACACATATCGTAATATTGAACTTGGCTCTAATTTCACATTTATGTTTTTGATAGGATTTAGACACGCGGCAGCGAGTCAAGCCAAGTTCAAGCAAAGGAACTGGCGACCGCGCCGTGTGTTATATTACACGAACCATCCAAAGCGCGTTTTGACGACTTTTTACACCCTCGTTATACAAAAACTATTGCACATAGACAAGTCAAATTTGGCACATATACTACAATATGCGAACTATATCTCTGTTCCAAATTCCAATAACACAGCTCAAACGGTTATTTAGATATAAACATCCAGTAATCGGTGAAGTTAATACATACTGAGGGATAGATCAAAAGTAATATCCCAGTTCCAGATGACCTAGACAGCTGAAATTTGGCATCCCGATAGGTAATGTCGTAGTAACAAAGGGAAAAATCAGAAACTAGTATTTTTCTATCATTTTAAATTATTATTAATTTTTTAAAAATGTATGATATTAAAGTTTGGAACGCCTAGGAACGCATAAAGCAATACATGGTGCATGTTGCTATAATTTTTGTGTAGGCGGCTATTTTCCGTTAGATACTACGAAGTGCGCGCGAGTCCACTATTCCTACTAATATAATTATAAATATAAATAAAAACTTTATACCTTTATACCTACTGTACGTATGGATACATGTTTTTTTTTTTACTTTTTCACGCCTAAACTGGTGGGCCGATTGACTTTAAATTTGGTATAATAAAAAATATAGCTTAGACCCCTGGAATAACATAATATACACTACTGTACCAAACTGTATAGCGGGTAAAACAGCTAGGCACAGCTAGTCACTAATAAAAATAGGTTCCTTGTACCTACGCTACGTAACAATTGTATATCCTATGTAAATACCTATCAATATATCGACTCACCAGCACAAGGCGGCTCAGTAACATAGACGTAATAATATTAACATTGTTTACAATAAAAATAATGTAGGTATGTATATCGCCTTAGGTGCTAGTTGGTGTAAACATTTTAGATACCTACTTACCTGTAACGTATAGTCATAATATTATAGGTATGTGGCGGTTTACAGATGTAAATACACCGATTTAAAACGTTATATTCCAAATCTTGTGGTATAATACTCCAAATACACAATTTCAAACAGTTTAAAACTCTCCTACAAATATAAAAAAAAATATTTTATTCTTCGTTATTTTGAGCAATTATTGAGTTAAAACCTACTACGTTAACATTACAGCAATGCCATGTCGCCAAAGTAAAAAAATCCTATACCCCTGCAATAAGTAGGTAAGTAAACCTACCTATAGTAAAAATATTATACAACATTAATAAAAAAGAAGCAAAACTAATATAATAAATCATCCTCAAAACAACAATAGCAAAATATTAGTTAATAGAATTTTAATAAAAGTTTATAGAATATCAATAGAGAGTAAGTACCTATTTCCTACAATATTGTCGAGATACCTACAACTGATTACGATATCGTAACGAGGCAAGAGTGTGAGTTTAGTTAAAACCGAATTAAAATTATTAGGTATACCTAAAGTAGGTATATTTATTGTGGTTATCAAAAAAGTTTTTAATTCTATTCAACCTATAGTTTTTTATTACGAACACAGAGCTTTCACCGTATCAATGTAGTTTTTATAACTAATTCCTATCTCTCCACTTGGTCGGACGGACCAAACTAACTGAACTTACGGTACCTACTTGTAACGCCTATATTTAATATCAGTAAGTACTCAATCTCGATGCGACGTTGCCAGCTTTCAACTCTACATACACGGTAAAGAGTATCTCTTTACCGTGGTGCGGCGCCGGCACTGCTCTTTATGTATGTGTGTGAGTGTACGTAGTTATAGGTAGATTGCGAGTGTGTGAAAATGCGACGTTGCCGTTTGGTGCTGCGCCCGCACTGCTCTTTATGTATGTGTGTGAGTGTACGTAGTATAGGTAGATTGCGAATGTGTGCATTTGGTTAGATTGGTTAAGTTACAAACCGAATTAAATTATAACAAGCTTTTATTTGACAGAAAACAGACAGGTGAATGGTCTGTTGTCTGTCTATCTGTATTCAAATCCTAAACGTTTGTTTGCGCGCGTGTAGCTTAGGTTTTTGGAATTATTTCCTTTCTTACTTACTTCACATTAATAGTTCTTAGAAATAAAATGATGCTTATTTAATAACCTTTCATTTGACACCCTACTTAAGTAAATCGGTTTAGTAGATATGGAAATAACCCGCACAATAGAATAGGCTGGCGGCCATCTTTGTGACGTCATAACTACCCCCTCTATACACTTAGGAAGTGACTACCGCACTTTTCGTGTTCAGGAAAATATGACAAATAAGTACATACCAATAATCTGTATGGCGGAGATGTGTCCCACGGAAATTTTATTTTTTTGTATTGGGGACCGTACTATATGCAAAATTCGTAACTCAAATAAAAGCTTGTAATAATTTAATTCAATTTTTAACTAACAATAAAAAAAAAATATTCACACACTCTCACCTCAACTACACACACATACGTAAATGATTTGATTACAGATAGACAGACAACAGACCCTTCACCTGTCTGTTTTCTGTCAAATAATAGCTTGTTATAATTTAATTCAGTTTGTAACTAAACCAATCTAACAAAATTCACACTATCGCAATCTACCTATACTACGTACACTCACACACATACATAAAGAGCAGTGCGGGCCCGCACAATACGGCAACGTCGCATTACATACACACTCGGAATCTACCTATACTACGTACACTCACACACATACATAAAGAGCAGTGCAGACGCCGCACAATACGGCAACGTCGCACGACTAGGGCGGATCCAGGATTGGGCCCTGGGGGGGAAGGTGCAAAAATATTATTATAACGTTAACTACAAAATGTGTGAGTTTTGCTCGCTCTGAACAGTTAAAAAATTCAAATATTCTTAAAAGATATATGCAAAATTCGTAACTCAAATTAAAGCTTGTAATAATTTAATTCAATTTCTTACTAACAATAAAATAATAATAATATTCACACACTCACGTCAACTACACACACATACGTAAAAGATTTGATTACAGATAGACAGACAACAGACCCTTCACCTGTCTTTTCTGTCAAATAATAGCTTGTTATAATTTAATTCAGTTTGTAACTAAACCAATCTAACAAAATTCACACAATCGCAATCTACCTATACTACGTACACTCACACACATACATAAAGAGCAGTGCAGACGCCGCACAATACGGCAACGTCGCATTACATACACACTCGGAATCTACCTATACTACGTACACTCACACACATACATAAAGAGCAGTGCAGACGCCGCACAATACGGCAACGTCGCACGACTAGGGCGGATCCAGGATTTGGCCCTGGGGGGGAAGGTGCAAAAATATTATTATAACGTTAACTACAAAATGTGTGAGTTTTGCTCGCTCTGAACAGTTAAAAAATTCAAATATTCTTAAAAGATATATGCAAAATTCGTAACTCAAATTAAAGCTTGTAATAATTTAATTCAATTTCTAACTAACAATAAAATAATAATAATATTCACACACTCACGTCAACTACACACACATACGTAAAAGATTTGATTACAGATAGACAGACAACAGACCCTTCACCTGTCTTTTCTGTCAAATAATAGCTTGTTATAATTTAATTCAGTTTGTAACTAAACCAATCTAACAAAATTCACACAATCGCAATCTACCTATACTACGTACACTCACACACATACATAAAGAGCAGTGCGGGCCCGCACAATACGGCAACGTCGCATTACATACACACTCGGAATCTACCTATACTACGTACACTCACACACATACATAAAGAGCAGTGCAGACGCCGCACAATACGGCAACGTCGCACGACTAGGGCGGATCCAGGATTGGGCCCTGGGGGGGAAGGTGCAAAAATATTATTATAACGTTAACTACAAAATGTGTGAGTTTTGCTCGCTCTGAACAGTTAAAAAATTCAAATATTCTTAAAAGATATATGCAAAATTCGTAA
The DNA here is from genome assembly GCA_947507615.1 of Hemithea aestivaria. Lineage (NCBI taxonomy): Eukaryota > Metazoa > Arthropoda > Insecta > Lepidoptera > Geometridae > Hemithea > Hemithea aestivaria. The sequence goes on along the minus strand of OX382329.1, from coordinate 18,647,108 downwards.
CTCAAATTAAAGCTTGTAATAATTTAATTCAATTTCTTACTAACAATAAAATAATAATAATATTCACACACTCACGTCAACTACACACACATACGTAAAAGATTTGATTACAGATAGACAGACAACAGACCCTTCACCTGCCTTTTCTGTCAAATAATAGCTTGTTATAATTTAATTCAGTTTGTAACTAAACCAATCTAACAAAATTCACACAATCGCAATCTACCTATACTACGTACACTCACACACATACATAAAGAGCAGTGCAGACGCCGCACAATACGGCAACGTCGCAATACATACACACTCGGAATCTACCTATACTACGTACACTCACACACATACATAAAGAGCAGTGCAGACGCCGCACAATACGGCAACGTCGCACGACTAGGGCGGATCCAGGATTGGGCCCTGGGGGGGAAGGTGCAAAAATATTATTATAACGTTAACTACAAAATGTGTGAGTTTTGCTCGCTCTGAACAGTTAAAAAATTCAAATATTCTTAAAAGATATATGCAAAATTCGTAACTCAAATTAAAGCTTGTAATAATTTAATTCAATTTCTAACTAACAATAAAATAATAATAATATTCACACACTCACGTCAACTACACACACATACGTAAAAGATTTGATTACAGATAGACAGACAACAGACCCTTCACCTGTCTTTTCTGTCAAATAATAGCTTGTTATAATTTAATTCAGTTTGTAACTAAACCAATCTAACAAAATTCACACAATCGCAATCTACCTATACTACGTACACTCACACACATACATAAAGAGCAGTGCGGGCCCGCACAATACGGCAACGTCGCATTACATACACACTCGGAATCTACCTATACTACGTACACTCACACACATACATAAAGAGCAGTGCAGACGCCGCACAATACGGCAACGTCGCACGACTAGGGCGGATCCAGGATTGGGCCCTGGGGGGGAAGGTGCAAAAATATTATTATAACGTTAACTACAAAATGTGTGAGTTTTGCTCGCTCTGAACAGTTAAAAAATTCAAATATTCTTAAAAGATATATGCAAAATTCGTAACTCAAATTAAAGCTTGTAATAATTTAATTCAATTTCTTACTAACAATAAAATAATAATAATATTCACACACTCACGTCAACTACACACACATACGTAAAAGATTTGATTACAGATAGACAGACAACAGACCCTTCACCTGTCTTTTCTGTCAAATAATAGCTTGTTATAATTTAATTCAGTTTGTAACTAAACCAATCTAACAAAATTCCTATACTACGTACACTCACACACATACATAAAGAGCAGTGCAGACGCCGCACAATACGGCAACGTCGCATTACATACACACTCGGAATCTACCTATACTACGTACACTCACACACATACATAAAGAGCAGTGCAGACGCCGCACAATACGGCAACGTCGCACGACTAGGGCGGATCCAGGATTGGGCCCTGGGGGGGAAGGTGCAAAAATATTATTATAACGTTAACTACAAAATGTGTGAGTTTTGCTCGCTCTGAACAGTTAAAAAATTCAAATATTCTTAAAAGATATATGCAAAATTCGTAACTCAAATTAAAGCGTGTAATAATTTAATTCAATTTCTAACTAACGATAAAATAATAATAATATTCACACACTCTCACCTCAACTACACACACATACGTAAAAGATATGATTACAAATAGATAGACAACAGACCTTTCACCTGTCTGTTGTCTGTCAAATAAAAGCTTGTTATAATTTAGTTCGATTTCTAACTAACAATAAAATAATAATAATATTCACACACTCACGTCAACTACACACACATACGTAAAAGATTTGATTACAGATAGACAGACAACAGACCCTTCACCTGTCTGTTCTGTCAAATAATAGCTTGTTATAATTTAATTCAGTTTGTAACTAACAATAAAATAATAATAATATTCACACACTCACGTCAACTACACACACATACGTAAAAGATATGATTACAAATAGATAGACAACAGACCATTCACCTGTCTGTTGTCTGTCAAATAAAAGCTTGTTATAATTTTGTTCGATTTCTAACTCTTTTTAATATACTACGAAGTAAGAAGACGAGCAAGACGCTCTCCTGATGGTAAGAGATAACGCTGCCCATTATTAATACAGTGCTACTCAGTATTTTACCAAGGGGACGATTCTGGGTGCACTGCGCCAACGCTTCTTACTTGAGAGTCATAAGATGATAAGACTCCTTAGCCCAGTAATTTCATTAGCTACAGTGCCCTTCTACCGAAGCACAGTAATGTTTGCACATCACTGCTCAGGCGGTAGAATAACCGGCACTGTTGGGGTACCCACCTAGTCGACCTCCTGCAAAGGAAGTTTACCCCGGTAAAAGTAATAATAATATTCACACACTCACCAAAGCTACACGCACACAAACAAACGTTTAAGATTTGATTACAGATAGACAGACAACAGACCATTCACCTGTCTGTTGTCAGTCAAATAAAAGCTTGTTATAATTTAATTCGGTTTGTAACTTAACCAATCTAACCAAATTCACACATTCGCAATCTACCTATACTACGTACACTCACACACATACATAAAGAGCAGTGCGGGCCCGCACAATACGGCAACGTCGCATTACATACACACTCGCAATCTACCTATACTACGTACACTCACACACATACATAAAGAGCAGTGCAGACGCCGCACAATACGGCAACGTCGCATTACATACACACTCGGAATCTACCTACTACGTACACTCACACACATACATAAAGAGCAGTGCAGACGCCGCACAATACGGCAACGTCGCACGACTAGGGCGGATCCAGGATTGGGCCCTGGGGGGGAAGGTGCAAAAATATTATTATAACGTTAACTACAAAATGTGTGAGTTTTGCTCGCTCTGAACAGTTAAAAACTTCAAATATTCTTAAAAGAAATATGCAAAATTCGTAACTCAAAAAAAAGCTTGTAATAATTTAATTCAATTTCTAACTAACAATAAAATAATAATAATATTCACACACTCACGTCAACTACACACACATACGTAAAAGATTTGATTACAGATAGACAGACAACAGACCCTTCACCTGTCTGTTCTGTCAAATAATAGCTTGTTATAATTTAATTCAGTTTGTAACTAAACCAATCTAACAAAATTCACACAATCGCAATCTACCTATACTACGTACACTCACACACATACATAAAGAGCAGTGCGGGCGCAGCACCAAACGGCAACGTCGCATTTTCACACACTCGCAATCTACCTGTAACTACGTACACTCACACATACATAAAGAGCAGTGCCGGTGCCGCACCAAGCGGCAACGTCGCACTTAAGACAAGGGCGGATCCAGGATTGGGCCCTGTGGGGAATGTGCAAAATATTATTATAATGTTAACTACAGACAGGTGTAGGGTCTGTTGTCTGTCTATCTGTAATCAAATCTTTTATGTATGTGTGTGTAGTTGAGGTGAGAGTGTGTGAATATTATTATTATTATTTTATCGTTAGTTAGAAATTGAATTAAATTATTACATGCTTTTATTTTAGTTACGGATTTTGCATATTTCTTTTAAGAATGTATAAATTTTTTAACTGTTCAGAGCGAGCAAAACTCACACATTTTGTAGTTAACGTTATAATAATATTTTTGCACCTTCCCCCCCAGGGCCCAATCCTGGATCCGCCCTAGTCGTGCGACGTTGCCGTATTGTGCGGCGTCTGCACTGCTCTTTATGTATGTGTGTGAGTGTACGTAGTATAGGTAGATTGCGAATGTGTGAATTTGGTTAGATTGGTTAAGTTACAAACCGAATTAAATTATAACAAGCTTTTATTTGACTGACAACAGACAGGTGAATGGTCTGTTGTCTGTCTATCTGTAATCAAATCTTAAACGTTTGTGTGTGTGCGTGTAGCTTTGGTGAGTGTGTGAATATTATTATTACTTTTACCGGGGTAAACTTCCTTTGCAGGAGGTCGACTAGGTGGGTACCCCAACAGTGCCGGTTATTCTACCGCCTGAGCAGTGATGTGCAAACATTACTGTGCTTCGGTAGAAGGGCACTGTAGCTAATGAAATTACTGGGCTGAGGAGTCTTATCATCTTATGACTCTCAAGTAAGAAGCGTTGGCGCAGTGCACCCAGAATCGTACCTTTGTAAAATACTGAGTAGCACTGTATTAATAATGGGCAGCGTTATCTCTTACCATCAGGAGAGCGTCTTGCTCGTCTTCTTACTTCGTAGTATACTTATTGAAAAAAATTGTTAGTTAGAAATCGAACAAAATTATAACAAGCTTTTATTTGACAGACAACAGACAGGTGAAAGGTCTGTTGTCTATCTTTAATCAAATTTTTAACGTTTGTGTGTGTGCGAGGTGAGAATGTGTGAATATTTATTTTTATGTGTGTGAATTTCATTATTATTTTATTGTTAGTTAGAAACCGAATTAAATTATTACAAGCTTTTATTTGACAGACAACTGATAGGTGTAGGATCTGTTGTCTGTCTATCTGTAATCAAATCTTTTTCGTTTGTGTGAGTGTAGTTTAGGTGAGAATGTGAGTGTGTGAATTTTGTTAGATTGGTTAGTTATCGAATTAAATTATTACAAGCTTTTATTTGACATTAGAGTTATGAATTTTGCAATTTTTTTTTTTGCAGTCTCAGCAAGCTTCTCGCTCTTATGTTATTAAGGATATTGGAATTTTTTAACTGTTCAGAGCGAGCTCAACTCACACTTCTCGTAGCAAACATTATAATATTTTTGCACCTTGCCACTTGCTGACGCAGCTCAAACGAGTTTGGGTTCATTTGATTTGTCTGAAAGAGTAGGAGTAATAATAGATTGTTTTTATTAAAGGGTTTTATAATTTTCTTTATGATAATATTATTTTTTTCAAAGAAGGAGCTTTTAAACTTATTACTCCTTTGTTTTTATAAATACATTAGGTAATCTCTGCTCTTGGTGGACTGATTGAGCTGAAATTTCGTATAGAGATAGCTTAGAACACATAGACTATAATATTATATAGAACAGCGGGTAAAACCGCTAGGGGCAGCTAATATGGACATAAGACACCTATTGCGTCTCGAAAAAATCAAGAAATGTAGTTATAATTACAAAAAAATGTTTTTTAATTCCAAAGGTTTTAAATGGTGTTTTACGGTGTTTTTGGGTATTAAATGGGTTTTTTGGTAACTAACCGATAGGTAAGATTGGTTATATACCGGCCTCACATCTATAGGCGGTATCTGGGGGCACGGCAGTGCCCCCGCCATGTCGTCGTCATTACAAGTCTTGTCGGCTTAGGTTAGGTTAGTCTTTTGTTCGAAATTCTAATCCAGTTCCAGATGATCTCAAAAAGTTAAATTGAAATCCAGGTAGGCGGTTGGTATAAGATAGCTGGGTGAATATAGATAAATTTATCAGTAACTAGTATTGTTTAAAAATCAATTGATAAGGTACAATATTCAAATCAATAGTGCACATGAATGCTACATATAAATAAGTACTAAATTAATTATAGGTATAGGTATATCGAAGCACGGCGAGGCTCACGGTGCGCGGTGCGACGGCCGTGCCGTGGAGAAGTGGGGTGGGGGGGAGGTACAATATATAATCATTTGGTATTATAATCTTATAATGACTGAGTGTTTTAACCTATTACATACTAAAAAGTACTGTACAAAAAGCAATGATATCCCATCAAAAACATAAATGTGAAAAGAGAGCCAAGTTCAATATTACGATGTATGTACCTACTCATAGTTACCTATGATTTGGTAGTTGACTTCAACGACAAAAGAAATGAGATCTAAATGGGTGCCAAGTTCAATGGTCAGTCCTGAAAAATATTTACAACATAAAATATTTTATTACAACTTAAAAGATTATTTCTTCTTATCACTTAGAATTAATATTATTTTGAAGCCCAAAGTTTGACTTGGCTAGTTCTCATGGGTACCATACGACGAAGTATCATTGGGATAAGACAATAGATATACTTTATTGTATACCACATAATGTTAGAAAATACATAAGTACATAATTAAAATTAAAAATTACAATGTACAAGTGGCGGTCTTCTCGTTAAAGAGCGATTTCTTCCAGACAACCAATGGATGGAGGGGACTAATTTACACGATAAAAGACGGTGGCGCACTAATTAGTATTAAGTGCGTTTAATAGTGATCAAGCTAAAGTTAAGAGAGAACCTACCTAGTATATTATGAGAACTGGCCAAGTCAGTCTTTAGGCTTCAAAAAATATTAATTCTAAGTGATAAGAAGAAATAATCTTTTAAGTTGTAATAAAATATTTTATGTTGTAAATATTTTTCAGGACTGACCATTGAACTTGGCACCCATTTAGATCTCATTTCTTTTGTCGTTGAAGTCAACTACCAAATCATAGGTAACTATGAGTAGGTACATACATCGTAATATTGAACTTGGCTCTCTTTTCACATTTATGTTTTTGATGGGATTATTATTACCATAAACATAAAGTACTCGTCAAGACGAATCAAATGAGCCCAAACTCGATGGGGTTACGTCGTTTTATTACGGAGTTCCTATGACTACCTCCCAGCTCCATCATCAGATCAGCTCAATGTCAAAAGTTTGTAATAATTACAAGCTTTTATATAAGGTATGTTCGGGTAAGATCGGACGTGGGTTAAGACCGTATGAATTGAATTTCAAATGAATTTGAGTATATTTTCTAAAGCTGGCAACATTTTACACAGCGCCATTTCACTCTGCCTCGACCGATAGTTGTCGCTAGTCGCTACAACAAGGCAGACATTTTTTACGCGCCACTGAAAATAAAAACGTAATTTTTCAATTTTTATGGCCATCCGTTCTTGCCCCTTAAACTTTTATTTGTGTTTATGGTAAATAGAAACCTTCTTTTGTTATTATTTGGTTAAAATACCCCGTTTTAGCCCCGCCGCAGATGCTCCCACTCGCACTCGTTCACGACACTGCGCCAATGTCGCATTGGCATTGGTAGACACGTGTGTGTCCGCAATTGCTTTCACGAGTCGTACATCAGTCAGTGTCTCTCTACCTACCATTCGTTCGTAGACGAAAACGAAGCAAGATGGACGCGATTGATATAAGTTCAGAATCCGACAGTGATAACGAGTTTTTGAATAGATTATTGTTAATAAGGAAATTATCTGAAAAAAAATTATGGATTCGTTTCCAAATAGAATCCTTTAATTTTGTATTCATATAATCTTGGTGGTTTATGTCGTATAAACATTTTTCGCTTCGAACAGCTTCAATAAGTTCCTCCATTTTACACTAGTACTTGAACACTCGCGACATTGCCACTCGAAACAAATGTCTCGTCACCTAGCCGACACGCGCGTGCACGCTCATGTACGACTCATGTACGTGCCTGCGTCGACGCGTGAGAGCAAATGCGGAGTTTGGTACTGCGCCATACGTTTTAAATACAGCCACTCGCACGCGGCTCGTGACGGCCAATGCGAGTGTGAGCATGTGCGGCGGGGTTTATGGTCTGTTATTTTACTATAACTGACCTATATTATCCTAAAGTTTATGTAAACAAAGATCCGGTGTTGCCCCTTTCAAGTGAAGATCGGATAGTTTCATCCGATCTTTACCTACTTTAATAATGGAAAGTGATTGTAAAACTTTTTCGTTTTGGCAATGTTTTTTTAGTAGGAACACCCGTTGCCGGGATACGGGACGCCATTGCGGCGGGGCTGTGAGTAAAGAAGGACCCCGCCGCGGTGGAAAATTACGTCACCTTAGTAAAAAGTGCGAACATCCGATCTTTCCCGTGCGTTAGAAAAAAGTTTGAGAATCATAAAATTATCTATTTATTGTATCCGGGGTAACATCGGACGCTCAGGACCAAAAACAAAAACAATTGATCAGAACATCTATATGAGTAGGAATTTATAAATCATTTCTATATTAATGTTAAGTATGTGAAAGATCGAATGCATTTATATTATGGGCATTATTCTCCAAGCACTAGAAGCTACTTTAAATCAATGTCCGAACTTACCCCTTGATGCTTTTTTTTTAACATGCGCATAAAAAATATATCCAATCTTTGCAGATGTGCACAGTCGGAATCACTGAGTTATTAAAACCAGCAAAATTCGTGCATAAACTATGTTTTTCCCTTAACATTTTGCGCCATATATCTATAATCTAACTATAACTAATGTCGAGAAAATAATTTTTTTGTCTGGCTCTTGCAACTGGTCAGAAATCCATCCGGTAATACCCGAACGTACCTTACATACTTTCACCTGTTTGTTGTCTGTCAGTACCTAATCAAATCTTGCAAGTTTAATTTGACCCACTTCCCGGTATCCGATTGAGCTGAAATTTTGCATGCATATACAAATCGGATGACAATGCAATATTATTATGACATTGAGCTGATCTGATGATGGAGTTTGAAGGTGGCCACAGGAACTCCGTAATTAAATGACCCAACCCCGTCGAGTTTGGGCTCATTTGTTTCGTCTCGACGAGTACTTTGGTGCCGGATGGTAATAATAATAAAAGCTCGTTTTAAAATGTTTTTTTAAATTTCACATGTCATCGGCGACGAGAATAAAACAAGGTGTAATATCAAAATATTTATTGATCGCCTTAAACATTACATTACACTTATGAAACTAACCTATCGAGCAGTCGCGGCGTTCACGAGGAACATGCCCCCTCCCTGGCTCCTGGCCCCGGCAGCGACCGGCTAGTGACGTCACTAGCCGGCGTCACCCGGCAGCGACCGGCTAGTGACGTCACTAGCCGGCGTCACCCGGCAGCGACCGGCTAGTGACGTCACTAGCCGGCGTCACCCGGCTGCGACCGGCTAGTGACGTCACTAGCCGGCGTCACCCGGCAGCGACAACCTGCGTCGTGGACGTGTGAGACGGGACGCAGGGACGGAGCCGGCGCCCGCGGGAACGCCGCGTCCCCGCCGCTCGCACATCCATACATTAACTATATTTACACGCATATATTCACTACAGCCACGTCTCCTGCCTCACGTCGCCCTATCTTCACTCGACATTATTATACATTATGATTTTTGATACATTTCGTTTTATTGTTGAGAAGGGTCGGGGATACGGTCCAAGTGAACAATATTAAGATTATTATAATAACATTGACGGTGTCGAGGTAGTCTGGCGCGGGCCACGCCGTGTCACTGACACACTACTATTATTACAACACCTCAGCGGGGATATTCACTCATCCGTCAGGGAACCGAACCGAACACCGCATTGTCAAAAAATGTATGAAATTATGAGGTATTAAATCGATACGACGTAATACGTCAATTTATACATTTTTGACAATTCGGTGTTCGGTTCGGTTCCCTGACGGATAAGTGTATATCCCCGCGGGAACACACGGTGAGCACGAGGTACCCACCGCGCCGCACCCGTCATATCGCTCGCTCTGCTCTCACAGTACTATCACTTATGACACACATGTAAGGTGACGCTGGCGACCGACGGACAACCTCGCCTGTACGAGTGGGGACGGGCCGCGCGACCAGTGGAGGAGACACGTTTATGCCGGCCGTGCCCGCTGAAAACTTGCCAAAAAACTAAATTTCAGCTCGGACGGTTCGTCCACATTTTCACTTCACACCCGACAATCCTCGCTCCCGTGTAATTTCATTTCAGTCTAACATTTTTACAACAAACTGACGACAATAAAACTAGGCGCGGAGCCTAGGGCGCGGGCTTCTTGGTGCGGGTGTCGGGCTCCGCGCTGGCCTTGCGCTTGCGCTTGATCAGGTGCGAGATGTCGGCCGCTCCACTGCCCCCGGCCCCGGCCCCGCTACTGGGGGCCGCCCCCGCCCCCGCCCCGGCCCCGGCGCCGTTGGAGGGGCACAGGCTCTCGCGGACGCGCTTGATCGTCTGCGAACACACCGACACATTGTTAGCGACGAGTGAACTAACTCCACACCAAACGCAATCATTAAATCGTAAACACCGCGACCATCAGTCGTTCGGGACGCGGCCCCCCTGCCGCGGGCGCCACTCACTCGGGCCCTCGACTTCCTCCTCCGAACACTATAATAATATCACATGACCCGTGTTTCCCTTTCTATTAGTGAAAATATACTGCTACGTAAAGAGAGCGTGAAACTTTTTAACCGTTTACAAATTTAGTCGTCCGGCCGCGAGATAACGGTGGACGATAAGGAATCATATTCTGCTACTGCTTTTATTTATTTATTTTTTTAATTAATTGTTTTTCTAATGTATACGACTGCTGCACGACTCACTTCAAATAAATAGTTAAAAAGATCTGCCCTCTCTACGACACGTGACACGACACACAAAGGTCGCGGTCGCTGTGAGAAGAAATGTGATATAGTGTTAATTGTATGTCCTCTATTCTAACGTGTTTTCTTTGAGAACTTAAATATAATTACAAAAAAAATTTAAAGTAGTATACATATCTTGAAATATACATAATATGATCTAAACATGAACGACGACTATATTTAAATTGTTAAAATGAAAATGATGTATTCTACCAAGTGCCCTACACTCTACACTCTACACCGTCACTCGAGCCCACCCATCGCCCATCGCCCACCGCCCAACACACTGCACACTGTCAAACCAACTACCCATAATGATCAACAATAATAAATATGCTTACGTAAAATTCTTTTCACGAAAGAGATCCCGCGGAATTTAGCGGAACTAAATTTAATTTATCGATCAATTATTATCGGATTTCATATCCTAAATAATTTTTAAGATAAAATAAATACCTCTTTAATTAAGAAATTATATGAGAAATTTTGAGGAGTTAAAATGTTATAGATATTTCTTTTGAAAGGTGCGATAGTGGCGCCTCGCAAAAAGGACTCCTTTCGTGAAAAGCACTCTAACTTTACCTATTATTTTGTCAGTGTATAATGTCCCCGGTGACCTCCTAGCTGTTATTATGTAGATTCAATTTTTTGCGAAATAGTCGAAAGCAAAACACATGAAATGACTAGATACAATTAGTATGATAGAGTTATTAGTAAATGAGCGCGGCCGCTACTCTACCGACGCGACGTTATCTGTGCAACAAGCCGCCAGTCACGGGCCACGGGTGTTGGCATTCAACAGTGATGCGAACCATCCCACCGATGATAGCTTATCGACGGGACTCAGCACTTTATTATCGCATTATATTGGTATACGTGACGACAATGTTGCACAACTACTATTTTACTCAATCTTAAAGATGGCAGTTTAACTACTTTCCAAATAAAATGTTGTCTAAAGGTGTCTTCGCGCTAAATTCTCATTCAATATTCTGTTTTATTCAATTCATAAATATGAATTACTATTTTGAGTTGGGCATGTTTTTATCCAAAACATGGTGAACTAAAACAGTTGAGGTGAAACGTGGCTGGCGCCCCGCCGCCCGCTTGCCCCTCACAAATCACGGTTCATGTTGGCAGTCAGACAGGCTTTAACGTTATATATTATTATCACTTAGGTGTGTACTTTACAAAACTTTTATAAAAAATTACTAATTAACCTGTAGTTGCCAAGACGGAAATCTCATTATCATAATGTGGGCTATTGTTAGTAGAGAATATTTTTGTCCCACGGATATATTGAAGTAACAATGCTAATGAATATGTAGGACACGAATGGCCATGAGTGTGCACCGGCAGACTACCACATGGCCATTATGTGCGGTGAGCGGAGACGGGGGAAATGATACAACTCACTCGGGGGTGGAATGTCTTTATTGGAATGTTTATACCCACTACAATAATGGCCGTGTGGTACACTCGCATCACTTCACTTACATACTTTACAAACTAAGTTTAAAGGTAACATTTGCTCACACCAACATTAACACCTACCATTGAATTATGAACAAAGTATTATGTTAGTACAATAATATTACCTGAGAGCGTATCCGGTCACGACTCGGAGATTGATTTTAATGTTAAAGTCAGAATATTAGATCTGATCGCACAATAATTATAACATTACGGTCGCTACATCATGAACAGAGAGCACATTTAAACTGTATAAATAATGGAACGAAATAAATACAATTAATATGCAAAGCTTCGTGTGCTATCAAATTATATCTATTAAAATAATATCAGTCTTCATCGTTCAGATCAGAGTTCGAGGTATTGAATAACTTAACTTACAAGTGATCGGGCACGATCATTCATAATACTGATCGCGTCAGTCCAACGAATTAATTCTAAGCTATCACAATTTTAAAAAGGCAATTTTGGCATTTCAGGAACCAGTTTATATATCACGAAAAAACATTAAAAACCTAACGACGAGAATCATCGGAGATTTCAGATCCTCAAATGACAAAATGAGAACGCGAGCCCGGCGCGCCACCCACGGAGGAGGAAGCTCATTTATATGTATATTTTAGAACCGTATCACGAACGGGGGATCGGACTCGACTATTTTTTGTATGTTGATTATTAAAAAATATCAGCCAAAGTATTTTTTTATTTGTGATTTTAATCAAAAAACGTGATCGTGATCCTGCGTCCTCGGCGCGTCAGTCGCGCCGGGAGCGCGGCGGACGTCGGTCGCGGACGCTCCGGTCGACACGGAACGCGTCCACGGCGGACGTCGCGCGTCATCACCGAATACTTCACGAGCGCAACGTCCCGGTTCGTTCACCGTCGGAATCGCGGACCGATCACGTTTAAATTTTTTTGACGTCGTCCGATCCCCCGTCGCGGCGGTCCGGCGGCGCTCGGGCGCTAGTGGCGCGGCCCGGCGGCGCTCGGGCGCTAGTGGCGCGGCCCGGCGGCGCTCGGGCGCTAGTGGCGCGGCCCGGCGGCGCTCGGGCGCTAGTGGCGCGGCCCGGCGGCGCTCGGGCGCTAGTGGCGCGGCCCGGCGGCGCGGCCCAGCTCCCGCTCCTGCAGGACGCAGGCCCGCAGCTTGTGCAGCGTGAGTTCCACGCACGCGCAGGGCTTTACCTCCGCCTTGTAGTCCGCCATGTCCTGCACCTTCTCCAGGATCTCCGGCAGCAGCGCGCGCAGCTCCGCCACCTCCGCCTCGCTCCCCGCGCCCCCGCCCGCCTGCAGCGACCGGATGCGGGCCTGGAGGATGTCCGCCGCGCTACTGAAGTGGGTGATCGCCTCCTCGAAGTTGGAGCCGAGCGAGTTGGCGAGCCCTGCGAGCGACACCTCACGTTAACGTCACGATCGCGTCGAGACCGCGACTCCGACGACGAACGAACGATGAGAGAGCCTCGGACGAGTCGGAACGTGACCGCGCTCGAGAGGGGAGGCGAGCTCACCTATCTGGTAGTGCGTCTCGGCGATGCGGCGGTCGTCCGCGCCGTACAACGCCCGCTGCAGCTCCAGGCAGCTCCCTGTAACACGAGGCACGAGGGTGACGGGCGGGCCGGGGCCGGGGCCGGGGGCGGGACGGGGACACTCACGCATGTCGGTGACGGCCTTGTCGTAGGTCTCGCTCTCGAGCGCCACCTCGCCCAGCGCCAGCAGCGCCTCCGCCAGCAGCGCGCGCCCCTCGCCGCCGCGCCGCTCCAGGATGCTGCGAGACAGCTCTGCAACACGAGGCGAGCACTGTTGTCACCGCGGCCCACTCGAGGAGCGAGTGTGGAGTGTGTGGCCCCTCACCGAGCATCTCCCAGGCCAGCTGCAGGTTGTCCACCTCGTCCTCGCCCTCCACGTTCAGCACCGACTCGTCGCCCGACCCGTTGGACGCACCCTGGATGACATACATTACGTTAAAGTCAGTTTTGCAAGTCTGTAGGAAATGATCACTGACGAAACGCAAAAAAACTTTGAAACGTTCTCCATTATTAAACTACGATCTGCAACGTTCCCGGGAGATGATGATTAACCACCTACAAAGAAAATCAAAAAAACGAGTGTTATAATTACAGGTTGGTCATCAGTGGAGGTGGTGGGCTCGGAGGCGGAGGGTTCCCGGCCGGGTGTGGGTTCGTCCGTGGTGGTGGACTCTGCTTCACTCCTCTCCACGCCGGAGTGGACTCCGTTCTCCTTCACCTCCGCCGCTTCCGCTTCTCCGTTCTGCGAGTCTTCCTCGCCATCTTCTTGTTCTGTAATTTCATTATGGACTTTGTGATTATGTACTTTTAGTTAAATTTATGACCAGTATTAGAGAAATAACTTGTCAGAGAAGTATTTAAACCTATCCTTGGATAGGCAGCTCTGACATACCTTCATCATCGTCATCGTCTCCCTCGGCATCGTCGGCTCCGGTGCCGGGCATCCCGTCTCCCAGCACGCCGCTCTCCTCTCTCGATAGTCCCAGCAGGGACTTGCCGTACCTGACACATAGTGTACACACTAACTGATACATAATCACACTTCACATGTGACCACACTGATCTAAAGGATGTCAAACTCTATAGATATTCAAATGATCAGCTTATTATTTTATATGCACAATACACATATTATAATTGTGTTCACATTTCCATTTCTTTATTAAAAATCAAAGAAACCTTACATTTATACACCAAGACACTAACTAAGATTATAAATGATATTGAAATTATGCCATAAACTAGCCTATTTTATATAATATTTTATTAACTTGAGTGTGCATTCTACTTTTGCATAATGAAAATGGTTTTTCATCTACATTTAACTGAACTAATTGTGCTGCAGTTTGGTACATAAGTTGTCAGGACCACTAAGCTGAATGAGACACACAGTAGAGAAGTGTAGTGAATGTACCACAAGTAAGCCTCGGCACACTGGTCGGCGGAGTCTCCGTGCTCCTTGGCGAGCAGCTCGCAGGCGTTGGCCAGCGTCTCCACGGCCGACGTGTAGTCCTTCACGGCGAGGTGCCGCCGCCCCGCCGCCACCAGCTCCGCCGGAGACCACGACGCTGCCTCCGACATCTCTGCACACCACACGTGTATCACTGCCTCACTTGATGTACACACTGCTTGTTGACATTCTACATTATCCACTGTGATGTGAGATGTGCACTATTCATCTCGCAAAGGATGGACACTCTAATTTTAGCAACAGTGAGCACAAAGTGCAGGCAAAGAACCTCCTTGAATACCAGTTTAGATACGCCACAGCCCGGAGGAAGGTATGTGGATTGACAATTTACCCTCAGCAAATTGTGTAAAAATCTCGTCCGTAGATTTTAGTGTATTTATAGTTCGTAAATCTTCACGAGTTAATATTGTTTTATAGAAATAAAACAATCAAAACGACGCGCCGCACGATGTAACGGTTCATTCGACACAACAATACGATGTACGACAATAGCTTGGCAATTTTTTGCAGCCACGTGTTGTTAAATCTTACGAGAACGTTACACTGATCACTAATCAGTTGCCTTTATTACTTTATTATAAATTTATACAAAATTTTATCGCCAGATGGGCCATTTACAGTAAATTTAAAAAAATATCTTAAAACCGACACCCTCTCCGACATTCCTAATTTATACGAATGTTACACGGAATAATCGGCAAAGTAGGAGAATGAAACATACCTTATTTGTTGTATAGTTGATGTGGCGTCGATGTGATGTAAAATAATTGCAGTAATTACGTTAACTTTAATTAAAATTATTCTCGCTGTACTCGTGTGACCACTTTCGCTGTTCACTGTGTTCGCTATCCCGCCAAATATGACATAAAGACTTAATGACATTTACCATTTGACAGCTTGAGCTCTGTCATTTTTTATTTTTCTTCCTTGATTCCGGAGTTTGACTCGGCACGTCTATGCATAAAGCAAAATATAGGCGGGAAAAATTTAAATTTGTTCATCATTATTTATTTCATGGGATCAAAAGGGTGGTATAATTTTCCGATATCCGGTATATTGAGCCAGCTTGATAGTTGATAGCCATAGAGGAAAATATTGTTAGTCTACTCCACTATACTTTACCTGATCTACTCGCCCTACTCGCACTTCTTTTAAATACATGCGAATATGCAAATGAAAATACGAAACAAAGTAAGTAAGTACCGATTACCGATGGATAGGTATATGGAGACTAAAAACTTTTATTATAATTGGGCAATGTGCTACTGGAAAGTGTTTTGAAAGAAAAAAGAAAGAAAGAAAATACATTTATTTGTTCACATACATTATACATACTAGGAGTGTTAACTACACACAATACATTAATAATAAAGAATAGGCAATGTAGGCCACAAAATGGTCACAACTCAGCATAATGCTGACTGTAAACAGCCAACGCTGGTCTTCCATAAAGTTGGTTGGTTTTCTCTAAAGAGTTTTGTTGGAGCTTTAAAATGGCACGTAACGGTATAGTTCCTGGTATAGAATAATTTATGTATAAGTAACGAGTGCATCGTGCGGCGGGTGACGGGTGCATCGTGTAATGAGAGCGGGTGCGGCGTGTGACGTGGGTGACGGGTGCTGCCGGGTGTGGGTGCGGGTGGTATCGACGTTTGCCACCACTCCACCGCCTGTCGCCTGCCGCCTCACCCCTAGCTATTAGAGCTAGGGATGTACTCGCACGCTGGCGTCTGAACTATCGAACTATTCTATACTTCTGCAACGGTATCACACTCGAACTTACTCTACATCTACATAACATACAGTCAGATATAATCAGTGCTCATGTTTTATAAATTTAATAACCCTCTTTAATTCAGTTTTTTTTCCCGGACTGAAAATATACAAATAATATGTACTTACCTACTGAAAGTCTGCCAAATTTCATAAACTTAGGGCATGAATGTTGATTTATCGAGAGAGTTGTAATATAGATTTATTTGGGGGTAATACATAATAGATTTATATGTAGGTCGATGCGCTCAGACGTAGGTTCCCGTTCCCCTCCCTAGGTGTGGTGGTGTCCCAGCGGGCAGCAGTGGCCGGTGCCCCGCGCGGCAGTCGGCAGTACTCCGGCAGAGCCGCGGTGACACGCACGCGCGCGCTCGCTCCTGCCCGCACCGCGCCGCACTCGCGACCTCCGACACAACTTGTTACCGACAACACACACGATGTGACACCCCTGCCCTGGCTCACGGCTCACTATAAGTAAGTCATCAACACTTCACACTCGCATCATTATCACTAATTACACGTTTAATGTGTTAATTACTGAGTTTGTGACCACTAATTATAGTTAAGCTCGAGGCTTAGTCGCCGCTTAAATGGTTCACGTGCGCGTCTACTGGTCTGGTGCACTCGTGGAGGATATTAGCCTCATTGTGGCCTAGTGCACTAGTGTAGCTTAATGCAGCTCAGGTTCCAAGTAATGCAAGTAGGTCTTGCAGCCATTGGAGACTCATTGGAATACTTTTTCAATCGTACCAGTACTGATGTGAGTGATGATATTTGTATGGAATACAAAGCAGTTTAAAATAGTCACAATTATAAAATTACTAGCTGCGCCTAGCAGTTTTACCCGCTGTACAGTTTTGCCCTTGTGTTATTCCAGGGTCTAAGCTATCTATACCAAATTTCAGCTCAATCGGTCCACCCGTTTAGGCGTGAAAGAGTAACAAACATACATCCAGACATCCATTCTTACAAACTTTCATGTTTATAATACTAGTAAGATTAGTAAGATACCTACTTCCTTACAATATTTTTAGTCGTAACGCAGTATCCAGCAAATTCATGTTTGTCATGTTTATTATTGGCATTAGGTGGTTTGGTTGTGGGTGGAACTGCAGTGGCAGTGAATATCCATATCTCGCAGCATGCGGGTCGCGTTCATTTTTAAAGTCAACATTCGAAAATCTGAAGCGTCGATCACAGCGGTTGAGCCCTATAAACGAAAATCCGCTACATAGAAAATAAAATGAGGCTCTTAAGAATCTCGATCGACGCTCGGTACTCCCAGCTTCTCCAAGTGACCGAGAGGAGTTGTTCCAGGAGAGGAGGCGGCGTCTCCTCGGCGGTGATGAGCAGTTCGCGACGAGCCGGAGCTAGTGAACGCCACGAAAATTGCTCCCCACGGCAGCCCAGCGCGCGCCTACATCGCCTACCACAAGCTCGGCATGGAGGCGAGCCCCACCGCCGCGCCCCCCCACTGCGACTGCGGCCTGCACCCCTCCGTCTTCTACCTGCTGGCCACGTTGCTGCTCACCAGGTGACACTCCGCCCACCCGTAGTACTCCTGCCGCCCACCGGTTGCACTCCTGCCGCCCACCGGTAACACTCCTGCCGCCCACCGGTAACACTTCTGCTGCGCGCCGGGCAACACTCTTACTTCTTACTAGCACCACTTACTTCTGACTGCCACCTTGAGACACAAGCACTTTGGTCGCACGTGCTGCATATATATTTTGTACCTAGATAAGTTTGTGGGAGCGAAATATGTCTTTTTAAAAACACAATTATAAAAAAGAATTTAATAATTATAATTTTATACAAAATGCATGCATTGTATGTGTAAGCCACGGAGTGACACTTATGTTTATCGGTGGTCTCAAGCCACTTCCTTATCTCTCTTTTTACATGATCCCGCGTAGTGAGGGAGTGGGAGTTATGCAGTCGCGACATATTTCGCTTATATCTTAGTTTTGGCGTCCTATTATTTACCTATTTATTTATTCATTAAACATAACCCGCAAACCCAACAACCTCCTGCAAAACCCTGCCTACAAAGGTGCAGGATAAGATTCGATAGTCCTTATTATTATTTATTTATACAAAGAAGTAAGAAGACGAGCAAGACGCTCTCCTGATGGTAAAAGAATAACGCTGCCCATAATATTATTATTTGTACAGTGTTACCTAGGATTTTACAATGATGTAAAATTTTAGGTTCACTGCGCTAACGGTTCTTAAGAGTCATAAGATGTTAAAAGACTTTTAACCCAGTCATCATCATCATCATCATCATCTCAGCCATTGGACGTCCACTGCTTAACATAGGCCTCCCCTTTGGACCTCCATATGTACCGGTTGGAAGCGACTTGCATCCAGCGTCTTCCGGCGACCTTTATAAGGTCGTCTGTCCACCTTGTGGGTGGACGTCCTACGCTTCGTTTGCTAGTCCGTGGTCTCCACTCGAGCACTTTTCGACCCCATCGGCCATCCGCTCTGCGCGCTATGTGGCCTGCCCATTGCCACTTCAGCTTGCTAATCCGCCGGGCTATGTCGGTGACTTTAGTTCGTCTACGGATTTCTTCATTTCTGATTCGATCTCGTAGAGAAACCCCGAGCATAGCCCTTTCCATAGCACGCTGGGCGACTTTGAGCTTCGAGATGAGGCCAATGGTGAAGGACCACGTTTCGGTGCCGTAAGTCATCACTGGTAACACACATTGATCAAAGACTTTCGTCTTGAGGCACTGAGGTATATCGGACGAAAATGTGATCAGATCAGTCCGAGACGACGAACCGTGCGCACGCGTCCAAAAGTTTACTGCGTTAGCCAGAGGCTCTAAACATTTTTTGTCAGCGTTCACATTTTGGGAATTAAGATCATACACCATGTTCAAGTGCAGACGTTGTGATGGAGATTTTCGTGATGGAGTACAATGCACGCAATGCATGGGCAATTTTGACTTCGGCTGTGCTGGGATCACTGAGGCTGGATATAGGAAGCTGGGTGAAAGGAAGGCCACGTGGAGGTGTGCCATGTGCAAAAATGCCGGTACAGCTAGTCCACTTCCCGTGCCGTCATCAAAGACTGCTTCGAGTAAGTCCCCAGTACCAACAGATTTGGAGACCGTAATGCTGGAGCTGAAGCGGCTGACCGCTCAAACAGCCTCACTTCCGAAATTGACCGCAGACATCAAAGATATTAAAGCTGAACTGACTGCATTAAGTTCAATCAAGCCAGAACTCACTGAGATGAGAAGCTCAGTAGATTTCATGCAGCATTCCATGGACGAGCTCTCTAACAAAGTGTCACTTATAGAGAAGGAGATTCACTCTATGGCCAAAACTAAGGAGCAGGTATTGCAACTACAACAGCAAGTTGAGAAGCTACAGATTCGTGTTAGCGAAATTGACCAATGCGCCCGTCTAAATAATTTAGAGATTAAAGGTGTGCCTATGACTCAGTCAGAGAACCTTTTTGAAATCATAGCGAAGATTGGAGACCACATCAGTTGCCAGATCCCGAAAGAGCAAATAAGCTTTATTTCAAGAGTGCCTTCCAAAAACAACCAAAATAAAAACATTATTGTTGGTGTGCATAGCAGGTACCTAAAAGAGGATTTTGCAGCAGCTGCCAAAAAGTGTTCCACTTCTCCAGCTGACATCGGTATTAGAGGTGACGGTAAAATCTTCGTGAACGACCATCTCACTCTGGAGAATAAGCTTCTTCTTAACAAGGCTAAGGCCCTAGCAAAGGAACGGGGGTTTGCTTACACATGGGTAAAGGGATGCAAGATATTTGCCCGCAAAAATCCCGGATCGCCAGTGCTAAGCATAAAATCGCAGTCAGACTTAAAGAAGTTAACTTAAATTTAATACTTATATATATTTTACTGTCATTATGCATTACGTCTATATTGATTTTAAATTTATGTCACATCGATATCCAAAGTTTGAACACCCCTGACTCGACCTTGTTTACGCACACTGACATTAGTCGCCCGAGTTCTTTTGTTCTCGAGCGGCCGGCCGTTTGCTTGCATTTGCTTTGCCTACTGTTGTTGCTCCCTGCGCTTTTTGCCTACAATTACAATGGAATGTTTTTGTTTCTCTTATCTATATTGCATTTTTACAATTTTTTAATGGTTGTTGTTATAATTTCATTAAATATGAAACAGTTTTTTCATGTTCTTATGTCTATTCAAGTAACTAATACTATCTTAAACTTATTAATATGGCCCTAAAAATTTATTATCAAAATGTTCGAGGATTACGCACAAAAACAACAACATTTTATCGCAATATTGCGCTAAATATGTTCGACATTATATGCTTGACGGAGACGTGGCTGTTGGATGGCGTGTTTAATAGTGAATTGTTTGACGATAGGTATCTTGTTTGGCGTCGGGACAGAGATTATAGTGGTACCGGACAATCGCTTGGTGGTGGTGTTCTTATTGCCGTTCGTCGGGAACTTGCCGTAGAGGATCGTGGGAATTGGTGCTCGTCAGCCGAGGACCTATGGGTATCTTTAGCGCTAAATAATAAAAAACGTAAAGTCAATTACAAAATGCACGTTTGTATTGCTTACATATGTGACCAAAAACGGGGTAATTCTTTTAGTTTACAATTAGAAAATTTTTCTGAATCCTTAACAGATATTGTTTTAAAAAATCCACTTGACAAATTCATAGTTCTCGGGGATTTTAACTTGCCTAATCTTACTTGGGCTATATCTAGTGACGGCAATTATTATGTACCTAATAATTTGCAAGGTACAATACAGCATATTTTTTTTGACGGTCTGAATATATGTTCCCTATCTCAATATAACTTCATTATGAATCATAACAACAGAATTTTAGATTTAATATTTTCTAATAACGATGTATGTGTCTCACATTGTGCTGCCCCATTGGTTCCCGAGGACCCTCACCATCCTGCACTGTGTATCAATGCCGACTTTATGCAGATTCATTCTCTAAAGCCGCGTCCATACACGAAGTATTTATATAGTACTGGAGATTATGAATCAATATGCAATAAGTTAAATATGATAGATTGGTCTAGTGAATTTAGTGTTAGATTATTTGATGATGCGATATCCTTTTTTTATAAAACCCTAAATGACCTGCGCGACCTTTACATACCAACTAAAATTGTAACGCCGTGTGATAAGTATCCGCGTTGGTACAAGTCTCCTCTAATTAAAATTTTAAAAGAAAAATTTAAATACCATAAGAAATATAAGATTTACAATAATATTTCAGATTTAGATTCTTTCACTTTATTAAGAGAGCGTGCTAAAGAGGTGGAGGCCACCATGTTTAACAATTATATAAGAAATATAGAAAATAATATAGCTAATAATCCCAAGGCCTTTTGGACCTACGTTAAAAGTAAGAAGCATGTCAATAACTATCCTTCTGTATTAAGGTTTGGTCAGCGGTCATCTGATTGTGGAGATGAGATTTGCAACATGTTTAGCGAGTATTTTCACTCAACCTTTCTTGACAATTGCAATTCAACTGACCCCTTGTTAGCACCTGATTGTCCCGTGGACATAAGTGACGTAGAGATTTTGGAATCAGACGTTCTTAAGTCACTGAAGTCCTTGGACCTTAGGAAGTCAGCTGGACCCGATAATATTCCTGCAATATTTTTGGTAAGGTGTGCCAAAAGCGTTAGTATTCCGCTTACACTTCTATATCAAAGGTCGATTAAAGAAGGAGTAGTTCCTGCGATCTGGAAGTCCGCTTTTGTTACACCCATTCATAAGAAAGGCCCTAAGGATCTCATTGAAAATTATAGGCCAATTTCTAAATTATGCCTATTTGCCAAAATTTTGGAGAAAATAGTATATAAACAATTATATTCAGCCATAAAACATATGCTAAATCCTTCACAACATGGATTCTTGAAGGGCCGTTCTACATGTTCTAATTTAATATTGTGTAGTGATTTTTTGTCCGAACATATGTCCCAGCCCTCTCAAGTTGATATAATATATACAGACTACTCTAAAGCTTTCGACCGAATAGACCATACAATCCTTTTAAGAAAATTAAAATTTATAGGTATTCGGGGTAATCTCTTTCGTTGGTTCTCATCCTACGTGAATAACAGATGTCAGACTGTTGTACTTGGTGGCTATTCTTCTATGACTATGCAGATTCCTTCTGGAGTCCCTCAAGGATCTCTTTTAGGTCCTTTACTTTTTTCAATTTTCGTAAATGATATAACAACCTGCTTTCAAAACTGTAATATTTTATTATACGCTGACGATATGAAAATCCTCTGCCCAGTTAGCTCTAGCATGGATTGCGAGAAGATCCAAGACGACCTTGCTCGGTTTGAAATCTATTGCTCAGATAACAAATTAGATTTTTTAAATGTCAGTAAATGTTATATCTGCTCGTTTACTAGGAGGCCTAATCCCTTTCTATTTAAATATAAAATAAAAGATTCTATGTTATCTAGGGTAACTTCCATTAAGGACTTAGGAGTAACCTTCGATTCTAAGTTAATTTTTGATATACATATTAATAATATTATCAACAAAGCGTCAAAGGCACTTGGTTTTATATTGCGGTTATCGGCTGACTTCACCAATATCAAAACTCTTAAAATTTTATATTGTTCTTTTGTCCGCAGTCACCTTGAATACGCATCACAAGTGTGGAACCCAGCCTATGATATATACGTCACTCGTCTTGAGCGTATTCAGAAACGCTTCCTTAGGTACTTACAATTTAAAACTAAATCTTATATTGATAACTATGAGAAACGATGCCAGAAATTTCATTTACTTCCCTTAATTGACAGAAGGCGTATAGCAGACCTCGTTTATCTGTTAAGCATTGCAAATGGCACGGTTGACTGCTCAGAGCTGTTAGAGCGCATACACCTACGTGTACCCACTGTATCTGTCAGGAAGCCCGCGCTACTTCATATTCCGTCGTATAATAGCAGATACAGGCAAAACGCGTTCCTGGTCCGGGCGTGCAGGAGTTTTAATGAACTGGCTACTCGGTGTGACATTGATCTTTTTGTTACATCAGTAACTCAATTAAGACGGTTACTTAGTAGCATCTTCTTTGATAAGTAAAGTAATATAGGTTAATTTCATATATTACCGGTGTGTGACACTTTGTTAGGTAGCACTTTTCTATTTACTTATTGTTTGTAATCTTATAATAGACATATCTTTTTTATTTATATTTTATATATGTTAATACTTATATGTTGATATATACTTAGTACCCACTGGTGTTTACGCGTTTTTTGTTTTATTCTTCTTCTTCATAATGCTGTAGTGTGCATACAATTATATTATTGTCGTCTTGTTCTATTTTACCTTTTTCTGTATTTATCTATGAAAACTTGTAATTGGCCTTTCGTGTTTATATAACTATCTATTCATAAGCTAGCTGTAAGTTTTCTTATTATTAATAAAATAAATAAAATAAAAGAGAGAGAGACTAGATCTCTGGGGTAGAGACTTTGGGTCCTTGGGGTCCGGGAGCTCACCGCATTTTCCAAAATTTATCTGAGCGCTTGGTCGAGGCGACGTGTGACCAAAATGCTGGGGTATATTTGGCCCAACGTATAAGTATTGCCATTCAACGTGGCAATGCTGCCAGCATTCTGGGCACTCTGCCAACTGACAGTGGTTTGGAGCACTTGGATTTTCTGTAGATCGGCTTGTGGCCGATCTGTGGTTAATGGAAGTGTTCTTTACTGCTGTAGTAGCTGTAGTATTGTTAGTTTGTTTTTCTCAATAAAGGCATTTGCCACTTTAAGTTAAAAAAAAAAAAAAAAAAAAAAAAAAAAAAAAAAAAAATAAAATAAAAGACATTGCGTAGTTTCCCGAACGCTGCCCAACCGAGTTGGATTCGGCGGTTGACCTCTTTCTCGAAGTTGGACCTACCTAATTGGACTACTTGTCCTAGATAGATATACGAGTCTACAACTTCGAGTACCGATCCTTCAACAGATATTGGGATGGGCACAACATTGCGGCATTTGACATAAGCTTCGTCTTGTCCATGTTCATTTTTAAGCCCACCCGTTGTGAAGCTCGGTTGAGGTTATCGAGCATCATGCTGAGTTCCTCCATCGACTTTGCCATGACTACGATGTCGTCGGCAAACCGAAGGTGAGTGATGTATTCGCCGTTGATATTGATGCCAAGTCCTTGCCATTCCAGGAGCTTGAAGGTGTCTTCCATTACGGCAGTAAACAGTTTCGGAGAGATAACGTCTCCCTGTCTAACGCCTCTTCTTAATGGAATCGCCTTCGTGCTCTGCTCCTGTACTCGGACTGACATAGTGGCGTTCTTATACAAGCACTTCAACACTTCAATGTACCGATAGTCAATATGGCATCGCTGAAGTGACTCGAGCACCGCCCCTGTTTCCACCGAATCAAAGGCTTTTTCATAGTCCACAAACGCTAAGCATAATGGCAAATTATACTCCTCGGTCTTCTGTATAACGTGCTCGGTCTTCTGTTAACAGCGTATGAATGTGGTCTATGGTACTAAAGCCTTTTCGGAAACCGGCTTGTTCGGGAGGCTGGAAGTCATCAAGTCTGTGTTCGAGACGGTTCGTGATGACCCTTGAAAACAGCTTATAAACATGGCTCAGAAGCGTAATGGGCCTATAGTTCTTCAATAGGCTGTTATCACCTTTTTTGAAGAACAGCACCACCTCGCCTCTGCTCCACGTCTCAGGCGTTTTGCCCTCGGACAAGACGTAATTAAAAAGTTTCTGGAGGACTTTAAGTACCGGTGTTCCACCCGCTCTCAGAAGCTCTGAAGTGATTCCGTCTTCGCCCGGCGCCTTGTTGTTCTTAAGCTGCTTCAGGGCCATCCTAATCTCGTAAAGACTGATCCTATCAAAAACATAAATGTGAAATTAGAGCCAAGTTCAATATTACGATATATGTATTATGTAGGTACCTATGCGTTAGCTGTATGTTGACTTCAAAGACAAAAGAAGGGAGATCTAAATTGGTGCCAAGTTCAATGGTTAGTCCTGAAATATATTTATAACATAAAATATTCTATTACAACTTAAAATATTATTTCTTCTTATAACTTAAGATAAATATGTTATTGCCTGAGATCTAATTTGGCTTGTTCTCATATACGACATATTATTAAGTAGATACCTGCATACAAAAACAGTCACGAAAGAGCCCTACCACGCCAGTCACGAAAGAGCCACGGCGGCTAGTTTTATAGACAATTTTAGTAGGCAAGTTAATTATAATATTTCGCATAATACAATATGAGAACAAGCCAAGTCAGATCTCAAGCTATAATATATTTATCTTAAGTTATAAGAAGAAATAATATTTTAAGTTGTAATAGAATATTTTATGTTATAAATATATTTCAGGACTAACCATTGAACTTGGCACCAATTTAGATCTCCCTTCTTTTGTCTTCGAAGTCAACATACAGCTAACGCATAGGTACCTACATAATACATATATCGTAATATTGAACTTGGCTCTAATTTCACATTTATGTTTTTGATAGGATATCATTACTTTTTGTACAGAATTTAATAGTAGGTAGGTACTTATCCATAATTTAATGATGTATACCTAATGCGCTGGTGTGGTCCAAAATACCTATCATTTAATTGTATGTATAAGAGTAAAGTTAAATATAATTAAAACTGATAAGAGTAAGGTTAAATAAAATAAAGGTGGTATAATACCTACTCCATTCGTTATAATATTATTCTCACGTGAAGCTCTTAAAATCCACATGTAATAAATAACTGAGCCAATACCAGACGCATATCAGAAATGAAGTAGTCATAGTAAGCCCTATCATATAGATTAATTATCAAGCCCTTTGGGCTTACTAGAACTTAATTTATATTTATTTGATTTTAATTATTTCCGGTGCACCGGCCATGGGACTGTCGCTCTACTCTCCGCCGACGAGAGAGGATCGAGGTGGAATAGAATAGGTATTAGGTATCTATCTACTCCTTATCGTGACTCATAAACAATATAACAAAAGTATATACTTAAAATTACCATACCATTATTATCAGTCATAGAGGTAGTTTGTACTTATTGTAGGATCCAATCTCCATTCAATAAATGAGACAAGATGATCAGAAAACTTTGATATTTATTCTTCTTTCTTGCATTCCGTTTTTCTATCTTAGAAGTGAGTGATGTTCATTTGACAATGTCTAAAAGTGATATTTTATAAAACCATAAAGCATAGATCAAATGAACATCACGCAGACCAAAAATACAAAGGAAACATATAAACTACTTGGTTATAAAGCTAACAGTTCGGCCATCCTCTTAAGGTGAGTCCTCTCACATCGAAAAGAATATTCAATCTTAACAAAATAGCAATCAAAGAGAGAAAAAAAAATGTTGTAAATACTACACATAGTACCTATGACTTACATAAGTACCTTAAGAAAGTAAATCGTATTTTCACAATAAATAATTCACTTAAACATATTCTCATCAAAATTTTACAATGTTAGCCCTGCAGTGGTCACGCTCCAAAACCATACAGAACTGGTCGCGCGGCATACAGGCGTAATCCAAGTACTTTGTGTACCTCCTGTGACGTAGCCGTATGAGTTCAGTGTTAGAAAATTACAATTAATATTCAAACATCCAACTTAAAGAATCCAGAAGGGCAAATAATTAACTGAATGCGTTTTCGAGATATTTTCGACGAGTGAATTACATAATATGTTATCCGGGCGACCACTCTAGGGTTAAATGTCTGATCTCGATTAATCGAATCACGAATCGTTATTAACTCATCAAATATTATATTCTATCTCATATCAATCGTAGTTAATCTTGCATAGTCTGCTATGATCTGCGATCATCTGTGCGGTACTAGTTGCCTAATACCATTCGTTTTCTGCACTGTTCGCTCATAGCCCATGCTCGCAAGAATTAAATCTAAGAATCTGAAACAACTGATCAATATCATTTACTTATCTCAATTCATAAAACATATTCTATCTATTTCTCAATCGTAGTTAATCTTGCATAGTCTGCTATGATCTGCGATCATCTGTGCGATACTAGTTGCCTAGCACCATTCGCTTTCTGCACTGATCGCTCATAGCCTATGTTCGCATCAATGAAATCTAAGATTCTGAAACGACTGATTAATAAAGTTCACTTATCTCAATCCATAAATAAATATTAGGTATATATTCCATCTCTAAAATTCTATCTCTTATCTATTTCTCAATCGCGATGTGATCTGCCATCTGGGCAGTACCAATTGCATACACTGATCGCTCAAAGTCTATGCTCGCATCGATCAAAACAAAGAATCTAAAACTATCGATCAATCAAATTAAATCATCTCAATCGCGTTCCTTATTGTGAATCGCATTCATATTTTCAACCACGTTCACATTGTCAACCGCGTTCACATTCTCAGTAGCGTTAACATTCTTAAGCACGTTCATATTATCCACCCCGGTTATATTCTCAATAGCGTTTATATCCTCAATCTCTTATATTCTCAACCCTGTTCCTACTCTCAATAGTGTTCATATCATCAATCGTTCATATTCTCAAACCTGTTCCTATTCTCAATAGTGTTTATATCCTCAATCGTTCATATTCTCAAACCTGTTCCTATTCTCAATAGTGTTCATATCCTCAATCGTTCATATTCTTAACCCTGTTCCTATTCTCAATATAACTCATTCATAGTAATAAGTTCTTTTGTATATTTTAGTTTGCAATAAAGCATTATTCAATTCTGTTCTATTCTATAACGTAAAAGTAATAATAATAATCTTTTTCAATTCGAATTCTAAGTTAGTAGGTACTATCATATTATTTTTCAACTTACAATAATCATTAGATCACTCACAATAATCATAAGATCACTCACAATAATCATTAGGTCATCACAATAATCATTAGGTCATCACAATAATATTTCAGTAAAGTCCAAACTTCCGCCTTCAATATCGGTTTCATTACTTTTAATGTGTATGGTAGTAAGTAAACGCGGAACCAACTCAAGAAAGCTATAATATCAACCAAAATTCCCAACTCTAAGACGGTTTTGTGCATTATTCGCATTGTTTTATCCATTAAAAGGCCTAAGCAAACGATCTTCACCTCACTGCATCAAAATATCCACTATTCCTACCTTTGACACGTTAGTGTGCAATTCTATAGGTAGTTTAGTCTTAATAAGCCACTCTTTTAGTCTGTTAAAAGTTAACGTTCAGAGAACGACAACCTTATATGGGCGCTACACTATCTTGCGTCACTAAATTTCCATATCAGCCACATAATTTATATTATTATAGATGACTGCTCGAAAACATATTTCAATTCAATCTCAACTCAATCAAAAGAAATACAGTTCATTCTCACGTTTTGTATCAGCACTCCGCTTTGACCATTTTCGGAAACCATATTCTTGTACTAATACGAAGTATTCGTTGCCAGATTTCGGTCTCAAAAACCCGGTGATATTTACCGTACCTGAGTAGCTATTACTACAATCGACAGGTAAAATTGTTACCTGTCAAATGGTTATTGAAAACTATTTTTTGAAAATCAATTTAAGTATCACAGATTGCCTGCCTTTATAGCCATGAGCTAAATCTCAAACAATATTCGTATTTCATTTTAACCTTCGCCAAACCTAAATGTACTACGATATTGCCACCTAACCCTCTCATAACTGGGCCAGCCCATCACTAATCCGGGTGATGCTTAGTCTGTTAACTTCGCTACACTTTAAGAAGAACATTAACCACCTAAATCATTACACCTATTCACTATCGAACCTTCTAGTCATAATATTATTGCATTATTATATATTTATCTGTTTCAACTTGTATATCAGATTTCTCCAATGTAGAATTCGTGTCACTCTTGTCTTTTCGATGAGCATGTAGACTACGTCTTTAAAAAGCTTCCAAAACATTGGACTTGGTAATTAGAACGTGTGGATCATTATGTAAAGCTAAAATCTTAAATACGTTGTACTCGTATGTTTGTAAAAAGTATTTAAGAATATTCTTCTCAAATCTGGACCTCAATTTAAGACAAATTCTCGTTGTTGCAAGAATTGATCGTACTCAAACCACATTTACTAAGCTATTATGTTTCAAGTTCAAGTAAGTTCCATATAATATTACCATTGTCAAAGAAAATAGAAATTGCCGACGTAATTTATCTCCTAAATATTATGTCAAGCTCAATTAACTGTTCGGACCTATTATCTAGTAAATTCTGTCTTAATTCTTAATACGGGGGTATTGATATTCAACCCCCTTATAAATAAATCTGCGAGTACTATCATACAGAAAGACCAAATTCGTATTAACATCATGTGGGTGTCCTTTAATGCATTTACATTCATCGTCTTCTTCTTTCGTTGCCTCTCCAACTAGCTAATGTTTGCAGTCAACTCATACACATTCACATTATTACTTTCTGTGTTACTACATACACCACTCCGCTTGCCTTCTTTAATCATATTATTCAATCTATCAGTACACTGTGACTGTCGTTTTATAGATAAGAAAATAATGTAACACCTGCACTGTTTCCTGACATTTGAGAGCCATCTCACCCAGTCTTATTAAGAAACGATCTCCTATCCTATAAAATAAACTATCCACAGCACGTTTATTCTATATAATTCGCATCGATAAATTTTATTCTTATAATATTATTTAAGTGAAGTTCGGTAGATAAATTCATCTTAACCCGCTTAGACAGCATTTCAGTTAATAGCTCGGCGTAGTCGTCGCTTCTAGGGAACGATTCTAATAGATGAATGATTTGGACATCTCCCCAATCTTACAGCTGCGCGCATTTCTCTACTTGACTTAAACATACATGTATCTTTGACCATCGAATCGAATTCCGGAATGACATTGCCTAACATCGAGAACTTATTTCCTTCTGGTCGACTATTATTTAAATTTCTTAGTAACTTAGAGAGAAATATGTGCGTATTATTTCTAAGCATATACCAATACCAGTACCTCGTGTCCGGCACCTGCATAGCACCTGCACTCAAGCTCCCAGTTGTAGCGTCATTAGCTCCGTCTCGCGCCACTGCGGCTCCGCTTAGAGCCGAAAAACGCCGCGCGGTAGGTCCGCATCCGGCTGTATCCACGTCTCTGCTTGGCACCGCACCCGGCTGTATCCACGTCTCTGCTTGGCACCGCACCCGGCTGTATCCACGTCTCTGCTTGGCACCGCACCCGGCTGTATCCACGTCTCTGTTTGGCACCGCACCCGGCTGTATCCACGTCTCTGCTTGGCTCCGCACCCGGCTGTATCCACGTCTCTGCTTGGTACCGCATCCGGCTGTATCTGCACCTTCGCTCGCTGCTTCCCGTCCGGCTGCGTCTGCACCTTCGCTCTCTGCTCCCCGTCCGTCTGCACCTCCGCTCGCTGCTTCCCGTCCATCTACGTCTGCACCTCCGCTCGCTGCTCCCCGTCCGTCTGCGTCTGCACCTCCGCTCGCTGCTCCCCGTCCGTCTGCACCTCCGCTCGCTGCTCCCCGTCCGTCTGCACCTCCGCTCGCTGCTCCCCGTCCGTCTGCGTCTGCACCTCCGCTCGCTGCTCCCCGTCCGTCTGCGTCTGCACCTCCGCTCGCTGCTCCCCGTCCGTCTGCGTCTGCACCTCCGCTCGCTGATCCCCGTCCGGTTGCATCTGCGTGCACCATCGTTCGCTGCTCGCCATCCGTGGTGACTGTGTCTCCGCTCGTGACTCCGACTGCGCCGCTGCGGGCGTCCTTGACTCGCATTTCTGCTGTGACGGCTGATATGTCGCGCTTGCCCTTCTCCTGCTCCAACTTGTAGGGAAAGTGATCGACTATGACCTCCGCCCTCGCGCGCTCTTTCGACGATGATGGCCATCATTTATTTTACTCAAAGAACGTGTGTGCTTATAGCTGTGAAATCTGGAAGATCCTTCTAAACAGTCTGTCATAATCATAGTGGGCTGAAAGTTTTATTCCCTCTTCTGAATTGTAGGATCCAATCTCCATTCAATAAATGAGACAAGATGATCAGAAAACTTTGATATTTATTCTTCTTTCTTGCATTCCGTTTTTCTATCTTAGAAGTGAGTGATGTTCATTTGACAATGTCTAAAAGTGATATTTTATAAAACCATAAAGCATAGATCAAATGAACATCACGCAGACCAAAAATACAAAGGAAACATATAAACTACTTGGTTATAAAGCTAACATTATAGTAGGTAACATGTGATTTTTTTTAACAGGCATTTATTATTACTGTCTAGCACCAAAGGTATCTACTCGTCAAGACGAATCAAACGAGCTCAAACTCGATGGGGTTGCGTCGCTTAATTATGGAGTTCCTATGGCCACCTTCCAGCTCCATCATCAGACCCTGATTACGATATAGTATCAAAGTACTCGTCAAGACAAATCAAATAACCCCAAACTCGATGGGGTTGCGTCATATAATTACGGAGTCCCTATGGCCACCTTCCAGCTCCATCGTCAGATCACCTCCATGTCATAATAATATTACATTGTCATCCAATTTATACATGCATGCCAAATTTCAGCTTAATCGGTGGATCATATTTAATTTGCAAGTTAATTACCATACTTTAAAATTAACAATTTTTATTAAATTTAAAAATATTATTAAATCATTAAAATTTACTAGTTTCTGATTTTTTCCTTTGTTACTATGACTTTGCCTATCTGGATGCCAAATTTGAACTTTCTAGGTCATCTGGAAGTGGGATATAATTTTGATCTATCACCCTTATCACCCTTAAATTTCTTGGATACCGGATATTTATATATAAAAAACCGTTTGAGCTGTGTTTATGAAATTTGGACCACAGATGTAGTTCGTATATAAGAGTACATGTGCCAAATTTGACTTGTCTATGTGTAATAGTTTTTGTATAACGGGGGTGTAAAAAGTCGTCAAAACGCGCTTTGGACGGTTCGTGTAATATAACACACGGCGCGGTCGCCAGTTCCTTTGCTTGAACTTGGCTTGACTCGCTGCCGCGTGTCTAGATGTCCGGGATATAAAAAAAATAAAAAAAATGCATGAAATATCTTCGGTATAGTGTCGGGACAGTTTGGCTCTTGGATCTCCTATCAAGCTGTCAACGGGCTTTGCGACCGAAGTGTAAAGCTGTCCATAGAACCTCTCGATCTCCCCTAAAACCTCTGCTTTGGTCGACGCTATGCTGCCATCTTCCCGTTTCAGCTTCGTCAGCTGGCTTTGCCCAATAGACTTGTCCTTTGCGAACACTTTAGAGCCTTGGTTTCGCTCAATTGTCTCCTTAACACGGTTAGTGTTAAAGAAACCCAGTAATTTCACTATTTATTATTAGTTCCAACTTCCAACATTGAATTGACTCAAAATATTGGGCAGAGTTTTATTAAATAGACTTATCAAAGTATTCCATCATAATATATTAGATATGTGTATAGAGCTAATCTGATAGGTGCAGGCTCGCGTGCTAGTAGCCTGGGGACTGGTGTAATGTAGGCGAGCCATGAATCTCTCAGCTGTCTCCATACATTCCTGACTCCTGCGAGCATTCACCAGAGCACCGACTTACCCGGCATCCGCACTATTTTGCTCATATTAGGTCCATTTACTGCTGGAATGTCGTCACTCGTCACACAGATATAAATGTCAGGTGTTGTATTACTTTATTAGGTCCAATCCGTACCCAATGTGTAGCTGTATACAGCTTTACTTAGGTATTTACTCATAAAGTTATTAGGTATCGCGGTATTATTTATGTGTGAAACCCAGTGAATTCAGGCAAACCACAATAAATTCTATAAAATATGTACCACGAAGCAATGGAAATCCGAAACAAACGAGTTTCCTCAGTGAGCGCGGTATCGAAAGCAAACGACAACATAAACTGCGAGAGCGGACCGTAAAGTGACGCGAGCCGCCGACTTGTGAACTCCAGTGAAAGCTTTATGTAGCCGAATGTACAGCGGGTCCACGCTGAACACTCGTGGGCGCGGGGCCGCGGGGCTCGCAAGCTGCGCCGACGGACTACACTGGTGCGGACA
The DNA here is from genome assembly GCA_947507615.1 of Hemithea aestivaria. Classification (NCBI taxonomy): domain Eukaryota; kingdom Metazoa; phylum Arthropoda; class Insecta; order Lepidoptera; family Geometridae; genus Hemithea; species Hemithea aestivaria. The sequence goes on along the minus strand of OX382329.1, from coordinate 18,613,416 downwards.
TCTCTCGCGGACTACTTTATACGAGGCTTTCATAAATATCATTATATTAATGCATGTTGTCTGTGCCTGTAATTAAGATGACAAATATCTTGTTCCCTCATAGATTTATGTTTAAATTTAAGATTGCTACGATGTACATCTTGTAGGTACTCTATTTAAAAAAATAAAATAAATAATACAATAAACTTTCGCGAATTAAACTCATATCGCGGTAGATTATCTTTACAAGAGTTACTTCATTCTAAAACGAGTAAGCTGTCGATCAAAGGATATCTTGGAAATATGTAAATGGTGTGGTTGGTGGTTTTACTTATTCTTTTGAAGATAATATGAGAAAGAAACAGCACCTCAACACCTCACATCTCTGTGACCGGTTAACACAACGCAATGACTGAATCAAACAGTTCATCTATTCTATGCGAGTCACGAGTCCTTCCCTTCCGTGACTATAGTGCCAAGGATGGCGAAAGTTGGCGCTGGCTTCACTCTGCGAGGGTTCGTTCCATTCCCGCGAACGTGAGGAGACAGCATTGAAGCGCGGGGTACACCAGTAACCCGCGCTCACCATAACGTTATATTATGAGAAACGACATGTGCGGGGGAAATAAATACCATGGCCGTAAACTTTGCTCACCCATCAAGAATAAACGCTACGAAATAATATGTGGAGAAAAAACATACAAATATAACCTCGTTTTCGTATTATGCCGAATAAGTCACAGTTCTCTGATGTTACGTTGCTCCTAACATCAATATTGTAGCGATCCTGTCTCTGCTCTCAGCTCTGCCCGTTTAACCTCTGCAACCGCAGTCACATTGCTTATTCAAATAAACGCTACTATTTCCAAATCCTGAATAATTTATAAAGAAATCCAACTAAATTCAGATTTGGTGGAACCATATAGCCTTAACTCTTAACGCAAACAGTGTCATGCAAAATATAACATTATTTGTCCCGACCCTTCAGTACAGAGTTAGATACAAACTTATCTGACGCGGTGGCATAAAGTAGAACTATGAACTATGAACCACCAATCATACGAGTAACGCGACACTAGCGACATCGTTAGGTGTCAGCAGTGGCGGATTTGCCCTAAGGCCCAGTAGGCCCGGGCCTGGGGCGGCCAGATAGAAGGGGCGGCCAATCGTGACAAAAAAAATCACTGATGACAAGAAATAACTAAAAGTACGTAAATAGTTTAAAGGCTTCAAGGGGCCATGGGTTTTTCTTGGCGGCTCTGCTCTATAATAAGAATATTTATTTTCTCACCGCTCAGAACACATCTTTTGTAGCCTGAAATATAAAATTTTCTCGGCACTCGCAGCTAGCTGCTCGCGCAATTATAAATAGAATATTATGTATTTTGCTCACCACTCAGAACGAGCTCATTGAACACAGTACCGGCGTTAGGGTGGGGCGCGGTTGGTCGACCGCCCAGGGCGCCGGATAAATGGGCGCCACAGGCTCTATAATCGTTCTGAAAAATTCAATATTCTTGGTGCTCGTAGCAAGCTGCTCGCGTTTTTATAAAAACATTTAGTTTCTTTGCCACTCGAAGGAAGATAAACGCACATCATTCGTGCTGAAAAATTCAAAATTTTCTCGGCGGTCGCAGCAAGCTGCTCGCGCTTTTATAAATAAGGACATTTAGTTTCTTTGCCACTCGAAGCTAGCTAAACGCACATCATTCGTGCTGTAAAATATTTAAATTTTCTCGGCGCTCGCAGCGAGCTGCTCGCGCTTTTATAAATAACAATACTTATTTAGTTTCTTTGCCACTCGGAGCAAGCTAAACGCACAACATTCGTGCTGAAAAATTCAAAATTTTCTCGGCGCTCGCAGCGAGCTGCTCGCGCTTTTACAAATGGGAACATTTACTTTCTTTGCCACTCGAAGCAAGCTTAACGCACATCATTCGTGCTGAAAAATCAAATTTTTCTCGGTGCTCGCGCTTTTATAAATAAGGACATTTAGTTTCTTTGCCACGCGAAGCAAGCTAAACGCACATCATTCGTGTTGAACAAATCAAAATTTTCGCGGCGCTCGCAGCGAGCTGCTCGCGCTTTTATAAATAAGAATACTTATTTAGTTTATTTGCCGCTCGGAGCAAGCTAAACGCACATCATTCGTGCTGAAAAATTCAAAATTTTCTCGGAACTCGCAGCAAGCTGGAAAGGTGGATTTTTTCTAGATACGCCCATGATTTAGCCCATCGGAATCGGCCCAGAAAAAAATCCTGGAATTTTTTCCTTTTTAGTATGGGTTTGAATTGCTTTTTAGGGGGCGCCGTAGAAATCTCGCCCAGGGCGCTGGTAATGTTAAAACCGGCTCTGATTGCACATCTTTTGTAGTCTGAAACGTAAAATTTTCTCTATTACAAAGTTTTATTCTATTCGGAACGAGTTTAACGCACACGTTCTTGTCAGAGATATAACATTTCCTATTTTAGAGATTCAAATTGTAGATAAACGTTGAGATGTACAAACCTACCTTGTTCACAAGAAAAAAATTCTGGATTCGCCACTGTTTAACACATTCGGTGCCACCGACTCGCCATGCGAGTTCACGTTCATTTTGTTCGCGAGTCGGTGGCACCGAATTTAAGGAGTAAGTAGTAGTAGACATGTTATATACGACGTAGGTGCAGGTATTACATGGACTGGGGCCTAGGGCGGCCTAGACTGTAAATCCGCCACTGGGTGTCAGATAAAGTTGTCCGGTGGGAGTGTAGGAGCGGGTACAACAAACACAAACATACTGTAGCAGGGGCTCGGGCCGGTGATGGGTGCGAGGCACCGGGCTATGGGTGCCGGTGCACGGGTGATGGGTGCGAGGCACCGCGCTATGGGTGCCGGTGGACGGGTGATAGGTGCGAGTCACCGGGCTATGGATGATGGGTGCCGGCCTGTTTGCGCAGGGTTATATTGACTCACTACTCACTAAACAAAGCGGTTTACCTTTATTTGTAATGTCATTTGAAATTAGACTTTGTAACGTGATACGGGTTGAACAAATAAAACATTCACTGGAATTAAAGTGATTTCGATTTGCTCGCTTATTAAATGGCACACTCGTCGCGTTCATAGTATACATTCTTCTATATATAAAGAGATAGAGCAGTGCTTCCTACCGACACGGTCCGTGGGTTCGGTGACATTATGTATCTCTGTTTAACTTCAAACAATAAAGGTCGATAGAACCGTTGTTTTGCCAAGGGTCCTGTCGTTAGACACCAATTATAATCATTAATAGCGCGTCATAACTAGCACTTATTAAAAACAACCATTAGACATTTGAAGTCGGAGCGCTCATGAATATTACAATAACAGCCATAAACAACAAGTTAGAACTGTAATTACATACCGAACACACCTTTATGAAGGTAGTGTATGTAATGTGTCGCCGGGGACGAGTTGGTATCATTAGCGCCGATGACCAGCCGCCGACCACCGAGCACCGAGCACCGAGCTCCGACCACCGACCACCGACCACCGACCACCGACCACGAGTCGCGGGCGTCAGGCGCGGGGGACCTACTCGAGGGACCACTATAATAATGTCGACGAAAGGTTACTGCAGCCTACTATACGTTACTATAGTGTAACGATAAAAGGTTAAAAATAAATAAACGTGGTGTAGAGTTAGAGCCGGGCTGGAGGCAGGCTGGAGGCAGGATGGAGGCAGGGTGGAGGCAGGATGAGAACACTTGCAGCCTCACTGTAGCTTCCTTTACTGGGCGATAAACTCTAACTCTATATATATCGCCCGTTTGGTTTGTACTCGTATCTCTAATAGAACTGGCAAGAAACTCACCGGGACTGTTCAGTATGTTAAACAAATAGTCGGCAGTTCGTTTTGTCTCGCTAGTGTTCATAATACTAATACTGAATACTTACTTGATTTTGTGCCCTCGAGGTAAAGGACATGTTACTAGTAGGTATATTAACTAAGAAAATACAAACCCACCCTTAGCCAGGCACCCTCACAGTTCCCCCGATACAGTCATACAGAGTAATGTATCGATTGAGAGATAACATGAGTCTGCATTCTCTCCACGTACTAGCTCCTTGTGAGAGGTCAGCGCCTCGACGCGACGCTCGGGTTGCTCGGAGGACTCGCTACAGGGCCTGCGATAAGGTTCCACTCATCATTCAAATACCAGCTGACAGGAGATACATACTCTACATGCAATAATATATATCTGTCTATAAGTAAAACAAGTCTCGTCTGACAACAAAAACGAGTCACTTTTTCTCAGGACATAATAATCGCGAAAATGTGCAGCGATTACAACTTCAGTCTTTACAGAGTTAATAGTATCCATTATTTATTATTATTTGGTGTATGCTACAAAATATGAAAAATATGTTAAAAATAATGACTACGGAAGCTTAAAATATATGCCTATGGAATCTTTTGTTTCGTCATCATGAACATTAGAAATATGCCGTGTATGTATACACATTTTACATGATGTACGTAACGTACACATATATAGCTTGTTAGCATTGACAGTACAGCCCCTACAATGTGCCTCCCGCGCTGCTCCCGCGCTGCTCCCGCGTTGCTCCCGCGCTGCTCCCGCGCTGCTCCCGCGCTGCTCCCGCGCTGCTCCCGCGCTGCTCCCGCGGGTACAATGTCGGTCCACATGTAGCTAATGCTGTGGCTCTAGCATGCCATACGGGATCCCGCTGAAATGTCAAGAGTAGAACTGTCACCCCATACATTGTACATTTATGAATGTATGGGATGACAGATCTACTCTTGAAGTTTTGTCGGGATTCCGTGTGGCATGATGCTTCGTGTTGACAGCGAGTGATGCCGCCGCTGTCAGATCAGAGACGACGGCTGAAGGCTCATAACTCACACTTGACTACACATATTTATTTGCGTCGTGTTCCACCGAATAGGTGGTTTTTTGCAATGGGTGCGCCATCCTGATCCGTGTTTTGTCCATTTCTGCGGCTTTTAAAACTTTCTTGTTAAGATCAAACTCAAAAGCTGAAAGTCTTAAAATTTACTTTCCAGCGCACCATTTAATATGAGAGACCATTTTAAGTATTACTGCACGTTTTTCAAACGCGCTATACATTTTTGTATATACATAATAGCAAATACTTTAACTTTTTACGAGTGTCGCGTCGCGTCGTTCGACCTTTTATCCAAAACCGATACACCTAAATGCTACGCCGTAGCACTCGTAGCATTTTCGTAGCGCTCACGTAGCAAAATCTCGCAGCTTGTTTGAATATTAAATTACAAAGAAAAACAAACTTTACCAGCGCTCCCATTCGGATTAAAATCACTTGACACTTGGTGAAGTACATTAGCAATTAAATTAAAGTTGTGTACCCTCTAGTAAACTCATCAGAAGTTGAATCGTTTCATGTTAAATACTCGCAGTAGGTACAGTCAACTACAAAGAGATGTATCCATGTAGACTTACAAAATGAAGTAAATTTTCATTTGCCACAATGAACTACCCTTGGTTCGTGAATTTCTAGTAGCAATTAAACTTTATATTATCATCGACTCGTTTAATATGCAACAATGATGTATCCCACTACTTTTCCTTAGGTGATACATAATAATAGCATTTATAATGAATCGAATATAGTATAAGATTTGAATACTGAAAATGTCACGAAGTAAGGGTAAATAATTTTTGCATACTAAAAGTTCCTTCATTTTGTAAGACTAACATGGATACATCTCTTTGTAGTTGACTGTACATAGTTATCACGCTGTACACAACTTACATTTCTGACGCGAGTTTGAGCTACATACAAATGAAGGGCCACTCATTATCTCTGTAGAGAGTTTATATGAATGTGTGTTACCTTTAGACGCGTGAACTACTCACCTGCCTACATTATGTAGTACACATTATATACCTTCATTGAAGGTACCCGCGGGCCGCGACTAGTGTTGTAGGAACATGACACTAGTGTATTGTATCGCACTGGCGAGTACAAGCGGCTGGTGTTGGAGTGCTGCCATCCCTCCTGCATATTACATATTTACGAGTACACCCACATACTACTTAGGTATTATCTCTCCTAAAGGACTCTTAAAAGTCTCTATATTATATTGTCTCTATATATGTGCTAGATTTTGAACAAAAGTAATAAATGTACGAGGATAGCTGGAACAAGTCATGCGGCAGTCAATGTAAGCCTGCGCGCCTCTTCGTATCAATAAAATAAATAAAAGTTGAACGTGGACAATCCCTTTAAAGCTCTCGAAGATTCCCATTGTAGGTGTAATATAACGCGGGCGTCGTCTGATATGGAGCTCGTATCGGGTCATTTGCTAGCTGTCTCTAAACCGACACCCGATGTAATGTACACAGGTACGTACTAATATGAATCATATGTATGTGTCCAGATTTAAGTTTGAGTTTATTAACCAGATGTGCTTTCTAATAGACAAAAGTGTTTTTGCCTTAACTATCTATTTGTAAGAAGTCAACGTGAGTGAAGCCACGGACATACATACATAGTTCCAGATAAGTGGAAACACATTATAGAGGTAAATAGTATAGGTACCTACCTATATGTCTACGTTACCCATTAAGAATATATTTCAATCCATTAGATTTATACCTTTAGTTATATATCTTTAATCGTGTTCTGCAATGGGTGCGAACTCGGTGGGATAATGAGTCCAATCTGACGCATCAATCACTCGGCGCTCATTTCTACCACCATCTGTTACATCCACGGGAATTATAACAACAATTATGAAGAAGTTCTGTGTCTTACAAACGAATAAAGACAATAAGCTTCAATTTTATGATTATTTATAATGAAATATATTATTATGACGTTTAAAAGTTATGCTGTCTTATGTAGTGGCTAGGTTTTAGTTAATTTCTACATAACACTGCGCATTTCATCTGTTTATTTCAACAATTTAAGCATGAAAAATCTTTCAGCCAGCCTTATTCCACTGATTGTTGTTTAAAACAGGGTTACGATATAATATTAAGATAGAAAAAATATTGGAACGAAGTTCCTTATCGCGCGTTGTGTAAGGGGGCTAGATGGAAAAAAATCTTACGAAAAGTTGTCACGACACTTTTTGCTATAGTAAGCTATTGTAAGCTGTGCGGCGTGCGCATGTTTCTCTGTCTATCTCTCTCTCTTTCTCTCTCTTATAGAAAGCAAGCCAGATATTTTCATTAATCGAAAGGAACTTCGTTCCATCCGGGTGTCCCTTGACACCTCTCAAGTTTTTTTTATAATATATATTTTTTTGCGGCAGCATTGAAAAATATGACTAAACTCTCAATCGACAACAACTAATCTATCGGCCCATCTGTTTAAGTATATTTCCAAAATAAAATGAATTAAGAGCTTCTCTATGAATCAGTTTAGTTATCCGTGGTGGTGGCCGTTGAAGTTTAAGACAGAGTGAAGTGACCTAGAGCTCGGCAGCGCTGAGACCTGGAATCAGATCGATTCCATTCTACGCGACGCTGACGACGAGCTTGCATTGCACCATGCACATATACACGTATATCAATGTCTCAAATTATAGCGAATATCGAACAATCTTTCATTTAATACAAGTGAATTAAATTAAAAATTTAAAAAACCCCCAACGCAATACGTAATTCACCATTTTTTTTATGGCGGCCATCTTGGATTTTAAATTTTATATAGTGGGCTGTAATCTACTTGTTAAACCCTTTCATTTGATACCCATATTGAGGGGGTCGTGGAAGAAAAAAGTAATCCGCCATTTTGTAGCGGCGGCCATCTTAGACCGATTTCCACCAAATATGGCTAAGAACACTCTCGACTAACTCTACTTTCAAACAAAAAAAACTAAATCAAAATCCGTTCATCCGTTTGGGAGCTACGATGCCACAGACAGACACATACATACACACACAGACAGACAGACAGACAGACACGTCAAACTTATAACACCCCGTCGTTTTTGCGTCGGGGGTTAATAATACGGTGTATATCTACTTAACATAACAGTTCCAGCTGATTAATATGCCAATAGGGGTACATTAATAGTAGATAGCATTTCACTCGAGGCATACACCAATACGATTTTTGCAAAACTAGTTTATAGTATTTTTAACAAAAAGTAGACCAACTTTGCTAATGTTGTCCTCTCTTTAGTGAAGTCGTTAAAACAGATTCTCTCAAGCCTCACCGCACCGGTTCTATTTGATTTAAAGTCTGATTTATTGTTAAATTAACGTTAGAATATAAAATGAATGAGTTCATCCCTGCCATTGTAAACCATGAACCATGTGAGTGTAGTCACGGAGAATGTTCACAAACAATATTAAAGTGTTTCTATCACAGATATTGCTCGAGTGGATCTCGCGCCAGTGATTTAGGATGTCAGTTCACTTTTATAGCCTTCCTTGCTCTTACTACTAGTATATAGAGTATTTACTATAACCACATTCACTGAGTTCTTTTTACAAGCTTTTATTTACTTTTACTTGTCTGTTGTCTGTCTGTCTGTCTGTAATCTGTAATCAAATCTTGCAATTTAAATTTGACCCACTTCTCGGTTTCCGAATGAGCTGAAATTTTGCGTTTATGTATAAATCGAATGCAATATTATTATGACATGGAACTGATCTGATGATGGAGCTGGAAGGTGGCCATAGGGACTCCGTAATTAAGCGACGCGATCCCATGGAGTTTGCGCTCATTTGATTCGTCTTGAGGAGTACTTGGATGCTAGATATTGGTAATAATAATAAAAGCTTGTTTTAAAACAAATTTTTTTTAAACTTCCCTTGTGGAGAACAAGGTTTTTCAAATGATACAAATAGGACGAGTCGAACCTTACGCTCGCCTAATCTTTAGTAATAACGCACGCCCATTACACAATGTTTCCTTATTAAAATTCTCAAATAGCTCATAGCACCTATTATAATGAGTATTATTAATTGTCCTGAAATTTCAAGTTCTTTGTACTGAAAATATGTTGAAATTATGATACATATCGCACCTTATACTCGTACATTACTGTAATGCGTGTTCTGAGATATTAGTAGCACACGCCTGTATCAGTTTTCTTGAAGTTCGAGGCAAATAGAGAAAAGTATTCATATCGATACTAATCGAATATGGTAAACCTGAAGACATGCTCCATTCTATCCATCTAAACATAAAGGAAATCAAGTCCAACGCCTCATTAGGTAGGTTACATCTGCACGATACAATGTTCACGCATGTAATATAATGTGAGTAATGAGTGACATACTCACACTACACTCGGGGCAGACGGAGGGGCGCCGCCCTCACCCGGCGCACTCCATCGATCCTGCCACCAGCTCGATACATTTGTCATTATTGCTGCACTACACTCGGGGCAGACGGAGGGGCGCCGCCCTCACCCGGCGCACTCCATCGATCCTGCCACCAGCTCGATACATTTGTCATTATTGCTGCACTACACTCGGGGCAGACGGAGGGGCGCCGCCCTCACCCGGCGCACTCCATCGATCCTGCCACCAGCTCGATACATTTGTCATTATTGCTGCACTACACTCGGGGCAGACGGAGGGGCTCCGCCCTCACCCGGCGCACTCCATCGATCCTGCCACCAGCTCGATACATTTGTCATTATTGCTGCACTACACTCGGGGCAGACGGAGGGGCGCCGCCCTCACCCGGCGCACTCCATCGATCCTGCCACCAGCTCGATACATTTGTCATTATTGCTGCACTACACTCGAGGCAGACGGAGGGGCGCCGTCCTCACCCGGCGCACTCCATCGATCCTGCCACCAGCTCGATACATTTGTCATTATTGCTGCACTACACTCGGGGCAGACGGAGGGGCGCCGTCCTCACCCGGCGCACTCCATCGATCCTGCCACCAGCTCGATACATTTGTCATTATTGCTGCACTACACTCGGGGCAGACGGAGGGGCGCCGCCCTCACCCGGCGCACTCCATCGATCCTGCCACCAGCTCGATACATTTGTCATTATTGCTGCACTACACTCGGGGCAGACGGAGGGGCGCCGCCCTCACCCGGCGCACTCCATCGATCCTGCCACCAGCTCGATACATTTGTCATTATTGCTGCACTACACTCGGGGCAGACGGAGGGGCGCCGCCCTCACCCGGCGCACTCCATCGATCCTGCCACCAGCTCGATACATTTGTCATTATTGCTGCACTACACTCGAGGCAGACGGAGGGGCGCCGTCCTCACCCGGCGCACTCCATCGATCCTGCCACCAGCTCGATACATTTGTCATTATTGCTGCACTACACTCGGGGCAGACGGAGGGGCGCCGTCCTCACCCGGCGCACTCCATCGATCCTGCCACCAGCTCGATACATTTGTCATTATTGCTGCACTACACTCGGGGCAGACGGAGGGGCGCCGCCCTCACCCGGCGCACTCCATCGATCCTGCCACCAGCTCGATACATTTGTCATTATTGCTGCACTACACTCGGGGCAGACGGAGGGGCTCCGCCCTCACCCGGCGCACTCCATCGATCCTGCCACCAGCTCGATACATTTGTCATTATTGCTGCACTACACTCGGGGCAGACGGAGGGGCGCCGCCCTCACCCGGCGCACCCCATCGATCCTGCCACCAGCTCGATACATTTGTCATTATTGCTGCACTAGCGCATGTGAGCGGCTTTATCCGCGTGCTTATAACACTTCGTAGGGAAGGGAGATCCTTCCAAATTTCAACCAAATACATTCAGCAGTGTGAGCTGTGTACGGCTGATAAATCTGTCAATCGGTCCGTCACGCTTCCCTTTTATGTTATAAGATGATTGTCATAAAATTTGGCTTTAAATATCATAAATGATAAACTCTGGACTAAGTATGTAGACACTCATAATAAAACGCTAACACTTGCACCTGATGTACCATACTTTTTGCAAATAAATGTATTTCATTTCATTTCAAATTAACTTTACGGAAAGCTTCTTAGTCACGATATTTTTTTTATCAAAAAGATATTTTTATTGCTTTCGTGAAAGGTTTCTTTACAACATGCAACATTTTTGTCGCATCATCGGTTCACAATATAAATACGAAATCTAGACCCGCGGGAGCATGTCAGACTATGAAATACATATCTCTTTACCTTACACGTTACTTACGTTCACAAAACAGTCATTGAAGCGCACTACACCCTGTATATCGGCAGGAGGCTGCGATTCTGTTTCCGTTACGTTAGAATAGAGCCTCCGCCTCCACTCTCCAGCCTCCAGGCTCCGGTCCCCCGGTAGCGGCACTCTCGGCACTAAAGGTTCCCATTCCGTGTTATTTCACCTCGTATATATCGGGACGGCTCACCTGAATAAATCTCGTTTGAGATCTGAGCGCGGGACGTGACTTTGCATCCAACTTGCCTAACCTATTGTAACAACTAAACATTTTTACTGAGCGGCGCTGACCTATTTGGGATAAAGTCGTGTTTTGGTGATAATGCATTATAACATTATAGCTACATTATATTATTGTCTACATTTACATTGTACTCCTCGGGCATTTAATGTATATTTTGATGAAACAATAAAATAAAACTTTACTTAGAATAGTTAGATATATTATTTGCAAGATCGTAAATTCCACGCACATATTGTTCGACCAGAATCCTGCTGGAACGACATCAATCCTGTGATTGTCGTGCACAATAAACATGGTGTTTATGGAGTAATAAACCAGAGAGTAGCGTGACAGATGGATCCCATTGTTAAGCCTCAGTCGTCACTCCGCCGGCGCCTGTACGCAGAGCTGCGGCGTCATATACTAGAGCTGTGGTCGACCACTCCTCCGACATATTTTATATCTGAGGGAAAATTGGACCTTTTATGCACAACAATCAATTCGATTATTTCTCGACTTTTCCTCCTTCCCAATTTTCCCGAATTTGGCAAAGTGCTGGACTGGGATATTACGATAATTTACTTTATGACTATATTTGTATGCTAATTTATTGATCTGCTGTAATATTCATCTAGAGTTAGTGTATGGCCAAAGTCCAAGTGTTTAGAGAACAAAACCAGTGATAGGATTATTTATTATTGAATGTATTCAGAATTAGTGACCGAATTGTATGGTGATGAACAGCCGGGATAACTTTTGCTATATTTTAGTTAAACAAAGTTTTGCTTGGATAGAATATATTTACTTACCTATATTATGATTGATTTTATTAGTGTACCAAGGTACCGAACAATGAGCCAACTCGTAGAGCACGCGGAACGGAGCACATTTTGGGTCAATTTCGTCTTTCTCCGTATTGTTATGTAAGAGAAAATGCAGCATTTCCCTAGTTTTGTCCGGTTCGCTCTCATTTCAGCCTTTATGTAGTACAATACACCTATATATGTATTATATTCATATTATACTTGTTCAATATTGCTTCCCGTTGTCCGGTATCAGGCGTGAGCGAGTGGAACAGATCAAGTACCTCACAGAGTAAGTATGTCGACCCCAGTAATGCGCAATCTGCGTGATTATTGGGAAAGTTGGAGTAGTTCGGTGTCGGAAGGAGTATTTCTGCCGCCGTCTAACGGAGTTTCCCATACTTATGCGATTACTTTTACTTAATTTGCCAGTAACTTGGCCTAGTAAGCTCTTATTAATAGACCTAATGTAAGGTATCACGTGTGATAACCGTGAGATCTCTTCTTATAAGACTTGCGTTTATGTTTTTGATTACAAGTATGATAAGTAATACCAGCGTGGTTAGTCCCACTGTTGGGAAAAAGTCTCTCCACAGTTCAGTTACCTGAGTGACAGTGTGACTAACCATCTTGTAAATGAGTCAGATCCGAGTGTGCGCGACGCTCTGCTTGCGAGAGTGATGAGTAGGCTCGGGTTTGTTGTGTGGGTGCATGACGTACAGCGAGTTGTTGTGTTGTGTGCAGTTGTTCGACGGCGCTGCTGTGCGCGGCCATGATGACGGAGCAGTGGGAGCAGGTGCGCTGGGAGCGCGCGGCACTGGCGGCGCTCGCCAACACCTCCGACACTAGGCTGCACTGGCTGCTCGACGACAAGGTGGCCAAGGTAACCTCTACACCTCCGACACCAGGCTGCACTGGCTGCTCGACGACAAGGTGGCCAAGGTAACCTCTACACCTCCGACACCAGGCTGCACTGGCTGCTCGACGACAAGGTGGCCAAGGTAACCCAGCCCTGTACATCATAGCTATACACCACAAGGGAACAACGGAACTATATCACCCCCACACGCCAATAAAGCGATCCTAACAATACTATAACCGCGCGCGGGACTAACGACCTATATAACGATATAGAGGAGCCGCACGATCAGGTCGGGGGGTCAGTTACTGTTATTTGGGTAATGATTGAAATTTTGAACATGTTTATTAATAAAAGCTTGTAAAATGTGTAATAAGCGTGATAAATAAATGTGAAAGTTCATGCTGACAGAGTTTTTAAATCCACAATTTATAAATCGATTTCTTAGACAACAGTGTCCTCTAAGTAACCAAGTCCATCGCAACACCACGAGCTGATGTCCACGAGTCAAGTATATTAGCACGCAGCGATGTGTCGTATATATCCCCGGAGGAAGGCTGCGACGGGCGACATGGGACGGATATTACGGTGTCAGCCTCGAGACATGGACACATTACACTTTAATTAGTTTTTGAAATTAATTAAATGAGGCGCGGCACAGTTTATAGGAACGTTGCTGAGAACGATACTATTGTCGCGGAGTGACGGGAGCACTGCAGTATTGCGTAACAATTCCTATTGAATATTATACATTTAAACTTTATTGTATACTGTGTTGTAATACAAAACTAACTTAAAACTACATATAAACAGTTTGCCATTTTATCCCTTGATAAGTTATTGAAGCGCTGTTGTCACTTTACAAGATCATCTTACATTAATTAAGTTGTAATGATGTACAATTAAAACACTTGTTGGTTGTACACACTAGTATAATTAGGACTTAGGACCACTATTGAGCTGAGTGAAACGGCTAGATTTTAGTAGAACTTAGTAGGTAATGTGAGTTGGCTTGGTTGGTAGAGGCATGCGTACGAAGTTCGCACGCGCCGCGCCCGGGAGGGCACGCGTGAAGTGCCGGTGGTGTATTATAGGGCTCATTAGCTATTACACGAGGTATGCGTCAAATGTAGCTTTGGTTAAAGGTTAATTACTATGTTTGGATATATTTACGGTCGTTAATGTTCAAATTAGAACCTTACATGGACCCGGGAACCCCTGTTCCTAATCACAGTAAAATCTGGGCAACTATTCCGTATTAATCTTTGACCTTTAAATGAAAAGCTTTTATTAGTCCCCGAAAATTAGGCACAAGAAGGGTTAATAATAATATAATTAGAGAACGTAAATTGTATAAATAATGGGGATAAACTTATTAATGAATGCCGAAGTATGGATATATAATTATGTGTGTGTTATGGATGTGTGTTTGAAAGCTTATCATTAAAATTAATTAATTTAGCTGGCCGAGCAACATGTTGTTTATTTGTAAAACCGTTCGTTAAAACTTGTGTTACCTGATAGTTGCAAATGTGTGCAAGTCCCGCGGGACTCTCAGGACCGTAGATAGAGTCCAGCAGGAGTGACCGCAGGAGGGGGGCTAATAGAGGTGGATCACACGCCTCCTCCGAGCCTCATGGGGGCCGTGTGACCTCCGCCGGGACCTTGCCCGACAGATGTAGGCTCTGCTACTGGTTGTACACTAGGGGAACACGGGTACCAGGGGAACTAACATTACAAATTATACGATATCGTTTCCAATAAAACAACTACTATTTTATTTATTACGTAGCGGAGACGATAATACGATAAAAAATCAAAATAGTAGACTACATTTAATTTAATATATTTAAGAAAAAAAATGTTGTACCTATACCTATATTTATTTTTATTTGAAGATATAGTGCAGTAACTTTCTTATACTTGTTAGTGAAATGGTTCTCCGCCACACCGCATGCCTGGCACATATGTTACAGTATGAACCACAAACTGTACAACAACACAATACAGCCTCCATACAGCCCAAACACCGGCGCTACATATCCGCACCAACAACTATTTGACTAGAGGAAAAGTTTCGGGTTTATGTCGCGGACAAAGGGCGAGCGAAACACTAACCGGAGCCAACTTTACTGACTCATCATTACTGAAGGCGCACAATACTGTGCGGGTGTTGTGTAATCATCGTGAGCTCGACTATTGGCTGTACTGTAGGGGGTTGTAGCACGGGAATACAATACTATCCTACTTTTAAAGTAGAAAGTATGAATGTTCGTTCGTTGTTACCTCCTTAGCGGCTGAACCGATTGAGCTGAATGTTATTATGCTGTTAGCTTAGACCCTAATAAACAAATATTTTTCATCGGGTAAAATCGCTGGGCACAGCTAGTTTACTTATTACGACGTTACGCTGAATAGAATGAAATGCTACGAGCTACGAGATCGCTACGAAGCGCTACGGCTCGTAGCAACTGCTACGAAAATGTAACAAAAATGTAAAAGAAGTAGAGAAATGACATGATTAACGACGCGCGACGTCACCGGCGCGCTGGATCCTCTCCGTGACGTCACAGCTTGCTCCACAGAACGAATTCATTATTTTCAGCGTCCATTTTTTAGGCGTCATTTCATAACCACGGCAATGATTGATAAGCGGTTTAAGGAAACGCCTCTTTACTTTATTTAATTTGTTGGAAAGCTTCTCAACATTACAGAGGCGTTTTTATTATAACTAGCTGTGTCCAACCGTTTCACCCGCTGCAAGTATACACTAAGCGTTCCTTTTTTCAGTACCACTTTTACACTAAACTAACCCATGAACCATGAAATGATTCACTAACGAGTTAGCTTTACACTTACGACTTAGAGTCTCGTCGCAAATTCCATTCTTGGCAGACGTTTTCGTCACGATATCTATCGATCGGGCAATTTTCAAGTCAATTCGTTCAGATGTTTGAGATCGGCATTAATTCCATTTCAATATTGAACAAGATGTTAGTTGAAGTGCATCGTACATGTTCGCTATCAGAACCAACTCGAGTGACACACACACCAGTACACCAGTAGAATGTCACTTGTGATATGAAACCGTGATCCAATTAGCGAATATTCATTACTTAATGAGCATTAGTGCCGTTACTCGACACCGCCCGGGAGGTTCTCCACTCGCTCAACGAACAAATAGCCTTGCTACTATTGGAAATGAGTTTTAACTGTATTTAGTGCAGCCATTAGTTGATTAGTGAGCCTAATTGTTGAAACTGTTGTTGGAATGTTCATTATAATGGCGCTGTAGATATTGTGACCAATTTTAAGGTAAATGTTTATGAGTACGTTTCCCGCGGCTGAATCTACTGAAACCACTCTACTATTTCGTAACCTGTACACTTTGCACATAGTATACGAGGTTTTAGACTAAATTATATTGTGCTCGCACCTTTGTTCCCGTTTACCCCTCTGGTCTAAATCAGATTTAGAGAAAGATCAGATCAGATTCAGGACATCTGTTCGATTCAATTACTTTATTCAAAATCAAAGAAAGCTGCTGCAGCTGTGTGCTGCTGAAAGCTGTTAAATGAAATCAGTCTGAAAGACCAGGCTTTTTAGGTTATTTCGTCGCAATAACCGCGGAACCGTTTGCTATGAAACTCGGTATGATGGCTGGAAACCTTGAAGCGTACACAGGCTACTTTATGTCCTGATTTCAGAGAGAGATTTCGAATTGCGCGATTGAAACCTCCGCCCGTTATTATATATTAGAGATAACTGCAGATAATATTTCTTCCATAAATATGAGTGTGGTTATCGGCACAAAGTTGGCGCGCTCACAATGTAGGCTAGTTGCAGGGACGGCTGCCAAGTGACGGCTCTCTTTATACATCGCTACAACGGGTACCTACTCCTGCTGGATCGCGTCCAACATGGGTCCTCCTACAACGAGCTAAAACTAGCCTGAATAACATTAGCCTGAACGACCTACATTCAGCTCAACCGGTTCTGCCTTTTAGGCGAGAATAGGTTACAAGCACGTCCAGACATTCATATAACTGAACCATTTTGAGGAGTCAGTATAGGAGGTCAGTACATTTTTTTCTATCTCTATTTTAACACTCTACCGCTCGTTCGCAAAGCACCTACGAGTATATGAGAAGAACGAGCAAGAAACTCATAAGGATTCATCAGTCTAGCGAGTGACTCTGGTTAGCGTACCTACTCCGGCGCTCCGCGTTATCTAAATTGGTTTTCGCTCGTTTATAATTTCAGATAGCGGCGCGATCTTTTGGGACTTTAGCACGTAGATGACCTAAAATATTTATTTTGTATATTTTTGCTGGCGGATGAAGTAAGAATTAATTTCTTATGTACGTAATGGTTTTTCCCTCAGTCTACAGTAAAACGTTACGACAGGGTGAACTAAATAGCAGCTTATTCGGAAGCTTACTTAGTTTATATCTTGTCTCTTTCTATGCTATTCAAAAATTAACTTTTATAATACCCATAAAGCAGTGGCTCGTGGTATTATTATCATTTATCAAATCACACCCTTCATATTAAATCACACTTTTGTTTACATCGCGTTCCTCGATTTTTATTCAGTTTTAATAGTAAAAAGTGAAAGATTTGGCGAAAAATTAGTTAAATTCAGTGTAATAAACTAATGACAATATAGTGCAGTGATTGTCGTCAAAAGAAGTTTGTGTTATCAAGTGATAAACGCGATATTTGCTTGTCGTTAACCAAAGCTTGTGACCCGCCGGCGAGAACGCGTAAGCGCCGCGATCCGCACGGCACTTACGACCTTTTGCGCGCGACTGTTGATACATCGACTTTTAACCGTTTACATTGACTGTTTTTGTATATTATTTTTAAACACAAATTGCTCACTTTCCTTGCAATGAATACTCTTAAATGTGCTGGATGTAACAACCTACTGAAGGCAGCTACTTTTATGCAATGCTGTAGATGTTCCGAAAAATATCATCATACATGTTTGAATATAAGCAAAACGGAGTTCAATGGTTTCTCCAACTCATACAAGGCCACTTGGGTATGTCCCGCATGCCGCTGCAAAGAGCCCAAGCAATGTCATGACAACTCCAACACGCCCATTCGATCATCTATGGCTCTAAAATCAAAGGAATGTGAGGAGAAGGCTACTCTGCCGCCACCATCAACCATAACAACGGCCTTTGAATATGACAACGTCACACTGCGCACTAAGCCACGAACATCTTGCACCTGCTCTAGTATATCGGCTGATGGCATAAGGGATATCATAAGAGAGGAGCTTGATAGAAAGTTTAATTCTCAATTCAAAGAATATGAGCAAAAACTCTCAAGTTTTTACGAAATATTTACTTGTCATCAAGCCCAATATGACAATCTTATACGGGATAATGCGCTGCAGAAAACTCTTATAACTGATTTACAGAATGAATTGCGCGCCGTCTCTAAAACACTGGAAAATCACACTCGGTCGTTGGCGTTAATATCAGGAGGTGGAAATAAACAAACGGGTCTGCAGGCACTAATACAGGAGCAGCCTAACATGGTATCGGAGAATCCCGCGCATGTTCCTGTGTCCTGCCCAGACGCTAATCGGATACCTCATAAAAAGGTCATCAACGCAGTTGCCAGCAGCGGACCTAAAACAACTTATGCGAAAAAAACTCGACCACCAACTTCAACCATGTCTGTCGTCACCCCAAAATCTCCAGCAACCAGTCATCCCCTCAGTATACCGCCGGAGCGCCCCACACCAGCCGCCGTTTCACCGAGCCGACGAACTCAGCCCTCGAGCGAACAATGGACTGAGGTTCAACGTAGGCCGACGAGACAATCCATATCGCTGAGATGTGTTGCCGGACCAACTGTGACGTCACTTAAGGCAGTCGAGCCACGAAAGTTCATACACTTATGGAATATGCTCTCCGGTGCTGACGAAATCAAACAGTATTTAAATGAGCTTTTTCCTCAGAAAGCCTGCACAGTTGAAGAATTGAAGACTAAAAACAATTACAAGTCTTTTAAAATTGGCGTCCCTGAGGAATGCTTTGAAAGGTGTTTCTCGGTGGAAATCTGGCCGGAGAATGCCCGGGTCAAGAAATGGGTGAATTATGCCAATAGAGGTCGAGAAAATCGTCCGTTTCAGCACGAAGTCGGTGAATAATGCGCCGTGTATTAACACTGTCACTAAATTAATAATAACATCACAAAATGTACGAGGATTGAAAACGAAACTGCACGAGCTTCGTACGACCCTGTTATGTAGTGATAGTATGATTGTTGCCGCTACGGAAACCTTCCTTGACAGCTCAGTACATGATGCAGAGCTTGTACCTAGCGGATGGACACTGCTCCGACGTGACCGCCCTACTCCAGGTGGCGGCGTGATGCTCGCCGCAGGACCCAACCTGCGTCTTGAACGACACCTGGAACTTGAGACGTCGTACGGAGAGGACCTATGGGCCTCGTTCACTTACAAAGGAACGACTGTCTATATATGCGTTGTATACATTAGTCCGAGTGCTACCGATGATAAATATATGACTTGGTTTTGTAAAATTGAATCATTTATTCAGACTTTTAAATATAAATTAATTATAACTGGAGATTTGAACTTAAATAGTGCAACAATGAACATTAATAATTATTATGGCTATTTTTTAGAATATTGTAACTTTGTAGAATGTAATAATATTTTTAATACGCGAGGAAGTAAACTTGATGTTGTGTTAACAAAGGAATGCGATGAGCCTCGGGTGAGCGTCGCGAGGACGGATAGTTTGGTTGCAAAAACAGATATCTTTCATCCCCCCCTTGAAATTACTTTCAATCTCGACTGCCCTCGTATTTTTGATAAGAAATTGCCACCTAGAAACATTGACCAATCTCGCGACTGGAATTTTAGAAAAATCGATTTAGCCCACTTACAGAAGCTGATCAGTGAATGTTCTTGGGATAACCTTTATGAGTGTAGGGACGCTCAGAGAGCTGTTGATATTTTTTATGAGACCTTATATGTAATTTTCGATGAATGTATCCCCAAGAAAAATCGACCTAGGGCCTCCTCTGTCCGATATCCTGTCTGGTTTACTTCGGATATCATAAGAGATATTCGGAGAAAAAGATCGCTCCATGGTATTTGGAAGAGTTCACAGGATGTCGAGGACTACAGAACCTTTTCAGAACTTCGATTGGAGCTCAAAAGTCGCGTTGACGAAGCCTATGGTAAGCATACGGCATCTATTGAATCATCTTTGAAAAGTTGTCCGCAAAATTTTTGGCGCCATATAGCGAGTTTAAAGTCTAAAGGTGGTTTCGAGCCATCCGTTGTATACAGGGGTGCTACACTGGAGGGTGCCTCTGCAGCCGAGGCATTCGCCGATTATTTTTCAAGTGTGTTCTTAAATGACTCACCATCCTTAGACGTAAACAAGTGCTCTGACACCCCTTCCGAGGGTGGTACTGTCGATATATCTGTCATTGACCTGTGCGATGTGAAATGTGGCATCAAGAAACTTAAAACCAATGGTTCTCCGGGACCAGATAATCTTCCCGCTGTGGTTCTTAAGTCTTTGAGTGGTGATCTGGCAAAACCCTTGTGCCACATATTTAATTTGTCGCTGGCCAGCGGAGTTTATCCAAGCCAATGGAAACTGTCCAGGGTAACACCTATTCCAAAGTCAAGCAATAAAACAATAGTTAACGAACACCGTCCTATTGCTATATTATGTTCGCCAGCTAAAATTATTGAATATGTTCTACATAAACATATTTTAAGGCAGGTAGGCCAGTATCTAGGAGATGAACAACACGGCTTTCGGCCTGGTCGATCGGTAAATACTAACCTCCTCAGCATCGTTGATTATATTTCTGGGTGTATGGATCGTGGCCACCAAGTAGACGTGTTATATTTTGATTATCAAAAAGCTTTTGATAAAATTGATAATGACATACTGCTGCAAAAGCTCAGTAATATTGGCTTCACTCCTCGCCTTCTGAATTTCTTTGCGGATTACATGCGTGGTCGCCACCAGTTTGTTAAGTATGGCACATTCGTTTCCGCCCCCTACTACACTCCCTCGGGAGTGAGTCAGGGATCAGTTCTAGGACCTTTACTTTTTCTAGTCATGGTGAACGATTTGGTGAAGGCTGTAAAAACATCAAAGTGTTTACTCTATGCCGATGACCTTAAGCTTGCGCTCGAAGTAAAATCGCGGGAGGACTGCAATGAGTTGCAAAAGGACATTGATGCGATATATCGGTGGAGTGTAGATAACAAAATGGCTTTCAACACAGATAAGTGTTATGTAATGTCATTTGGACGCAAGCGTGTTCCTATTTTGCACACATACAATGTTGATAGTTCTCCATTAAAGCGAGTGTCGTCTATGAAGGATCTCGGTGTGACCTTTGATAGGAACCTCTCATTTAACGACCACATCGAAAACACAGTGAAGGAGTCCTACAGGCGACTCGGTTTCATACTGCGTAACGCAAAAGATTTCCGTGATCCGCAAGTCTTACGGTTGCTTTTTACAGGACTGGTCAGGAGTAAACTGGAGTCGAGCGCCTGTATATGGAGCCCACATCATGCCAAACATATTTTAGCACTAGAGAAGATTCAAAAAGCATTTTTAAGAAATCTCTACAAAAGGGAATATGGCTCGTATCCATTTCTATACCCGACTGCATTTCTTCTCGGTCAACTTGGTTTTAATTCGTTGGAAACTAGGAGATTACTCGATCAACTTAGGACTGGCTGCAAGATACTTAGAGGGGCTATAGACTCGACCTCATTGCATAATTGTCTGTGTAATATATCTGTGCCCAATAAGTACAGTCGACACAGACCTGGTAGAAGACATCGCTTTTTTAGCGTTCCTTTCAGTCGTACCGTGCATCACAAAAATTCACCAATATGCCGGATCATGTTTGACCTCAACGCATTCCTTTCCGCTTATCCTGATTGTGATATTTTTTGTGACAAATGGCCCACTGTTTTAAAGCATTTATTGACATTTTGTGAAACGTATGATCCTAAAAATAATGTTTACTATAATATTTGAATTGTTATGTAATTTATTTGTAGTATTAATATTAATTTGTATTATTTTTAGACTTTTCTGATATGTTTTTAATAATATGTATAATTGCTCACGCGTTCATATTATAAATAAATAAATAAATAAATAAATAAAATCAAGATAAAGCTATATAAAATGGTCAAGGCATCATACCTGTAGTTAAAGCGACGTTAATTTAAAAGGTATAAAAAATACTCGTATCAGTCAGGCCATAAGCTAGAAGGCGAGATAACTCAGGTAACCCCGAGTGCAGTGAACAGATAGCATCACAATTAGCACAAACAGTAGACATTGGCCCGACAGCGGGCGGTAGGGAGGTACGACCGGGTCAAGGCTGTAGGTGCAGTCACGGAGGGCTGTGGGCCACCAGTGGGCAGTGGACAGGCAGCAGGCGGGCGGTAGGTAGCCGGCGGTGAATGAGCCCGGCGCGTGCACGGCGGTGTAACGTGACGTCACGCTTGCCGCCCGTGCCGTGCTCGCGCTGCGTTGCCTTATACATTTATATTGATTTTATACCACCACTCTACACTATACAAAGCTTATGTTATACAAAGCTCTGGCTCTCTACATTGATACTATTCATGGACGCATTGTGTAGCTATATTTTTAGATGAAAATAATTACTTCATTAAAAAATATCACCATCATTCGCAACTACGCGTGCCTACGTCCGTACAATACTATACCTAAACTTCAAGTCTAAACAAGTGAAATTTTAAAAATACTTTTTAAAAACAAGCTTTAATTATTATTATCGTCTTGTATCATAAAGTACTCGTCAAGACGAATCAAATGAGCCCAAACTCGATGGGGTTGCGTTGTTTTATGACGGAGTTCCTATGGCCACCTTCCAGCTCCATCATCAGATCAGCTCGATGTCATAAAAATATTGCATTGTCATCCGATTTACACACGCATGCAAATTTTCAGCTCAATTGGAAACCGGGAAGTGGGTCAAATTAAACTTGCAAGATTTGATTACAGACAGATAGACAGACAGACAGACAACAGACAGGTGAAAGTAATATAAAGCTTGTAAAAATATGAAAACAACGAACTATTTCGCAGAGGTAATATGTATAAGGTAAATATAATCATTAGTAACCCACCCACAGGTAGGTAGGTATCAATATGATAGTAGCTACCTATATACATTGGTACCATCGGTAATGTAGGCAGACCTTGAGGGCCGACCTTGTGCATGCACCCTTAGTCACGAGTCACGAGTCACGAGTCACGACGAGCCCGACCGACGAGTACAAGTTCGTACATAACTACCTTCATACACTCGCTTACAGAGAGTTATGGCTCCACTGAACACTTGGCGCAGAGCTGATGCCTCTGTGGGAGGAATACCTGTGCATGACACGATTTATGGACATAATCTAACTGACTGATATAATACCTAGTCAGGTCATAAGTATTGTCACACAATAAAAACTTTTCTTTTAGAATGCTGGCCACAAAAAAGTTTATTGAATTCGAATTTCGAATTGTTCATGAAAATAAAAATGTATACTTTTTAGAATTTTACTCATTTTTAAATATGGAGTGGACGCTTAAAGAAGACCGTGTTGCAGTTATTGCGTTGCATCGTTGCGGTTACGCGCCAATTCAAATTTTTGACATACTGAAAAATTTGAATATAACCAAAAGATTCGTTTATCGTACCATCAAACGATACAATGAAGACTCTAGTGTAGATGACAGGTCAAGAAGTGGTCGCCCTCGGTCTGTTAGGACTCCAGCAGTGATAAAAGCTGTGAAGGCGCAAATTCAAAGAAATCCCAAACGTAAGCAGAAACTGTTGGCCCTTCAGATGGGGTTAAGCAGAACCACGGTGAAAAGGGTGTTAAATGAAGACTTAGGGCTTCGGGCATATCGAAGAAAAACAGGACATCGTTTAAATGCTCGTCTAATGGACCTGAGACTGAAGAGATGCCGCGCTTTGTTGAAGCGGTACGCGAGAAAAAAATATCGAGAAATTCTTTTTTCGGATGAAAAAATTTTTACCGTAGAAGAGAGCTACAACAAACAAAATGATAAGGTGTACGCACACAGTAGTGAAGAAGCGAGCAACCGTATTCCGCGTGTCCAACGAGGTCATTTTCCATCCTCGCTCATGGTATGGTTGGGAGTTTCTTATTGGGGCTTAACAGAGGTACATTTTTGTGAGAAAGGTGTAAAAACGAATGCAGTTGTGTATCAAAATACAGTCCTGACGAACCTTGTGGAACCTGTTTCTCATACCATGTTCAATAACAGGCACTGGGTATTCCAACAAGATTCGGCGCCAGCTCATAGAGCGAAGAGCACACAAGACTGGCTGGCGGCGCGTGAAATCGACTTCATCCGGCACGAAGACTGGCCCTCATCCAGTCCAGATTTGAGTCCGTTAGATTACAAGATATGGCAACACTTGGAGGAAAAGGCGTGCTCAAAGCCTCATCCCAATTTGGAGTCACTCAAGACATCCTTGATTAAGGCAGCAGCCGATATTGACATGGACCTCGTTCGTGCTGCGATAGACGACTGGCCGCGCAGATTGAAGGCCTGTATTCAAAATCACGGAGGTCATTTTGAATAAACTTTATTGTCATAAGAATCTATGTTTTGTTAAGTTCATTTTGGTATATAAATGGTTACATAATAAATAAACTTGTTCCAATAATTTTATATTAAACATGTGACAGAATTTATGACCTGACTAGGTATTACTGCGCAGCTTAAATCCTAACGGATTGGGTAAAATTTTGGCACATAAAATTGTTGTGATATTAGCTAAGAAAGGATCAAAAGTATATTTTAAGTAATTACAACATATACATAAACGTACGTTAACTGGTTATTGTCTAATGTATGTGGCTAGTAAGGCCGATACGGGAAATACATTACTTAGGGAATTTTAATCATCTTTTTTCAGTGATTTATAACAGACACTAACTTGTATATTAAAAAGGATCATCAATCTTTCACATCATTAATTTCAATAAATCTCAGCCAAATCCTTTAAAGTTATCTTGAATTTGAACTTAAAGAGGTAAATAATTAAGCGACGTTGAGGTACGAAAAGCCTTTTCTTGTCCAAAACCTTTTCTAACAGAATAAACTTTAACTTCTTACTTTTTATTAAGATTAATGGATAAATTTATGGCTAAATTCAAAGTAGGTAGGTTAGGTACGCCTACACATGAAAAAAAAGACTCGAACTTGGTTTAAAAATGCGACTCTTTTTTACTCATACTCGTCCAACCATGCTAAAAAGCGATTGTAACAAAGCAAATTCCAATATAATATAGGTATCCTACCTAATTCGGCGGTATTACCGAATTTAAGTCTAATCTTAACAATATAACTCTAGAGACGCAAAACCAGATAAAATAATGTAACCTAGGCGCGTCATAGCTCTCCTCACCTTTACCTACGTTTCACCGTGGAGCACCTGTTGGCATTGCTGGGAATTACTTCATATAACCTTACTTGCCCAAACACCTGAACCGATTGCTTTGGAGTTTATTTATTTATATAATCAAAACGGTATGACACCAATAACAATAATTAAAGTTTAAAATTATTACGTGCACATTATATCAAATTACTTATTATTACAAAAAAATAACAATAATAAAACATCAAATAAAGTAAAATCATTACATCACCATGCCAGGAGTTGGACACGTATTGGAATTGAAAATACTCAAATAACATTTCAGCGAGTGAATCCGCCGAGCACAACTAGTAATCGAGTCATGAAGGAGACATAAACAAAAGATACCTTCGTCCTCTCACAATGAGTATAGTGTCCTCTCAGTTTCTCTTTAAATGAGGTCTTTGAAGAGGCTCCCGGGAATAAACCAATATTAAACCTAAATATTCGTATTTGAAGCTTTTACGAAAATCGTCGCTTAATAAATATTGTAAGTGACGAGTATACGACGCAGCTCATTCTGAGGGTATTTATAAAGAAAAATATTCGTTTTCATAAAAAGCCATCAATGCTCGTCCAAGCGAAAATATTGTTTCAATTGATTGTAGCCTAACGCCACCTAACGCTTACGAGACTTTATTGTCTATTTATTATATACCATTTTATAAAAATACAGCTCGTTATTGGACAATATTGTATTAGGAATTAGGAACCTTCGCACTCTCTTGTCTTACGCACGACGCACACGTAGCGTACACGTAGTTTTGGGATTCTCATTTTCATTCCAATATTATTTTAATGTTCCCAGGAGGCAGGCGGTCAGGACTCAGGACAGTACCTCTAGTCAAACAGGATCTACATTATACACAATAACGTAATGTGACTAAAACAATAGGTACGCCGATAAGAAATGATTTAGCATTGGTTAAAACAGCCTGAAGAATCGTTAGTTGTTTACGGCACGGAAGCAGACGCGGATCCAGGGGGGGGGTCAAGGGGGTCATGACCCCCCCCAAAATCCTAGTCGGAAAAAAATCCGATCATACCAACTGGTTTTACGCTACTTTCACAGTTAGATTTAGGAAATTTTCTCTTAGCTGCAAGCTTTACGTACAAGTTCATAAAACTGTTTCGCTGTTTTATTTTTTTACCAACCCCCTTTTTTTCAGTCCTCGCCTACGAATTATCCGTAGGTTTTCGTAGCAAACCGCACAGTATCTTTCATATTTGGGATTAGTTGGATTATATATTAACTGCTGCAAGCTGTTTGCGCTTTATGTCGTCTTTGCAGCTAAGTCTTTGCGCTTGCAGCAAGGTGCTCGCATGTATAATTGTATTTTTTTGGCTTGCAGCGAGCTGCTCCCGCTCTATAAATATTAATATTTAATTTTCATACTGCTCAGAGCGAGCAAAACTCGGGTCATTCGTCCTGAAATATTCAAAAATTTCTCGATCTGCTCGCGCATCATTCGTGCTGAAAATTTCAATTTTTTCTCGGCGCTCGCAGCGAGCTGCTCGCGCTCTATAAATAATAATATTTAGTTTCCTTGCCTCTCGGAGCAAGCTAAACGCACATCATTCGTGCTGAAAAATTCAAAATTTTCTCGGCGCTCGCAGCGAGTGCTCGCGCTCTAAAAATAAGAATGTTTAGTCTCTTTACCACTTGGAGCAAGCTAAACGCACATCATTCGTGCTGAAAAATTCAAAATTTTCTCGGCGCTCGCAGAGAGCTGCTTGCGCTTTTATAAATAAGAATATTTAGTTTCCTTGCCTCAAGGAGCATGCTAAATGCACATCATTCGTGCTGAAAAATACAAAATTTCTCGGCGCTCGCAGAGAGCTGCTTGCGCTTTAATAAATAAGAATATTTAGTTTCCTTGCCTCTCGGAGCATGCTAAACGCACATCATTCGTGCTGAAAAATTCAAAATTTCTCGGCGCTCGCAGCGAGCAGCTTGCGCTTTAATAAATAAGAATATTTAGTTTTCTTGCCACTCTGAGCAAGCTCAACGCACATCATTCGTGCTGAAAAATTCAAAATTTTCTGGGCGCTCGCAGCGAGCTACTCGCGCTTTTATAAATAAGAATATTTAGTTTCCTTGCCTCTCGGAGCAAGCTAAACGCACATCATTCGTGCTGAAAAATTCAAAATTTTCTCGGCGCTCGCAGCGAGCTGCTCGCGCTTTTATAAATAAGAATATTTAGTTTCCTTGCCTCTCGGAGCAAGCTAAACGCACAAAATTCGTGCTGAAATATTCAAAATTTTCTCGGCGCTTGCAGCGTGCTGCTCGCGCTTTTATAAATAAGAATATTTAGTTTCCTTGCCTCTCGGAGCAAGCTAATCGCACGTCATACGTGCTGAAAAATTCCAAATTTTCTCGGCGCTCGCAGCGAGCTGCTCGCGCTATATAAATAAGAATATTTAGTTTCTTTACCACTTGGAGCAAGCTAAACGCACATCAATCGTGCTGAAAAATTCAAAATTTTCTCGGCGCTCGCAGCGAGCTGCTCGCGCTTTTATAAATAAGAATATTTAGTTTCCTTGCCTCTCGGAGCAAGCTAAACGCACATCAATCGTGCTGAAAAATTCAAAATTTTCTCGGCGCTCGCAGCGAGCTGCTCGCGCTTTTATAAATAAGAATATTTAGTTTCCTTGCCTCTCGGAGCAAGCTAAACGCACATCATTCGTGCTGAAAAATTCAAAATTTTCTCGGTGCTCGCAGAGAGCTGCTTGCGCTTTTATAAATAAGAATATTTAGTTTCGTTGCCTCAAGGAGCATGCTAAATGCACATCATTCGTGCTGAAAAATACAAAATTTCTCGGCGCTCGCAGAGAGCTGCTTGCGCTTTAATAAATAAGAATATTTAGTTTCCTTGCCTCTCGGAGCAAGCTAATCGCACGTCATACGTGCTGAAAAATTCCAAATTTTCTCGGCGCTCGCAGCGAGCTGCTCGCGCTATATAAATAAGAATATTTAGTTTCTTTACCACTTGGAGCAAGCTAAACGCACATCAATCGTGCTGAAAAATTCAAAATTTTCTCGGCGCTCGCAGCGAGCTGCTCGCGCTTTTATAAATAAGAATATTTAGTTTCCTTGCCTCTCGGAGCAAGCTTAACGCACATCATTCGTGCTGAAAAATTCAAAATTTTCTCGGCGCTCGCAGCGAGCTGCTCGCGCTCTATAAATAAGAATATTTAGTTTCTTTACCACTTGGAGCAAGCTAAACGCACATCATTCGTGCTGAAAAATTCAAAATTTTCTCGGCGCTCGCAGCGTGCTGCTCGCGCTTTTATAAATAAGAATATTTAGTTTCCTTGCCTCTCGGAGCAAGCTTAACGCACATCATTCGTGCTGAAAAATTCAAAATTTTCTCGGCGCTCGCAGCGAGCTGCTCGCGCTCTATAAATAAGAATATTTAGTTTCTTTACCACTTGGAGCAAGCTAAACGCACATCATTCGTGCTGAAAAATTCAAAATTTTCTCGGCGCTCGCAGCGTGCTGCTCGCGCTTTTATAAATAAGAATATTTAGTTTCCTTGCCTCTCGGAGCAAGCTAAACGCACGTCATACGTGCTGAAAAATTCCAAATTGTCTCGGCGCTCGCAGCGAGCTGCTCGCGCTCTATAAATAAGAATATTTAGTTTCTTTACCACTTGGAGCAAGCTAAACGCACATCAATCGTGCTGAAAAATTCAAAATTTTCTCGGCGCTCGCAGCGTGCTGCTCGCGGTTTAAAATAAATATGAATATTTAGTTTCCTTGCCACTCGGAGCAAGCTAAACACACATCATTCGTGCTGAAAAATTCAAAATTTTCTCTTTCAAAATATCTAACCGATGACCCCCCCCAAAATTATGGTCTGGATCCGCGCCTGCACGGAAGCAAGAAATGGTTCGTCAGAGTTTGTCCTTCGTGGCGTAACATTGTAATATTGTTGCGATGATATCGCGGAACACGGAACATTGAGTGAAGCGCCTCCGCACACGATGCGTGTACATCAGCTGGGCTGTTCACTTATCCTTCAACGAACCGAACCGAAGACCGAATTGTCAAAAATGTATGAAATGACGCATGACGTATTATTAAATCGATACGACGTAATACGTCATTTAATACATTTTTGACAATTCGGTCTTCAGTTCGGTTCCCTAACAGATAAGTGAATAGCCCTTTTTTTTTTTTTTTTGACCCAGGAAAAATTCGTTACGCATCATCACCCCACGCCGGGGGGTGCGGGGCGGTATGTGGGACTCCCCCGCCAAAGATGGAAGCGGCGGGGATACCCACTAAAAAACCTGGGGGTGTTCCTGCGGGACGCCATAATGCCGGGGCAGCGGGTACGCCGAAGCATTCATCCGCGGCCTAAGTGAATAGCCCTGCAGTAACATCCAGTTGTAATCGTTTACACTGTAGTTGTAATGTTTAATGTGGTGTCAGCGTACGTTTGTTGATATTTCAGCCAATAACTATACATAAAAAAATGAAATTGCATTTAATTTCGTAACGGAACGATAATGTTTTACAAGGTTTTGTTTTATTTGAAAGTACGCGACGAGTCTCTTTGGCGTAAACGTATTTCAACGTAAATCACCCCACAGGCGGCGCGGCGTGTGCGGAGACCCTAGCCAAAGAATAGATACTATTACCACGGTAAAGAGATATACAGTAGTTCGACTCCATAGAAAAAGTCGGAATGTGGGAGTAGGTAGATGTCGGCAGATGTGGGTAGAAGTGGGTATATAATCCAGAAGCGGGTGCCACGCAGAGACGGGCGGACGTCGCGATAGTTTTTTGCAAGTATTTAGTGTAATTTACGTTATTTACTTTTGACGTATGTATACATTATATAATAAATTATATAAAATGGCAAAAAAATAGCAGGCGATATTATGCTGTTTTTGAGGTAAGTTAGTAAGAAGTTATTTTTTTTATTTTTAAAAGTATTCTGCTGAAGTAAGAGTGTGAGTAAGAGACCGAGTAAGAGTCCAAGTAAGAGTCCGATAAGAGTCCGAGTAAGAGTGCAAGTAAGAAACTGAGTAAGAATTCGAGTAAGACTGCGTGTAAGTGTCCGAGTAAGAATGCGAATAAGAATCTGAGTAAGAATTCGAGTAAGAGTGCGAGTAAGAGTAAGAGCCCGAGTAAGAGTTTGGGTAAGAGTGCGAGTAAGAGACCGAGTAAAAGTCCGAGTAAGAGTGCAAGTGAGAGACCGAGTAAGTGTGTGAGTAAGAGTCCAAGTCTTGTCTCTTGTCTTGTCTTGTCTCTTGTCTTTGTTGATGAGAGGGATTCTATTATTTATTAATTAAACTTCTTTTCTTCATAAAACGCCATCTTTATTTTTTATTACCGTACGAACCATAGAGCACATATTTATTTTTCATAGCTACAATAGAGATGAGGTATACATTATAATTAGAGATGAAAGTTGTGTGTTGTATTATTCCAACACTCTCCCTCAACACACATCTTTCATTAATTGCATCTTACATACTAACATTTCTTAAATTCAACTTGTTAACTAAATTTTCAAATTGGGTTCTAGGCAGGGGCTTTGTAAGCACATCTGCTATTTGAAATTTTGTATTTATGTATTTAATATTTATTAACTCTTCTTCGACTTTTTGTTTGACAAAATTATACTTTATATCTATATGTTTGAGCCTACGCTGATCAGGGTTAATTACAGTTTTCATAGTACTTTGATTATCTTCATATATTAAAACGCTTTTGTATGTTACATTTAAGTCTGCCAATACTTTTACAATCCAACATGCTTCTACAACGGATTCACATAATGAGACCAATTCCGCCTCTGTTGTACTTAAGGCTACAGTTGTTTGCTTTTTAGATCTCCATACAATAGTGTTATTAAACAATTTAAACAAATATCCACTTGTGGATTTTCTGTCATTGTCTCTTGCCCAGTCGGCATCAGCAAACCCTATTAAAGGTGTATCAATATAATTACAATTTGTTTTAGTATATAACAAACAGAAATTTACAGTTTGTTTAACATATCTCAGCAATCGTTTCAGTGCCTTCCACAAATCTTCACTAGGCTTTGATTGGAACCTACTCAAATAACATACAGCTGTTGCTAAATCAGGTCGTGAACCTACTACAGCATACATTAAGGATCCTATTAATGATCTACAATCATGCTCATACATCTTATCTACCTCACAATTTTCATCAATTTTAAAGTTAGTGTCCATTGGAGTATTACTGCCTTTACAATTTTCCATTTGGTATTTCTTAAGTATAGACATTAAGTATTTCTTTTGCGTTATTGAGACCTGTCCTGGTTCTACATTTATAGATATTCCTAAGTAATTTAAATTGTTTGAGCCCATGTCTTTCATCCTAAATTTTGAAGCGAGAAAGCCTTTCAATTTTTCTATTTTACCAACATCATTCCCAAATATTAATAGATCATCAACATACAAAGTTAAATAAGTATCCCCCATACTATACAGACAGTAATCATTTTCAGATCGTTTAAACCCATATCCTGTAATAACATCATGAAACTTTTCATACCAATATTTAGGCGATTTCTTTAAACCATAAAGAGATTTTGTCAATTTGAGTACATGTCCTTCTGGTACTTTTAATCCTTCTGGTGGCTTTAAATATACATCCTCTTTTATATCTCCATATAGAAAAGCTCCTTTGACATCCATTTGATGTATTTCATATTCTCTATTTGCTGCGACTGACAATAAAATTCTTAAGGTTTGTAACTTTAACACTGGTGAGTATATTTCTCCGACATCTTCCTTTTGTTGAAAGCCACGTACTACTAACCTTGCTTTACAAATTTCCTTTTCTCCAACATGTTTCTTTGTAAAAACCCATTTAGTATCTAACAGCTTTTCTTTTTCTGGTTTTGATGTAATTTTCCAAGTTTGACTTTCTTTTAGGACATTAATCTCTTCTTGTACAGCCTTTTTCCAATCCTGTTTGTCTTCTCTTCCTTCAATTTCTCCAAAACTTGTTGGAACATCATCCTGATTTGTTGAAAGTAATGCATATAAAGCTTTATCATTTTCCTCATCCATATCAATTACATAATCTTTATGCCATGAAGGCTTCGTTGCTTTTCTACTTGGTCTCCCTTTTTCTATTTGTTCTGATGTGTTCTCTTTTTGTCTATCTTCAATGGAAACTTGTTTTGTTGTATTAGTCTGTATAGTATTATCATATTCATTTTCTTGTATTTCATCTACACTTACTGAATCTTTCTGTATTACCTCTTTACACATGTGTTTTCTTGGTTTATTTATTTCCTTCTTATCTTGTACTGCTTCATATTCTCTGTCTTCACTTGTTCTTTCAACGTTTTCATTCATAAAGTCTATTTTTCTCTCTGATGGTATGTACACAACTTTCTCTTCTTTAAGTCTCTCATCAAATACAACATTTCTTGCAATTACAACTTTATTTTCATCCATATCATATAGTTTGTATCCAGTAGTGACATATCCAATCATTATCATCTTCTTTCCTGTACTGTCCAGTTTTCCTCTCAATTGTTTAGGTACATGGTTATAAGCAACACACCCAAACACTTTCATATTTGACACATTTGGTTTTCTTCCAGTCCACATTTCACTAGCTGTGACATCTCTCCCTGCAGTTGGGCTTCTGTTTGTTACATATGCTGAGTATAGTATAGCATCTCCCCAAAATGATTTGTCTAGTCCTGATTCTAGTAAAATGGTTCTTGCCTTTTCGACTAAAGTTCGGTTCATTCTTTCTGCGACTCCATTTTGTTCTGGATTATATGGTACTGTATAATGCATTCGTATTCCTTTATCGATGCAGAAGTTTCTAAACTCATTTGAAATATATTCACCTCCATTATCACACCGCAGTGTCAGCATATTTTCTTTGAAGGGCCTTGTCACATAGTTGTAGTATTCTTTGAATTTCTGAAAAACTTCAGATTTTTCTCTAATTAGATACACCATGACAAAATGCGTGAAATCGTCAATAAAAGTGACAAAATATTTGTTACCTTCAATATCTGGTGGTGAAATTGTCCCACAAACATCAGTATGAATAATTTCGAGCGGTTTTATGGCCCTATACCCTTTCCTGTTAAATGGCTGTCGTGTCAATTTTGATAAAAGACATGGTTCACATAAAATGTTATCAATATTTTTATTTTTCAAATCACCTAAACCATCAACTAAATTTTTCTGAGACAACATTGATATATTTTGGAAACCTAAGTGACCAAAACGTCTGTGCCATAATTGAATATCAGAATTATTTGCAGAAAAGTTACATTCCGATCTAACAATTTTCATTTCTACATTGTACAGATTGCCTACTGCACTACCAATTAAAATCAAATTTCTTTTATCGTAAGCCCTGACTTTACCTTGTTTGAAAGTAACTTCAAGACCACTTTTCTCCATTTTTGATACAGAAAGTAAGTTTTTACGCAAATCAGGTACATAATAAACATTCTTAACAGTAGCCTGGATTTCTCTTTTACCAACATAACATATTACCTCAATATTTCCTACGGCAACTGCCTGCAACATTACACCATTTTTGGCTGCCGCTATAGTTTTGGGTTCTTTCAGTTCAATATAATTTGAATAATATTCTGTACTTGTTACTAAATGATCTGAGCATCCAGAGTCTACAATCCATGAAATAAATCTATCATCACACTTATTTTCTTCACTATTTTCTGAAATTTGAATTTCACTTACTTGATCATTTGCACTAAACGCACCTCTATAACTTGAAGAACTCTGATCTTGCATCCTGTATGGTTGTCCTCGTCCAGTGTACCCACGCCCAGCATTGGGTTGATGTCCTCGGCCAGTGTAAAACGTTCTTCCACGTCCAGAATTCTGATAACCTCCTTGCCCCTGTTTTGTAGTACGGCCCTGTCCATGGCCCTGGCTTTGAGTACGGCCCTGTGCTTGATACATTCCTATTTTACATTCATATCTTTTATGTCCAGGTTTTCCACAGGTGTAGCATAAGAAAGTGTTACTGAATGTGTTACTACTTGCCTGACTTGTGTTTTTCTTTTTCTTTTCTTCTTCTCCGAGTAATCTACTTTTTACAAAATCAAGTTTTAAATCCGAGATAGTTTCTAACGCTGTTATAACACTTTCATATGACTCTGGCATTGATAGTAAGATGTAGTTTACTTTCTCTTCTTCCGTTAAAGTTCCTTCTGCGTCTTGCAGTTCAGAAAACATTTGTTCTAGTAGGACGAAATGTTGGGCAAGTGATTCACTTTCTTTATACTTGGTATCAGACAATTTTCGCCTTATAAACAGTTTACTGCGTATTCCTTTTTGTTGGAAACATTTCAATAAATTTTCAAACATCAAATATGCCGTATCTTTCTTGATGTATTCGATATGGCTGTCGGCCACACCGGCGATTATTATGGCTTGGGCTTTCGCCTCACTTTGGGCATTTTCTGGATTCTTGCTATAACTATCACTTTCTATCGCCGCCAAAACTCCGTTTTCTCTAAGGATGCTTTTTATTCTAAAGCTCCACGTGCTGAATCCCTCTCCTTTGAATTGCGTTATAGCCCAGTCATATTAGGTAAAAAAAGAGGTCAACCTCGGAATGAAAGATAATAAGCTGCAAATTGGTATGAACCTTTGTTTTGTCATTCTAAATGTTGTCTCAAAAGTCACAATCGTTATCGTGTCCGCGTCTCAAGATATTCAAGGTCAAAGGTCACAAAAATCGTTTTTTCGCGAATATCTGGCTTCCTATCGGTTAAATGAGATTTGCATTTATTATAAAAGTTGTAGGCTATAAAATTCCCTACAACTTTTGTTTAAACTTTTTTTTCATACAACCAACCGTTTTGAAGGTAGAGCGCGAAGAGTGCACATCGTACAGTCATATACGGCCTAATGCAAGGTCAAGCGTGAGTTATGGTTATCAGTACGTTATAAAGTCAATTATTTACTTGGAAATTATAATTATTAAACAATGCCTATTATTTATGTACTAACTATTATTGGCTGTGACACGACTTCTGCGCTATTTAAAAAAGGAAAAAAAACTGTTACTAGAGCATTGGAAAAAATTCCTGATTTAGATAAACTGGTGGAAGTATTTCAACAAGAAAACTGCCCAAAACAAACATTATTAGAAAATGGAGCATCTTGTTGGCATTATATAATGCTCCAAAATCTGAGGACAACATTGATCATTTCCGCTACACGCAATTCATCAAATTTACAAAACTAAATAAACCTGTACAACTGTCAACACTTCCACCAACAAGTGTAGCAGCTCATCAACACATAAAACGTGTCTACTACCAGATTCAAACGTGGTTAGGGAAGGACTTAGAACCTCAAGAATGGGGCTGGATGCTTGAAAATGAAATCCTGGAGCCCATACGAACGTTATTACCTCCAGCACCAGCCGAACTACTAAACGTAATATTTTGCAATTGCAAAAATGGTTGTGGTTCCCGCTGTGGATGCAGAAAATCAGGGCTACAATGTTCTTTAGCTTGCGGCCAGTGCAACGGACAAGCTTGCCTCAACGCTTCACTGTATCCAAGTAATCCCGATGAAGAAAATACATATGATCCCGATATTCTGGAAGGTTTGGAGATGAACATGACAGATAATGAGGATGATGACAATGAATCGAACATTTTTGAGCGACAAGAAGAAGAAGACGACGAAGAAGAAGAAGATAATTAGCTTCCATTTCCAATTTCATTACAATTAAAATCAACAAAGATACTTTTGATATTTGAACTCACATTTTGACAAATGTATATTATGCCGTATTTAATAATAAATAAAAATATGTGTAAAATATGTATATAAAATGATATAATATGTATATGAAATGATAGTAAGAGTATTCTTACTATCATTTTAACTTAAAATAAAACTAAAATATATAATCCAGAATTAATAATATTTTATACTTAAATAGTTAAATATGAATAATTATATATAAATAATCAAGTTACTTACTTTAATTAAATATAAATAATTAATAGTTAGTACATAAATAATAGGCATTGTTTAATAATTATAATTTCCAAGTAAATAATTGACTTTATAACGTACTGATAACCATAACTCACGCTTGACCTTGCATTAGGCCGTATATGACTGTACGATGTGCACTCTTCGCGCTCTACCTTCAAAACGGTTGGTTGTATGAAAAAAAAGTTTAAACAAAAGTTGTAGGGAATTTTATAGCCTACAACTTTTATAATAAATGCAAATCTCATTTAACCGATAGGAAGCCAGATATTCGCGAAAAAACGATTTTTGTGACCTTTGACCTTGAATATCTTGAGACGCGGACACGATAACGATTGTGACTTTTGAGACAACATTTAGAATGACAAAACAAAGGTTCATACCAATTTGCAGCTTATTATCTTTCATTCCGAGGTGAAAGCCCTAATATGACTGGGCTATTATAAATAACCTCTCCTTGGTAAACATTTTCACAATTTTACTATTTCCTGTACTAATTGATAATAAACCACGCTCTGCTACCACTGTTGATGAGAGGGATTCTATTATTTATTAATTAAACTTCTTTTCTTCATAAAACGCCATCTTTATTTTTTATTACCGTACGAACCATAGAGCACATATTTATTTTTCATAGCTACAATAGAGATGAGGTATACATTATAATTAGAGATGAAAGTTGTGTGTTGTATTATTCCAACAGTCTTGTCTCTTGTCTTGTCTCTTGTCTTGTCTCTTGTCTTGTCTCTTGTCTTGTCTCTTGTCTTGTCTCTTGTGTTGTCTCTTGTCTTGTCTCTTGTCTTGTCTCTTGTCTTGTCTCTTGTCTTGTCTCTTGTCTTGTCTCTTGTCTTGTCTCTTGTCTTGTCTCTTGTCTTGTCTCTTGTCTTGTCTCTTGTCTTGTCTCTTGTCTTGTCTCTTGTCTTGTCTCTTGTCTTGTCTCTTGTCTGATAGGTAAGTAGGTAGGTATCCCTACTATGCTGGAATAATACCTATTGTAGTTCCCAGATTAGGCTTGTTAATTTTGAACCAACTTACTCGTAAGTTTTAATCTACCTGTTATTATGTACCTACTTTTTATTGAATTGCAGAGTGATCAATCGTATTTATTTTTAACTCCCGACGCAAAGACGAAAGGGTGTGATAAGTTTGACGTGTCTGTCTCAAAGATTCGATTTAGATTTTGTTTGAAAAGTAAGTTAGGCGGAAGTGTTCTTAGGTATTTTTAGTCATAGCCGCAAAAAACGCGGGATGAAGTGTGTACTAAGTTTGATACAATACATTTTCAAATCTCATTCGACTGTTGCATTTTTGTAACGGACATTCAGTGGTTCCTAAGCGGACGTAGTAAGGTACATATAGGTAGGTAATATGAAAATGAAATAAAAGCTTGTAATAAAAATATCAATAAATGTACAAAAATAATATAATTAATTTATAATACTCATCTAGATATTAGCTCAAGTAAGTAGATGATATGAAATAGGTAGGTACCTACTGTATGCGGGCAGCGGCTGCCCGCGGCCCGGCAGCCCTATTAGTGGGGGACTTTAGTGCAAAACCTGTTTTTTTCTTGCAGAAGCATGAAACTTGGCACATTGATTCCTTATGTCAAAATAAGCTGATTTCGGTCGGTAGCCTAATGGAAGGGGCCCTCTGGTAGCGGGGAGGGGGGGTGGAGGGTGCGCTCCACCCGGCTTTGTTTTAAAAATTCTGGAAGACCACGCATAGCTAATACGTCAAGTTTGGTATCAATTTCGGATAAATCGAGGACGTAGATTTCATTTCTAGTATAAAAAAATGACATTTGTGATGATTTGTTTCACAAAAAATTAAAAATTAGAATTACGTAACTTCGTTTTTATTGTTCAAATTACTGTAAATTCAAAAATACTAGTTTTTTTAATTAACAAAAAATATGTTAATAAAGTCTAGTTTATGTGGATTAAAAAATATATAATTTTATATTACTTTTCTTAATAACAAACCGCATAAAAAAATCTTTTGCTGTCCCGGGCCGCAATTTTCTTTTAACCGCCATGAAAAGGGTTGTTAGTAAAAAACTTACTATTTCATGCAGAAGTTTAAAACTTGCCACAATTACAATTCCTTACGTTAAAATAAGCTGTTTAGAATCAGTAGCCGTCGGTAACCAGCCTTCTGACAGCGGGGAGGGGGGGTGAAAGGGGCGCACCACCCAGCTTCACTTAAAAAAATCTGGAAGACCACGTATAGCTAATACGTCAAGTTTGGTATCGATTTCGAATAAATCAAAGACGTAGATTTCATTTCTGATATTAAAAAAACGCATTTTATTGGGTTTTAACCAAATTATTACACAAAAATAATACTTAGTTTTTTTTATTTAGAGGCACTTTAATTCTAAATTATAGTAAGTAATATTTTGTGATAAACATCAATATTTTTTAAAAGTTTATTTCAAGTAGATTAAATAAAATAGAACATTTTAATTAATTTTATTAAAATTAACTCGTACATTTTTTTAAAGATAAAATAAGTCACTATTTTCTTCTCACCGCTGCGATGCGTTGTAAACCCCCATTAACTGCAAAATACGACTATGTACATTCATTTAACATGTTATTGATATAAGAACTTGATATTGTCAAACATAAAATACAGAAAATTCCTATGGCACATCATAATTTACTCTCCCTGAGACAAACTTTTAAAAAATAGGTGCGATAAAACACGATCAAATCGCGGAACGGAAACTGCTAAACATTGTTATGAATCAAACTGTTTCAACAAAATGTTATCTAGCAAAATTATAAATACTCCAGGCTTAAAGCTTTTTTATATCAGTATGTTACATTCCAAGACTGATTCTTTCAAAGATAATATTGTTATTATAGCTCATTACATTTTAAGACCGTCTTCATGCAGTTTTGCATCAATCTCAGCAAGCCGCCCTTTATTTATAAATAAAATCAGTTTCGTGCATAATATACTGGCCACCAAAACGGTGTTAGATGAATAAGGTGTCCCTTTGTTTGCTTATTCCTTCTAAAACCAAGCAGGAGGCTGGAAAATAGCAAGACTCGTATCCTTCGACAAGCATAAAAGTACCGCACACAAACTTAACTCTACCTATATGGTTTTGATATGATGTTTTGCGGTCAATGAAACTGCAGATCAAGCAGTAATTACTACTCGACAATCAATAACTATGTAGGAAAAACCTTATCACAAAAAAACACTATTTGGAAAATATACTTCTACTTCCATGATATGTCTGTATACCAGCATTTGTTACACGCATTTTACAAGGAACT
The DNA here is from genome assembly GCA_947507615.1 of Hemithea aestivaria. NCBI lineage: Eukaryota > Metazoa > Arthropoda > Insecta > Lepidoptera > Geometridae > Hemithea > Hemithea aestivaria. The sequence continues at coordinate 18,573,583 of OX382329.1, read as the reverse complement.
TTGTTTGAGAGAGGCTAGGCATAATTTCTTGGTTAAGTCTAACCCATCCTCTCTTTTGGTTTAGGAAGCAAGAAGCAGACCATTCCTTTGTCTGAAAACCTTTCAGTTGTCAGAATATTGTGCATGGGACTGATTAAATAAATAAGTGCAAAGCTTATCATAATTCGTCATAAAATGTTTTGAACTATATTATTATTATATTATATATGGAGCATCCGTCTTGGAAAACAATATAACGATATAAATAAGCTGTAGGTAGGTGCCAGTAGTATTTATAATTTTGCCACATTACATTTAATTGAAAAATAGATGCATAACTTTGGTTAGCCGTTTATTATTAAAGAGATACGACTTTCGGGCCTATTTTTTAAAAGTTTGTCTCAGGGAGAGTAAATTATGATGTGCCATAGGATTTTTCTGTATTTTATGTTTAACAATATCAAGTTCTTATATCAATAACATGTTAAATGAATGTACATAGTCGTATTTTACAGTTGATGGGGGTTTACAACGCAGCGCAGCGGTGAGAAGAAAATAGCGACTCTAGTGTCTTAAAAAAAATTGTACGAGTAAAAGTTTATAAAAATAATATCAAAGTTCTATTTTATTTAATCTACTTGAAATAAACTTTTAAAAAATATTTATGTTTATCACAAAATATTACTATAATTTAGAATTAAAGTGCCTCTAAATAAAAAAAAACTAAGAACTAATTTTGTGTTATAATTTGGTTAAAAACCCATAAAATGCGTTTTTTATTATCAGAAATGAAATCTACGTTCTTGATTTATTCGAAATCGATACCAAACATGACGTATTAGCTATACGTGGTCTTCCAGATTTTTTTAAGTGAAGCTGGGTGGTGCGCCCCTTTCACCCCCCCTCCCCGCTGTCAGAAGGCTGGTTACCGACGGCTACTGATTCTAAACGGCTTATTTTAACGTAAGGAATTGTAATTGTGGTAAGTTTTAAACTTCAGCATGAAATAGTAAGTTTTTTACTAACAACCCTTTTCATGGCGGTTAAAAGAAAATTGCGGCCCAGGACAGCAAAAGATTTTTTTATGCGGTTTGTTATTAAGAAAAGTAATATAAAATTATATATTTTTTAATCTACATAAACTAGACTTTATTAACATATTTTTTGTTTATTAAAAAAACTAGTATTTTTGAATTTACAGTAATTTGAACAATAAAAACGAAGTTACGTAATTCTAATTTTTAATTTTTTTGTTAAACAAATCATCACAAATGTCATTTTTTTTATTCCAGAAATGAAATCTACGTCCTCGATTTATCCGAAATTGATACCAAACTTGACCTATTAGCTATATGTGGTCTCCCAGAATTTTTATAATGAAGCCGGGTGGAGCGCCCCTTCCAACCCCCCTCCTCGCTGCCAGAGGGGGTGCTACCGAGGGCTACCGATCGAAATCAGCCTATTTTTACATTAGAAATCAATGTGCCAAGTTTCATGCTTCTGCATGAAAAAAACAGGTTTGACCCATTTTTGTCGCTTAGTGACTCCACTATATGACTTGCGCATGTACCGCGAGACTGTAGGTATTTATGTTCAAAAATCACGCTCAGTCAAACTACTGTATATCTCTTTACCGTGCTATTACTACGTAAAGAAGCGACACTCACCTCCCCCCGCCAAATTTTTTTCCGCCCCGCCAAGTGGTCTGCGAGTTGGCTACATGCACAGGGTTGGCAGTTGGCAGTAATAATTCCAACAAGAATATGAAGTGTTTTAGATTCTAAATGGGTCCTAAATGTATTAACAGCCCTAAATGTATTCAAATAGGTCCTAAATGTATTTTTCACATTTTAATTTTCCACAATAAAAAAGTTTCAAAACTAAAAATAACATTACGTACCTAATAATTATAATTTATGGGCCCTGTCGGATATTGCAAAAAGCGCCATCTAGTCGTTACAACACGTACCACTTGCTGCAAAGTGAGTTTCGTATCAACCCTGCGTAGTTTACACACACCATGATGAGTATACGCACGTTACGTGTTCAATGTAGTAGTAGTAGGTAATTATTCGCTGACAATCGTACTGAGTGTCATGGGCCTGCCCTAGCCGCGAGTAGGTATTATAAGTAGGTACTCGTTATAGAGTTAGGCGGTAGTTTCACATTGTTATCGTCCAACTTTTCCTATAATTTAACACGACTTCTATAAAAGACAGACTTTTTATGAATATTTAATGTACAAATTATGCACCATCCAATCACGTCACTGCCTCGAGGTCGAGGGGATGATGTTTTATCACCGAGAGTCTCTGATAAGTCAGTCTTTTGACACTTACTGTATGTTGCAGTTTTATTTTCCATACTACCGAGATTTTTTATACTCCTCTCTTTTAACTTATTAAACTGATCTTGAACTGATTGTCGCTGACGACAATGGTATCAAATATATTAAGGCGGGGCTTTACAAGCCGGTTAGGTATTTAGTGCGGGCAAAAGTTGCTCAGAACGCCCGTTGGAAACGTGTGGCGTACGCTTATCGTAAAGCGTGCGAGGTCATTAACCCTAACAATTTTATATCACCCCGTCGTTTTTGCGTCGGGGGTTTATAAAATAAAATTAGATTAAATTTAGTTGAGGAGTTGTTTAAATTGAATAGATTAATAAAATCAGATTGATTAATTAAATTGGATTTAATATTTAAATTAGATTGATTAATTAAATTGGAGTAAATAAAATTCAATTAAATACAATAAAATATAAATACAATTAAATAAAATACAATTAAATACAATAAAATAAAATACAATAAAACAAAACACAATTAAATAAAATAATACACAATTAAATAAAACGGTAATTTAGTTCAGTTTTATATTATTCATATTTATTTTCAAATATTTTTCAAACTATGTAGGACGAAAATAAACATTCAAAGTATTTTATATTATTCATATATATTTTCAAATATTTTTCAAACTATGTAGAACGAAAATAAACATTCAAAGTATAGAATACTTTGAATGTTTATTTTCGTTCTCGTTATTGAAATGATTTGAATTTTAATTCCCATGTTACGTTATTATGCTCAATTATTAGAAAGAAGACGGCACAGCGCGGCCAAGTTCTTTGGATGAAAATTGATGGGGTTTAGGTATAGCAATACGCGGCAGCGACGCGGCACCTAAGCGCGGCACGCCACTCCGCGGTATTTTCAAACAGAAACAATGCCGCGCATTGGCGCGGCACGCGCTACTCATTTTGATTTCACTGTAACCGCACGCGTCAGTACTCAGTACGCTCGTGACCTTTGTCAGGGACAGATGTGTACATTTCGATTTCGCCAGAGTTTCTACACGCGCGTTTTATTTTTTATTGTTATTTAGTATTTGACGTTCTGTAAAATAATGGGTAATAAAAAGAATAATCAAGTAAAACGTAAAAGAGCAAGGCTGCGGCAACAAAGAGAGCATATGAAAAAAATATTGATTCTAAAAAAGTAAGTATCTACCTACCTACATTAATATTATACTCTTTCATGTGCAACAACTAGTATTGTTCAATTTTAAGGGAGGATGATCGCTTCTTTGTTTATAACCTTATATTATTATTTGCTTCAATTTTAGAGCTCAAAACGATACTGGCAAAATGATCAACAACTCTAATTTGGACAAACCAGTAGTCTCAACAAATCCTGTAGTTATCCCAGAGCTGCACAATGACAAGTAAGCTAACAAACGTAATATTTAGGAGTAATATTAATTTCCTGCGTTATTTATTCCTGTTATTTTAAATATTTGCAATGTTCAGAGTAAGTATTTCGAACTCTGAACCAAAAGTAGATATTTCTACCAAGTTCTACAGCTTTTGAGTATCTCAATAGTAACAATTTTAAAAAATCCGGAATTTCCGGAATATCGAGAAATTTTGGAATTCAACATTTTGCCTTCAAGTAGTAGGTAATTGGTTTGTTTTTAGGAACAATATAATTCTCCCGTGGTTTCTATATTATATTATTTTTAACTTCAATTTTAGAGCTCAAAACGATACTGGCAAAATGATCAACAACTCTAATTTGGACAAACCAGTAGTCTCAACAAATCCTGTAGTTATCCCAGAGCTGCACAATGACAAGTAAGCTAACAAACGTAATATTTAGGAGTAATATTAATTTCCTGCGTTATTTATTCCTGTTATTTTAAATATTTGCAATGTTCAGAGTAAGTATTTCGAACTCTGAACCAAAAGTAGATATTTCTACCAAGTTCTACAGCTTTTGAGTATCTCAATAGTAACAATTTTAAAAAATCCGGAATTTCCGGAATATCGAGAAATTTTGGAATTCAACATTTTGCCTTCAAGTAGTAGGTAATTGGTTTGTTTTTAGGAACAATATAATTCTCCCGTGGTTTCTATATTATATTATTTTTAACTTCAATTTTAGAGCTCAAAACGATACTGGCAAAATGATCTACAACTCCAATTTGGACAAACCAGTAGTCTCAACAAATCCTGTAGTTATCCCAGAGCTGCACAATGACAAGTAAGCTAACAAACGTAATATTTAGGAGTAATATTAATTTCCTGCGTTATTTATTCCTGTTATTTTAAATATTTGCAATGTTCAGAGTAAGTCTTTCGAACTCTGAACCAAAAGTAGATATTTCTACCAAGTTCTACAGCTTTTGAGTATCTCAATAGTAACAATTTTAAAAAATCCGGAATTTCCGGAATATCGAGAAATTTTGGGAATTCAACATTTTGCCTTCAAGTAGTAGGTAATTGGTTTGTTTTTAGGAACAATATAATTCTCCCGTGGTTTCTATATTATATTATTTTTAACTTCAATTTTAGAGCTCAAAACGATACTGGCAAAATGATCTACAACTCCAATTTGGACATACCAGTAGTCCCAACAAATCCTGTAGTTATCCCAGAGCTGCACAATGACAAGTAAGCTAACCAACGTAATATTTAGGAGTTATATTTATTTTCTGCATTATTTATTCCTGTTAATTTTAAATTGTAATGCTCAGTGTAAATCTACCTGAACTAAAAGTAAAATAACAACAACACATACAAATTCGTTCAATTTTTGAGTTTCTAAGTTATCATAATAGCTAATAAATTTCACTTGTATTCATTTTAGAGCTATCATTGGTACTGACCAAATAATCTGCTACTCTAATAATAATTTGGATAAACCAGTGGCTTCAACAAATACAGTTGTATACCCGAAATCGCACAATGAGAGGTGAGTTATCATAAGAAAAATAATAACATTTTAAATAACTTTGAAACATTGTTAATCTAGTAAAATCCTTTAAATTTCAGTGAAATTGATAAACCCAATTATAATCTATTGATCGAAACTACAACTGAAGAAAAGACAAATTTTCAAGTAAATGGTCGACGGATTATTGATGTAGAACCATTTTTTCAACAGCTACAGACTATATCCAACCACAATTCACTATTCAATTGCAACTTGTCACATGTATCAATAGTAGGAGAAAAAAGAAACGGATTCATATCAAATTTCAAATTAAAATGTAACATGTGCCAAAAGTATTTCGTCATCTCAAATGAGTCTTTAAGCGACGACGCTGTCAATATTAATGTAGCTGCGGCCATAGGCATAACTTCTGCTGGTATTGGTTATGCACAATTTGAAGAAGTCACAGCATCTATGAGCATTCCTTTATTCTCAGAAAAAACATATTGTAGCATCCAAGATCAGGTTTATGAAAAATGGGAAACAACAGCTGTTGAGAGCATGGCAGCGGCTGCTATGCGCGAAAGAGATGCCGCGATAGCTGAGGGAAAAACCACCAAGGATGGAATACCGGTGATAGATGTTTACGCTGATGCATGTTGGTCAGCGCGATCGTATGGCACCAACTACAAGGCATCATCCGGAGCTGCAGCAATTGTAGGACGGAGATATGGCGAAGTTTTATATCTAGGCATCAGGAATAAATACTGCCTTGTTTGCGCTCGCGCAGAAAAGAATCATGTTTCGAAACCTGATCACATTTGTTACAAAAACCACACAGGTTCATCAAGTAGTATGGAATCAGAAATGATCTGTCAAGGATTCGAAACATCGATCGCTATGTATAATATCATATATGGTAGATTGATTGCTGATGGGGACTCTGCCACCTATTCAAAAATTTTAACAAGAAATCCCTACCCCAATTTTACCGTTAAAAAAATAGAATGCCGAAATCACGTACTACGCAACATGTGCAATAAACTGAGAACCCTCTCTAAAGATACGAAATATCCATTGGCACAAAGAAAATCTTTATCGGAAATCAAAATAATGAGCATGCGCAAAGTGGTCTGCGCGTCAATTAAAAAATACAAAACTGATAAAGAAAATCCGGATGCACAATCTGGATTTAGAGAAGACGTTAAAAATTCAATTAACCATGCCTTTGGGAACCACGCTCAATGTAAAGAACATTATTGTTCTAAAGATAAGGTGACCCAAAGCAACATGGAGATCGAAAACTCCATGTTTTGGTTTAGGCTACAGACAGTTGTCCAATCTGTTTCATCTAAATCCAGAAGTATGTTGGAAGACGTAGACACTAACACTGTTGAACGCTTCAACAGTGTTATTGCAAAGGTGATTGGAGGAAAAAGAATAAACTTTTCACTGCGACGAGGATACCAGGCACGATGCCATGCAGCAGTCGTCTCCTTCAACAATAATTACCCTCGATACCTACTTCATAAAAAAATGTTAGGCAGAAGCCCCAGAACATCACATTTAAAAAAATTTGAAAAAAGACGACTGGCAAAGAGGATGTCAAACAAAGAGAAGCCACACAAAAAAAACCGAAGGACAAAGGGAGAAAATACAGCTCAAAATGATTACGGAGCCCAGAGCACTACTCCTGATTTAACACACACAGAATTAAACATTGCTAAAGACAATTTTCTTCTTAACTTAAAACAATTAACTTCAGACAAAGACAAAATACAGAAATCAACCATAAATCAAAGAGACAGTGACGACTGGATAGAGCTTAGAAAAAATATGATTACGGCATCCAACTTTGGACTAGTATCGAAAAGAAGGGAAAAAACGAGTAAAGCAAAGTTAGTGGAGAATATTTTATATAAGGCAAACCTAAGTAATATCACGGCGATCGCTCATGGCGTGGAAAATGAAAGTCTTGCTTTGAAACAGCTTGCCATACAAGAAAAAGTTGTCATTGAACCCTGTGGGTTGTTCATTGACGAACAATATCCATTCATAGGTGCTACGCCTGATGGTTTAATAGGGCAAGATACAATTGTAGAAGTGAAGTGTCCTATCGTGGCATTCAAAAAAGGTCTGACAGAATCAATAAAAGAAAACAAAATACAGATATGGAAATATAATAAAAAAACTAATAGTATTGATATTAATAAAAATAGTAATTGGTTTCATCAGATTCAAGGGCAGCTCCATGTCACAAAGAGACAAAAATGCTTATTTGCTGTGTGGACCGGTGAAGATAAGACGATAAAAACTGAAACAATCTGTAGAGATGACTTGTTTTGGGAAAAGAAACTGGAAAAACAGCTAGTAACATTTTACATGGACTGGTTATTGCCTGAAATAGTTGATTCTCGACGATCTCGCGGGTTGCCTTTAAGAGAATTGGAAAAAAAAACTGACAATGCTTCCAAAAATGAAATGAATGAACCATCACCTAAACGACGACGAATTGATGAATCCCCTATATTACAAGATGACAACAAAGAAAACAAGCCTAGATGCAGCAGACAGTTATTATTTAAAGACTTTTAATGTGTGTGTGTGTTATTAAGACCATTATATATATATATATATATATATATATATATATATATATATACAAAACTAATAAATAATATGGGTGTCGTTTTTGCTACGGGGGTTAATAAAAGCGCATTATTTTAATCTAAGTTATTCTATTCTATTCCTATTCCCATTCCTATTCTATTCTAGTATTGTATTTATTTGCAAAGTCGATGGAGGAACTCAGCATGATGCTCGATGACCACAACTGAGCTTCCCAACGCAGTGGGCTTAAAAATGAACATGGACAAGACGAAGTTTATGTCAAATGCCAATGTTGTGCCCATCCCAGTATCTGTTGGAGGCTCGGTACTCGAAGTTGTGGACTCATATATCTATCTAGGACAAGTAGTCCAATTAGGTAAGTCGAACTTCGAGAAAGAGGTCAACCGCCGAATCCAACTCGGTTGGGCAGCGTTCGGGAAACTACGCAACGTAGGCGTAGATCCGTAGGCGAACTAAAGTCACCGAAGACGCTGGATGCTAGTCGCTTCCAACTGGTACATATGGAAGTCCAAAGGGGAGGCCTATGTTCAGCAGTGGACGTCTTACGGCTGAGATGATGATGATGATTGTATTTATTTATTATTCAGCACACAGCTAGAAGAAGAACACAGCTAAAGAGAAAATGTACTAAAATATAGGGGGGCTGAAAATCATAGGAAAAAGGTAACATATTATTACAATACTTACTACCTTCTAATTACATAAAGTTTTAGTTTAGCTTAGCTGAACTGAACTTTACTGTTTAGTTTAGTTTAGTTCAGTTCAGTTCAGTTCAGTTCAGTTCAGTTCAGTTCAGTTCAGTTCAGTTCAGTTCAGTTCAGTTCGAAATTAATTGATTTTTTCGAATTTATCTGAATTTATCGGAATATTTCTAATTTTTTTTTCCAATTTATCTGATTTTTTCGAATTTATCTGATTTTATCAGAATTTATCAGATTTTTTTTCTAATTTATCTGATTTTATCAGAATTTATCTGATTTTTTTTTATTTATTTGATTTTTTCGAATTTATCTGATTTTATCTGAATTTATCAGAATTTATCTGATGAATTTTCGAATTTATCTGATTTTTTCGAATTTATCTGAATTTATCAGAATTTTTCTAATTTTTTTTCGAATTTATCGGATTATTTCGAATTTATCAGAATTTTTCAGAATTTATCTGATGAATTTTCGAATTTATCTGATTTTTTCGAATTTATCTGAATTTATCAGAATTTTTCTAATTTTTTTTCGAATTTATCGGATTATTTCGAATTTATCAGAATTTTTCAGAATTTATCTGATTTTTTTTCGAATTTATCTGATTTTATTTTAAATTAGTTCAATCTAATTTAATAATTAGTTTATATTAATATTTAATGTAAATTAATTTAATCGTATTTAATAATTAATTCATATTAATATTTAATTTAAATTAATCTAATGTAATTAAATTATTAACTTATAATAATATTTAATTTAAATTAATTTAATCTAATTTATTTTATATAGTACGTGTGTGTTATATTTTTTAATAATCGACTAGAAGGACAAAATAAAGATTATAATATTTATTATCTAATTACAAATAAATTAAACCCCCTACACGCTTCTGAGATTTGGAAATTCACAATATATGTAAGTACTCCTAAATAATTCAAACGCGCGTGTGTAACCGTAGTGAAGGTGAGATCGAAGTGCACAGGTCCGACGCTGACAGTGGTCACCGGCGTTCTGAGTGCGTGCGGTAATGCTCCGTGGGAATTAAAATTCAATTAAAAATCATTAAATAAACTTATCGATAAAATACCTATATATAGCCATCCGTTTGAATGTTATGTATCAAATAAAGTACTCTAAATGTTTATTTTTGTCCTAGTTTTACAAATATTTAAATGGAAGGAAGAAAATTAGGCATATTTAAAAAAAATAAAACTATCGAGAAAAAAAACAATTATCATGTTTCTGTTAATAAAGATCTCTTGTTCAAAGATTGAAGTTACACATACTAAAATATAAAGTAGTAGATCTTCTAAAAAGTTTGCTATATTAGGCTTTGAAAAACATACATTTCACTTACCATAGCGCCTTAACCTACTAATATTATAAAGTTGAAAGTTCTTATTCTTATGTGTGTGATCGTTTGAATGCGTACGTTTGTTGCGCCTTAACACAAATATCACTGAACCGATGAAACTCGCTACGTAGGTACATTGTACATGTCTGGAAAGCAAAATACATTGACTAGGTACTTTTTGTCCCGATTTTCTCACAGGGTAGGAACTTAAACGGGTGAAACCGGACCACAATTAGTTTGGTATAAAATGATTACAATGTCAAGAGCCTCTACATTGTCGGTGCTTGCCACACGGAGCACGGAGCATGGTTCGTAGCCTCCAGGCTCCAGGGCGCTCGACATCCTTCCTCCAGCGACTCTCTGATGTATGTATATTCACAGGCTACACTCCAAACAATCACAAACCAGGTCAATAGAGCAATATTGTCATTAGGGGAACTATAGGTACCACTTACATTACGAAATTCCGTGAAGAATATCACGAATTCAGTGAAGGATATCACGCCTAGTATTTAGCCCTAGATTTACCTTCGACTTGCTTCTAACTCCCCATCTACTAGAACAAACCCTAATGAAACATTATTGAAGAGTTACTCCGAGTGATATTTGTTTGTTAGTCGAGTATGAATTGATTCGGCTTTGAGAAGCCAAAACAATTCCTTGAACAAGTGTCACAGGGCACGCGTGTACCTACTAGGGCAATAGATTTTGCGGCACTTATTTACCACACTAATCATTTTTTTTCACTTTTCCACTTATGAATCACGCACAGTGATCAATCATAAATTTTAATGCATCGCACATAATCATCATCGTTCACGCATAATATGCAAGCTTTTAATATAAACAAGTCATAGACAAACAAAAAACCGGTCAAGTACGAGTAGGACTCGATATTATCCAAGATATTTACACTAGTGGCCTCCCCTTCTGAGTTCTCTGTGACTGTGTCGGACTCATTATTCATTGGCCTGAATAAAATTTTACGTAAAAAATGAGCCATTTTGTAAGGTACTTAAAGGTACCTAGGTAGGTATTAAATCTGAAGAAATTTAATATAGGCCTTTGAAAATATGCCATTAGCATATTATACGAGTTCGTTCGAATAAAAAAATCTTAATATAAAAAAAATATAGTATTGTTCGGATGACTATAGCCTATGCGACGCGGTTTGATCTATCGAAAATGATGAGATTAAGGCCATTTATTACCTTTTCGCGTCCTGAAACTGTTTTAAGCTCGTGTTGTACCTACTGCTGAGTACACTAAAATGTAAAAAGTAAACCTCTACTTAAATAGTAAATATTATACTTTAGCACGTAAATCCGCCGGACGCTGGTGTTCACAAAAATAATATTCCTCTCACAGGAGGAATAATGTAATCGTTAACCCTATAACTAACCCTAATTCAGGTTCGTGGCTCCACGGCTGAAAATTGTGGAAAATCCGATATGAAGGCAAAATATTGGCTCTACTCGTAACATAATTTACTCTGACCTTTCAGCCGTTGGCTCTGAACCTGCCCCCGGAACATTATACCCTCAAAACGTATAAAATTTTATATCGGTTTATAGCTAACGAAAATTTGGGTTAAAACTTCGTTAATCTTGTTAAACCAACGTGTAAATAAACTAAGTTATCGGACTTCTACTACAAAAATATAATAAGTTATCTGTTAGCCTATTTTACAAGCTTTATATTACTTTCACCTGTCTGTTGTCTGTCTGTAATCAAATCTTGCAAGTTTAATTTGACCCACTTCCCGGTTTCCAATTGAGCTGAAAATTTGCATGCGTGTGTAAATCGGATGACAATGCAATATTTTTATGACATCGAGCTGATCTGATGATAGAGCTGGAAGGTGGCCATAGGAACTCCGTCATAAAACAACGCAACCCCATCGAGTTTGGGCTCATTTGATTCGTGTTGACGAGTACTTTATGATACAAGACGATAATAATAATTAAAGCTTGTTTTTAAAAGTATTTTTAAAATTTCACTTGTTATAATAAAACCAGATTACACAGAAATGAAACATTAAATTTAGTAGTATAAGCAGGTTCACCTATACCTATAATATAGTCGGAGAGCTGACGGCAGTTGTGTTGTCGGCAGATTGAAGACACGACGAGCAGGAAGGGAGGGGGGACCTTCCTCGTGCCCATGAACGGGGGCATCTGGACCATGTGCGTCTCTCTACAAGGTACCTACTCTTATACTTTACTTGTAATATATCGCCATGTTCCAACACGTCATTTAATGGGCAGATGTAACAAATGCTTGATGGGCTGTTTGAGATAATAAGTATTTGCATGAGGCCACGTCGGTAGGTCATGTCGCAGGCCGCGTAATAGTACCTAATCTTGGCAACCTGAAACTGCTACATGTATAGGTTGGCCACACAACCAAAATGTATTTTTGTGATAGTGATGCATTGACAGTGCTAGTAGGGTAACCTGTTCTGTTGGACTGTAAACTCAAAACTCATCATTTTTATTTTGATACTGTTTTAATTTTTGACTTTGGCTTTGACCACGATCTCGCGCGATGTTAAAAGACGATGCGGCCATAGATGGTAAATGGTAGCAGACTTAACCTGGAAGACGGGATAAATCCCTCAATGGCTTTCCTCATCACGGAACATGGTCGTAATGACCGCTTGGCGGCATGGACATGGACTTGTACTTTACCTATAGTATGTGTATCAAAGTCTCAGAGGGTCAGTAGGTACAGAGCGTATTGTTTCCAGATGAAGAAGTGCAGATACTAAGGCGAGCCGGGTTCCCGAAGGGGCCGACGTGCACAAATTATCTAGCGAGCAGCGAGTACGACGAGCCCAGGGCCGACTGGCAACACCGTGAGTACTTCATTCCACTTGGTTTACTCCTCAGATGTTGTTTGTTTATTATGCTTACATGGAAAAAATTGGACTAAGAGAACATTATGATTATACATATACTTAGTAGCGTTATTACCGTCCGTGGTATCCGTAATCCCGTTAGCAGCCTCATCCTGAGCCGACGGCCTCGTCAACATTCCCGCAACACTGAACACCCGCGGCGGCGCTAAACACCGCATTAAACTTGCAACAACCTCACTAACCTGCCTCCACAGCTCGCCGCTCACCGCTCGCTCTGCCTTCATTATTTATTATCACAACTAAACCTTAAAAATTCAAGTGACGTCACTCGCGTCATGAATAAATAACTAATCTAACCTTCGGGGAACCGTAACGTTTGACTTTGCAAAAACGAAAACATCGTTATGAAAAAGTATATTTAATTTCGCGAGTCATGCGAGATTCGATACGACAAAAAATATCAAAAGTGGAGGGCGGAGGGCGGCCGTTTCAAATAAAAGTTGGTTTTAGTAAAAGCGGCTGAAAGGCGACGCTTTTGGAATCATAATGAATGTTTTTCGGTCTGAAAAGCACTTTGACGGCGTATTTTAAGGTCTTTCAATCGGGTTTTAATGAGGGCGGCGCTGCAATGAAGGAGCTAGTTCAGTTATAGGAGGCTATAACTAGCCGACCTAGTTGGTGCTTGTGTCGCGTCACCCCACGCCACGGTTTTCGCTGATTTAACGCTTCTTTCATCTAGTTTAATTTAATAAATGATAAATTCAATAATTCGAGTAGGTATCTAAGGAAATCAATCATCATTGAAACTTTTAGCTTGTGGTTTAACTTGAAATAAGGGGACGTTTTATGTAACTATTTTTTCCAACTTGAAATATGAAATCCTCGGCTCGTGGCTGTTTATTATGCGTAAGATCGATAGTTGTCCGCAGTTATAAATCTTTTCAGCGTGATTTAATAAACATTTCAGACAGGCTAATAGCACCCTCGAGACAACTTTCATAAAGTTATAAATTATGTGGAAAAATACGGCCTCGGTTTAGTAAATAATATAAACTTATATAATTAGAGTCCACCGTGAAATGTTGATGATAGGTATGTATCAATTTAGTAATTCAATACTTTTCGATTTTGAAATTATAATTTTACGTAAAAGGAGTATCTTCATACTAGTGTGATTTTAGGTTGTTAAAAGCAGTGTTATTGAAAAAAAAATGATTTTTTTTTATTTAGCTAAAGAACATGCAATACAGAAACATTAGCACTATGTATTATATTTCTAGAGTTATATTATGTGTAAGAATCTGTGACTCCCTCACTAGGCTGGGCCTGTGCCGACGGAGCCCACTATTTAACAGTAGGATTTACATAACAGTAATATGTTCAACGAGTTTACCTTTTGATAGATAGAGTATACATATTATAGTAGTATTATCTGTACCAGGTCTATTCGCAATTTGACTAAAATACAAGTGAAAAACTTTATTCTTAAAGAAATAACAACAAAATTGTTTGTTTACATATATAACTAATTTTACATTTATGTTGTTCAGATTAAGTTGTCGTTTATTATAATATTCCAATTTAAAATAAGTCTTAAAAGTTCTTTAACAAAAAAGGCAATAAAAATGAATATAATAAGTGAATTGGATAATTGTGTGCTGTTTAATACATTATTTTTAAGAGATCCTCAGTTTCATTATAGGATAGAGATGACAGCCAATTATATACGATTTTCTTTACTTCAGGTATACTTTTATCCTTTAATTTACAAAATTTAAGCACTTTATTGTAAACAGTATGTCTCACTGAGTCCCCAAATCTTTGGGCAAATTTAGAGTTTACATGTGGTAAGGGAACCTTAAATACTCTACGTTTGGCCATTTGGTTGTAAGTTTCAGAATTAATGATTGATCTGTGCACCGACAGAGTTGTTTTAAGGACAAAAAGTTGGCGAATGTTTAGTACCTCTGCCTCTCTATATACATTGATGGTAGGATACCTGAATGGCTTACGGAGTATAACTTTTAGAACTGAGCGTTGCGCTCTTTCAGCCTGTATCATCACCGTTTTTGCCGCACTACCCCAACATAGTATACAATACACAATTATGGATTGGCACAATGCATAGTACACTATTTTCAGTGTATCCAGGCTTGCGGCATCCCGTAAGTTTCGCATTATACCTGTGACTTTACGAATTCGTGCTGATAGTATTCTTATATGATTTTTGAAATTAAGATTTTCATCAATGTGATCTCCAAGGTATCTAATAGTATTCGTACGAGCAAGGGACTCACATGTGCAAGCTTTTGCATTACACTGTTTTCCATGCAGTCTAATGCTAGTTTCAGATTTCGGTGACGATGTTGAAGTTTTATGAAAACATACAAATTGAGTTTTTTTAGTATTCAGTGTCAGTAAATTATTTTGCAGCCAATTAGAGATTTGAATGATACCCTTTTCAGCAAGAGAGCACACAGCAGGCCAAGTTGGTCCGTGAAAAATCACTGCAGTGTCATCAGCATAACATAAGATATTGGCGTTTTCAATCAAAATGTCATGAATATCGTTAATGTAAAGTAGGAAGAGTGTGGGTCCCAGTATGCTACCCTGGGGCACTCCAAACCGGACGAATTTCGGGTTGCTAGTGACCTGTCCAATCCTAACGCACTGTCTCCGCTCCGACAGATAACTCTGAAACCAGTTTAGGGCAATTCCTCGTATTCCCATGCCCTCCAGTTTACGTAGTAAAATAGGAACGGAGACAGTGTCGAAGGCTTTGGCAAGGTCAAGAAAAATTAAGGTGAGTTATTAAGGTGAGTTGTTGTACCAGGCATGCAGAACCTGTCGATATCGTGCGCGCTGGTGTGCCTGATCGTGCTCGGCAGCGCGGCGCTGCTCGGAGCGTTCGGCGTGTGCAAGCATCAGATCAGCGCCGTGCTCATCACCGGCGTCATGTACCTGCTGGCAGGTGAGCGCTCTGTCTCTCTGCTGCCCTGGTACATATTGTGGACTGAGTGTATGAAGTGAGGTACACACCTGACTATTATCTAATATATAAAATTCTCGTGTCACAGTTTTCGTTGCCATACTCCTCCGAAACGGCTTGACCGATTTTGATGAAATTTTTTGTGCTTATCCGGTATCTATGAGAATCGACCAACATCTATTTTTCATCCCCCTAAATGTTAGGGGTAGTCCACCCCTAATTTTTTTTATTTATTTTTTAGACAAATTTTTTAATTTATATTTTTTTATGATACAACATACAAAAATACATACAATCCTCAATTTTCACCCTTCTACGATCAACCCTTATTTTTTAATAGCCATTTTAGTAATTTAATCATTTTTCCTCGCCGGTCGAAAACTGATCAATCGTCATTTAATTAGTTATCCCCGCCAGATGTCTACAGGTGTCACTTCTGACCCAGTAAACAGCACGGAGTAGGAATGAGAACGAAGCCGGTCTCCTTTCTTTCTCACTCCCTACACAGTTGTCGGCCATCATTATTGTTTATGCATCAAGTGTAGTAGTAACTTTGACAATTATTATTTTGCTATCTCAGTGTAACTCTCATATTAACTTTTAATCATTCCTATTTTATCAATAATTAAATTATCAATTTTGAGTGTATTTTGCACGATTAGTTAATCAAGTGATTTTATAACCTCAAAAGTACTCAACACGTGACACGAGCTTCCAATAACAACGGATTTTGTGTTGTAAGTATACTTTTTTTTTATTTATATCGAAAATGTTGTTGATCTTATAAAAATGTAATTTTAATTTAATTTTATTAAAAAAATGTAATTGAACAATTAAGATTTTCATAGTTTACAAAAAATCAATCATTATGAATCTTTATTTTGAAATGTCAATGGAAATATTGGTTGTATGAAAAAAATTTCAATTAAATAATGCTTATTTCACGCATATACCACATTCTTACATACATACAATATACAAATTCTAACATACATACATACATACTTACAATAAGTAAGGTATTTTTTGTCTACACTAGAAATTACTAGGAAATTATTTATATGGCAAAACAACGTTTGCCGGGTAAGCTAGTAATAATCTAAAACATTGGCAACACTGCATCGTTCCTTCTTCTGTACACTGTGTCTGTTTCCTCCCTGTCCTGCACGGACTGGGACCGGATGGGACTCTTTCATAGAAGATTATATGCTCAGTACGCTTACTGAGTTTTTGATTTCCTTTCGTAGGTCTGTTCGCGATGTTCACGCTGATGATAATCCACTTCAAGCGCATCCAGCGCGTGTCGTCCCGCGGCGTGTCCCACGGCGACGACACGGGCGACGGCGTGGTGGGGGCGCGCGCGCCGGCGCTGGCTCTCCTGTCGGCGCGCGAGTTCAGCACGGCGTGGTCGCTGGAGCTGGGGTGGGCGGGCGTGGCGCTCGCCGCACTCTCCGCGCTGCTCTGGATCCTGCTCGCCAAGATCATGCGCTACAACCCCATCTCCACCATGCTCCTCTAGTGTCGCCCCACACTTACGGTCCCGGTCAATTACATTGCATTTTGAGGTCGCGAACGAAACTCGCGAGACACTCGTGTACTCGTTTATAATTTAACCAGTTTACCTTTACTCCGATCTGTTGTTACGTTGATCGCGTTCGCACCTTCGATGACGCGAGGGCCGCTGCGATGACTGATGATTATGCCTCCGTTTGATAAATTATAGCGGTTCGATGTTGATTACGGCATTAAGGTACTAACGAGACGAGTAAACTGAGGTACACAGTTTAAACTGGTGTCGCGTGTGAAACGTTACGTGTCGGTCGTGTCGTGTCGTCGAAGGTGTGACGAGTCAACCCTGAGAACGTTTCGTTTTAGATACTAAGCTGTATTGTTAATTATGCTTAAATCTTTGATTATAAGCTTCAGGTGATCGCCGAGCTTGCTGCCGTCCAATGCTCTATTATAATTAATTACCTATTGTTAAAAAATTTAATGTTATACGACCCTTTAAATAATTTTTACTTTTTACCTTAATATTAATTAAATTTAAACGATTGTTTAACTTCGCTCATGGCAACACTTAAAAAAGTAGATAGTTAACAGCTTCTAGATTTAAATTTAAAAAAGAGATTTCCTGTCATCTAGCTCCCGGCCTATAACGTAGACATTAAGGACGCGACTCGACGGTGCGACTAGTCGCAAGATCCGTGTGCGACAAACATTAGCACGTCATTAGCTGACCATTTAAATACCTCAATAAATAATTAAAATAGTTGTTGTGAAGTTGAAATGTTGAGTGTTGACGTTTATCATGGTGCTGTGAGAATATTAGACAATTCATAGTTCGGTTTAGGTTTAGAATCGACGGTTTCCAATTTGTATTATATTTTAGAATAAAATACAATTAACCTATTGTAAAGATTTTATATGTTTTAAAATCATTTCAACAATATAACACAGAGGATTTATTGTTAACAATGAATAGAAATTTTGAAACATATAAAATGTATATGATAATTAATTAATCAGCGAGTTGCAGCAAACGTTTATTACAAAAACACGACTCTGTTCACGGAAAAATGTTTCAGATTTAAAAGTTATTTTAATCTACGTTTGTTCAACTCGTTGTGTATAATCTTCAATTAAAAATAACGGTCATATTATAATTAAACATAGCGCACACGATTTTCAAACATTTTGTTCTTTTTGTTAATAAGTACTTACCGAGTATTTGCATACATTCTATCTAAAGCCGCGTCTCCAGCTACTTTTTTGGTCTACACTCACAACAAAATTCCCATACACAAAAAAAATAGTCTATGCTTCAAGCTTCAACAAATGTTTTTTGCTTTCCATGCCCTATGCGATGAATTTTGTTGTGTTGGCGTGTTTTTGTTGAGAGTGTAGACCAAAAAAGTAGCTGGAGACGCGGCTTTACTCGCACTATTTACAGTGACGTTGTGTAAATAGTAGGTACGCTAAAAAAGTTATTTCCTGAAAAATATATTCAGTGAAGTACATCCGACGTTTTATATTTGTTTTACCTCCAATGAACCCGCGCATTTAATATGACTTATTATAGTTTTGTAACGTTTTAACTTAGTTATGTACCTATAGATATAATAATATGGTGTGTACAGTAGGTACCATAATAAAATTTTATTTTTACGATTAAGAATTGAGAATAATAATAACCTCTACAACCCGCATTCGCAGAAACGATTCAGAGAATATTTTATTGGAACATCCAATATCCTCATAAAATATAATGCGGTATGAAACTAGTTTTACGATTATTACCTATTGCAACCTATCGAAAGTTAGCAAATAATATCAGCTTGTTGCAAATGTTGAACATAAAATCGCGGTTATTGGAAACAGGGCTTACATTTACAGTAATGTTGTATGATTCTCTGAACTTTTTAAAAATAATGCGTGTTGCTTATTTTTAAAACTTAAAATAAAAAACGAAATCCATTCATGCGTTTTCGTTGAGCTTATCTGCCACACGCATTTATAATAGCTAGACATAGAGATATGAATCTTAAGTTAATGTTCTTTTTGAATAGACATTAGTTCTCATTATAAAAATCATGAAAGTGTTAATTTGAAACTTGTGATATTTATATTAATGCGTATTATTATGTTATTTATATACAAATTAATTACGTGAAACTGTTTGTGAACGTTTCTGTATTTTCATTTAAATGTTTTTTCTATTGTAAAATGCATTATTTTGATTATAAAACGTCGTTTCATTTGTTTCCTAAGACAACAGGTGGACTACGATTTGATTAATACATTGACGGCGGCGGCGTTTTATACAACTATCCCGGGGCCTGAAATTAAATTTGTATGGAAAAATCCGTTGACAAAACTCAACGTGTGTTTTTCAGCAGTCAATGTGTTAAGAGAGCTTCCGCATTATATCCGACACGAACCCGACAAGTGACCGATAAGTATATTCTTAGTAGGTTTCGTGTTCAAATATCGCTATAGCTGCTACACCAATCCGTCAAAACAGTCGGATTGCGGACAGAAATCGAATGGCTGTAGGTAAGAAACCGTTAAGTGAACCACTCCTCTCATGTAGGGAACTATAGGTACATAATATTATGTACATTATTACCGCATTTAGACTAATTATTACAAACAATTTATGTATCAAATAAGTTTAATAACAACTTAACTCTATATTTACAGAAAACAATATGTATCAATATCAAACAACTAACATTAAGGCGGACTTCTCTTTACTAGTTTAATTTATACATTTAATATTTAAAGAGAAAGTAATGAGAATAATATGCCTCGGTGCAATACAATTTGTATTATAACATACTGACTCGTTTAATAAACTCAGCGTTACAATCCATACATATAATAAGAATGGAAATTTCTCCCCATTCATTGTGATCCTTTACTAAGGTGAACTGTGAAAATACGCATATGAACAAAACGACGCGAAAAAGTCGCTTGCGCGATCTAATTCGTAAAACATTTTGTCAATTTTTCCTAGGGAAACGTAAAATAAAATAATAAAATAAATAATAATCATTTATATCAGACACATCGCCCCTAATTTACATCAAAAATTCGAAATAAAAGTAATAGAATATAAAGTAAATTCAATTCAAAAAAAAATAGTGCCAAAAACGCTACAGACGCCATCTATCGGTATGGCTGTAAACTTGTGGTTGACCTTTAGTTTAATTTGGGCTAAATTTGTAAATAGTTTGTGTCACTGGTGTGGTTAAACAACACCACCGATTTGAATAAAATTTTCACTAATACGTTGCAGTTTTCTCTACTTGAACCTTAGTCTTGGTTTTAGTCAAATCGGTTCATAAATAAAAGAGTTATATCAATCTAAAGATTCGCATATAAAATGCTAATAAACAAGAAAGGTAGTCATAGGAACCGCGTAATCAAAAGACAAAACCTCATCGAGTTTGGGCTCATTTGATTCGTCTTGACGAGTACTTTGATACTATATAGTAACCAGGGTCCGAAACGGAGCTGGAAGGTGGCCATAGGAACTCCGTGATTAAAAGAAAAAACCCCATCGAGTTTGGGCTTATTTGATTCGTCTTGACGAGTACTTTGATGCTATATAGTAGCCAAACAAATTAGAATTCATTTAAATTAGTAAATGTAACTTATTTCTCAAATGAATCAGCGCCAGCGGAAAATAATCTAATGTGCGCATGATGCGTGTAAATATCAGTAATAAATATCTTTTTGCTGCTTATTTTTAATTTTTAATTTCTAAAACATGTAAAATCATCTGAAGATAAATAGAAAAATTCATTTACAGTTCATTGTAAAAGTAAATTATTTTTCATACAAGCTAGCGCCACGGAAAATAATGGAACTAATGTCCTAAGAAAAAGATATATCGTTTATTCTGCAAACAGTTTTAGAAAAGAAGTCCCGCGTAACCTAGCGGAACTAAATAATAGATTTATAATTACTGTGAATACTTCATTTATTATATATTTTTTATTTGTTAGATTAATTAAATATTATGTACCTATTTAATTGAGAAATTAAATATGAGAAATTATGAATTGTTAAAAATCTGTAGATATTTTAACTTAAAATCACGCGATTGTGGCGCTCCATCTAGGGGGATCTTTTGTAAAAATCACTGGTTATCCGGAGACACACAGACATAAAATCTGTTCACACCCATTTAGGCTAAGAACTAATACAACTAGAAGTACCCATATTATGTGTGAGCGTGACGGCAATAGGGAAAATTCTATGTGAAGAAAAAGGAGAACCTATTTTTCTTCCGTCCCTTTCAGCGTGGCTGGTTTATTTGTTTGTCACAAGTTCAAACTATGGTTCAAATGATTTCTTTGTGACAAATATACCATCATTATCTTTTATTTTTTAAGATTTTAAGTGCTTTCAGGGAATAATTAATGGTTTATGTGTACTCATAGTGGTAGTGAAATGGTAGGATGTGCAGTTTTGGGCTGTAAAAGCCGTAGTGAACAACATTAGGAGAAACTATTGCTGTCGCATAGGCGGGCACGCAGTAGTGAACCACCTGCATTTAGGCATACATCCAGACACAAACTGTCACGTTTATAATGTTAGTAAAATTTTGCAATGATTATTATAGAACCTTTTATCTGTGTTATAGATAATCATAGGCGGATTTAGGGAGGGGGGGCAAGGGGCCAAGCCGCCCCCCCCCCCCCGAGTCATTAAGCAAGCTGCTCGCGCACATATTATAAAGGATGTTTAAGCTTTAGGGGGGGGGGCAGGGGGCCAAGGTACCCCCAGAAGCATTGTAGAGTTACGAATTTCGCACATATTTCTGAAATAAAATTTTTTTTTCGGCGCTCGCAGCTAGCTGCTCGCGCACTTATTGTAATGGATGTTTAAACTTCCTAACCGCTCAGAGCGAGCTAAACATACACTTTTCGTAATAAAAATTATAATATTTTTGCCCGTCTGCACCTTGCCCCCCCCCCCCCCCCCCCCCCCAAACCAAATCCTGGATCCGCCTATGATTTTAGGTATACACCTCAGTGGTAGAGTCCTTCTCACGAATGAGGTCCCGCGGAATTTTGCGGAACTAAATTACATTTTTTCGATAAACTCTGGACTTCATGCCATAAATAATTTTTCACCACTCTCGCACAAAAATAGTGTCTTTGGTCATCGATTTCAGTGAGCAAAAGCCGTTTTTGCTCTCTAGAGAGTAGAGAGGCAAAGTGATTTGAATTTCGAACACAATTTTATTGGCTATGAAGAAGTTGGTGTGTTCTGAAACTTATTTGTGTACAATTTTTATTTAACTGAGATGCACATAATTTTTAATGTTATTTATTGAATTTTAACTTTATAAATTGTATTTTTTCAATAATATTTTAAATAAAATACTTTTATATAAAATACTATTATAGAATAATAAGTCGTAAGTGAGTTTTTTTTTTTTAAATATTATTACAATTTGTTTTTCATAAATATGTCACACACACAAATTTCGAACGCAACTCTTTTAATAAAAATAAAAAAATACAAAATGGCGGGATGTAGAAGTTTAGAGTTTACAGTCAAATGGAGAATGCGTTGTGACGTCATCGATAAATGCCATCTTTGTCTCTCTCTTTTGTATGAGGTAAGTGAGATGGCACTTATAGTTGTCATTTTTCTTGCGACAGTGGTGTTCACAACACATTTTCCATTTGGTTCTAAACCTCTTGGTAAAGATTCAACTAAATATTTTCAACTAAAGTTGTAAACTTTTGCAAATTTCTATTTGTGATCTAATAGTCTGTTTAATTACAAAGAAATGAGTGACCCCAGTGATGAAGGTAGTTGTCTTACGCCAAAAAAGTTGAAAGAACAAGTTTCGAATGCCGAGTTCAGCTATTTGCCTGAAAAATCTAAAGTGAAATATGTAAAGGCGTACGAATCCTTCAATAATTGGCGCCTCTCAAAAAATGCAAAAACATATTCCGAGACCGTGATACTATCATATTTCATGGAACTATCTAAAACAAGAAAATCCAGTACATTATGGAGCATTTTTTCTATGATAAAAGCTGTCTTGAAAACGAAACGTGACCTTGAAATAGAAAAATTTCTGAATGAAGCACCAGACAGTAAATACCTCGCTTTAAAAGTAAGTAAATTGATACAAAAGCTAATTTATTTCAAAGAAAACCTATCTAACTGTACCTATCTAAAAATAAGTAAACTAAATTATTGTTATTTTTTACAGGTTGTATTAATTATTGGCATAAATGGTGCGTGCCGCTCAAATGAATTGTTGAATCTTAAGGTAAACGACGTTGAAAAGCATTCGGACAAATTAATATTAGTAAAATTATTGAATACAAAGACTAAAATCGACAGATCATTCGTCATTAGTGAAGAATATGTGAATGTGGTGGACAAGTATACGGCATTACGACCCGCTAATACAAAAACTTCAAGATTTTTCTTACATTATGATAATGGAAAAAGTAAAAAACAGCCCATAGGCATCAATAAAATCGGTGATATGCCAAAAACGATTGCTAAATTTCTTCAGCTTCCGGACTCCCATCTTTACACTGGGCATTACCTGAGGCGGACGTCAGCAACACTCTTAGCTGACTCAGGCGCTGATATTACAGTTCTTAAACGCCATGGTGGCTAGAAGTGTAACAAGATTGCAGAAGGATACATCGAAGATTCTAAAGTTATTTAATATGCTAACTTTTAAAATTTGCGATAGTGGCGCCCCGCAAAAAGAACTCCTTTTGTGAAAAGCACTCTACCTATCAGTCACAGTTCCCGATTGAGCAGAAATTTTGCATACCGGGAATCGGATGACAATGCAATAATTTTATGACATGGAAGTGATCTGAAGTCTGATGATGGAGCTGAAAGGTGAAATTTGATAGATATATTATAATAAATAGTTTGAGTACGTAGGTATATGATAGTTTCATTTCAGAAAATTTCATTTTAGTTTTTTTTATACAACGATGTAAGAAGATGAGCAAGATGCTCTCCTGATGGTAAGAGATAACGCTGGGATTTAACGAAGGTTAAATTCTGGGTGCACTGCTGAGTCATAAAATGTTAAGATTCTTCAGCCCAGTAATTTCACTAGCCACAGTGCCCTCCTACCGAAGCACAGTAATGTCTGCACATCACTGTTCAGGCGGCAGAATAACTGACACTGTTGGGGTACTAGCCGATCTCCTGCAGAGGAAGTCTACCCACGGTAAAGAGATCACCATTAAATGACGCGGAAAAAAGTCAAGAGTAACTGTACGGAATCAAGCTGTTATTATTCCGTATTTTTATTAGTTTTTCTGATTTAAATGATAATTTGATATATTTTTGTTTACTGTATTTAATCTTGATGTACTATATGTGTAAGTGGTAATTTATTGCCGTTCTAATTTTTACTGTGGTATAGGTATAACGATAGTTCTGGGACTTATCCCAGGACGTCTCTGAAATCTAAGTATTATTCACAAAAAATGTTTCATAATATTATTTACTAGCTTATGCTCGCGGCTTTGCCCGCACGGCAAAATCCTTTCTTAGCAGTGGTCTACGTCATGAAACCTTTCTATGTTCCAAATTTCAACCCAATCCATCTAGCGGTTGAGGCTGTACGTTATACAGATACATCAGTCACTAGCTTATTCTCATGGCTTTGCCCGCATGGACGGGTTACGTTTCATAATACCTACGGTCGTTTCAACTACGGTCGATATAACTACGGTCGATTCGCATAAGTTCATTTCACATATTGGACGACTCGCTTACAGTGCAACTCGCCTGCGGTTGATTAAACTATGGGCATGTGAACTAATGGGCGATTCGGCCAATGTTCATTTGATATATTGGTTAATTCAACTATGGACGACTCACCTACGGTTTATAAATTCTTTGCTACGCGTGTTTTTAGTACAGTATTCAGGGCAAACCGAAATCTGTTGGTTAGGTTAGGTTTGAACAGTGACCACAATGCGCGAGCCGAGCGAGCGAAGCGAGCGTGCCGCGGCAGCGGCCGGCGAAGCGCCAGATATTTTTCTTATTACTGAATTATTTATCCTGTGTCATGGCATCTTCAGGCATTTTGGCATCTTCTTTCATCTACCTCATAATGGCAAAGTGGCATAATAAAAACAACACGTTTCTGAATTCTGTACTATAAACAAGTATTTTTTAGCTGTCATACCTGACTAGCAGCCGGAAACGTGGTCTAAAAATACGTGAACGGTCCGTTAGTTCGGTCAAAAATAGGCAAATCGTCCAATAGTTTAATCAACCATAGCTCAATCGACCGTAGCTGAGTTAACCGTAGGCGAATCGTCCAATATTGATTTCAACCAATGGTTATTATGAACGTAGGCGAAACGTCCAATAGACATTTTGAATAGTAGGTGATTCGATCGTAGTTACATATTGGCAAGGTTTGCCAGCCTTTACTAATTCTACGCCCATTAAGTCGCAGAAAACCCGTGAATTGAATCCCTCTTTTCCGTGGAATTGGAAATCGAATTAAATGGTCTGTATCAAATTCATTAATATATGAATAATTTACTGTCACGCGCTACGAAGTGCGCGCGGGTCAGCTAGTAAAATAATAAGGAACATAATAGATTTCAAAACCAAAATGTTGATTTGAAAGCTATAACATATAACAGCGTCATCAACCAACCATATAACTTATAACATTATAATACCACCACATAATATAATATTATGTGGTTGGTTATTATTAATATTAAAATGTCCAACAATAAAGGGTGTCGCAGCTCTCATGTGTTTCAGCTCTACATGTCAATATCTGACACTAGTTGAAGCTCGTCAGTGCGAAGTGAAATCGTTTCACAGCGGATATAAACGTTAGGTACTTTACGCCAAATTTCAATTTAATCCGTTCAAAAGTTTGAGCTGCTACGTTGATAGATTCAAGTTTCACTTCTATACATACACTAGTTTATGCTCGAAGATTTTCCTGCATTAATAAATTCATTCTTTTTAAGCTATTGCATAGCTTCTATCGCGGGCCTTGAGCGTGGGGACCGAATCCAGAAATTCCGTAACGAAAAAAACCTAACACCCCCCCACTCCGACCGGTTAATTTAATAAAAGAAAAAAAATGTTTTTTTTTTCGGTCACCACGCTCAAGGTGTAACTTGAATTAATATCAAAGAAAAAAAAAGGAAAAAAATACTGCATTAATAAAAAAAGAATTATAATTGCATAAGTTGATAAAAATGCTATGCAATAGCTTTACCGCGGCAGCCTCCGAGTGCCACACGTATTTTTATACAATGAAGTAAGGAAGACAAGCTATACGCTCTCCTGATGGTAAAGGTAATATTAGTATATTTTACAAAGGATTTTACAAAGGTAAAATTCTGGATGTACTGTATCAACGCTTCATACTTGAAAGTCACAAGATGTTAACTCTTCAGCCGAGTAATTTCACTAGCAACAGTGCCCTCCTACCTGTACATAGAAATGTTAGCACATCACTGCTCAGGCGGTAGAATGACTGGCACTGTCGGGGCGTACCCACCTAATCTACCTCCTGCAGAGAAAGTTTACCCGGTTTGTTAGCGGAGGTCTACGTTATACAACCTATCTGTGCTCCAAACTTTAGCCCGATCCGTTCAGTGGTTTAAGCATTGTGTTGATAGATCAGTCAGTCACTCTTTCCCTTGATATATTTATAAGATTAGTATATGTAGTGAGTAGAAGTACATAGATCAGTGGTCGTTAATGAGAGTGTCCTCTATATCGAAATCCTGTGCTTTCCGTTTGTTGTGTCTCGGCCTCTTGCCGTGTGCTACCTCCATCCTGGCCCTCTTGGCGAGCTTCTTCTTGTCCTTCAGCTGCAACTTGCGCTTGGCCGCCTTCTCGGGGTTGCTCACCTTCTCTTGTAATAATAACTGCAAGGGAGAACATATCAAAATATTATTATTATAAAGTTTTTTAAAAAGTGTCAATCGTAAACAGAAACCTCGTTTTCATTGAGCAAAATTAAATTGATAAATTTTTTTTTTCTATATCGAAGTCGCCACCTTGAATATTTCACGAATCAGATTTAACGATATATTTGAATCAGTAGACGTGATCAACTGAGGCGGGAGGTCGAACCTTCCCGTCCTCGACCGACTCAAGCGTCGACCGAAACTCATCTTAAATTAGAATCACGGATACACAGAAAACGTGAATTCTGGATCCGCGATCGTAAACGTGAAGTTCACAAAGCGTATAAAGACGCAAATCAAGATCGACCGCGTCACCACGCACCACTAAATCATAAAACCAACCGCTTCACAACCGCACATTCGATACGAAGTGTGAAGTGACGCTACAGTCCCCGCATTATCCACCCGTGAGCGTCGCGGCTCGCTTTAGTCTCCGTCAGCCTTTAAACACATTTCTATCAAAACAACATCTAAACATATAAAATGAAAGAGTGACCGACCGATCTATCAACGCGCAGCCCAAACCGCCGGACGGATCGAGTTGAAATTTGGCATACAAGTCGTTTTTAAGGCGTAGACATCCGCTAAGTAAAGGATTCGGTGACGCGGGCAAAGCCGCACGCACAAGCTAGTGTATAAAATGTCACACTACAAACGTACCTTTTTCCTCTGTGCTCGCTTGATGTTAAGCTTGGTTTGTACATCGGCCACCAGCTTGCTATATTGCAGCTCCCCTATCTTCCGTCGCAGCTTCTTCCCGAGGCTGGCGGCCAGGTGCCGCGGGAGGGAGGCGGGGGACAGCGGGTCCCCGGTGGACAGCTCCCTCACCAGCGGGGGGAGGAGGACGTCTACGATGGAGCTGATGTCTTCTGCTTCCAGGGAGGATACTAAGTGTGCCCACATCGAGAATATCGCACTACGCTGGAAATTGTACAAAGTTTTTTGAGTAAGATTCATATTATGATGATGCTCTCGTCCTGACCGTTTTCAGCTCTCGGCGACTGTGATATCGGACGGGCATTTTTAACTCAGATGACTATTGTTAGAGTGTAGGTGTCGTACCCTCAGGTGCGCTCTGTGATGGCTCAACCAACCTTATTGTTGAAAGGTCGAGCACACATTGAGCATGTTAATTGGGGGTTTATACTCCAACAGAACAGGTTTCCCTACTTATACTGTCAGAGTCAAATCACAATTTATAGGTCGTGTGGCGAACCTATATGTTGCAGTTTCAGGTCGCCGAGATTCCTACTGTGCCTGCAACACGACCTGACGACTGCCTCCTACATATCTTTACCCACAGTTTAACGTGCCTTCCGAAACACGGTAGCGTCCAGACGAAAATTTTTGCCACCTGAGATTTGAACCCAGGACCTCCAGCTTACACGTCGGATGTATGACCACTGGGCCACGGACGCTACAATTAAAACTCCATCGACATGGAATAGCCGCCGGTGGTGAGCTCGTCACTTACGATCAAGCTGTTCAAGACGACCTTCAACAACAGATGTACCTACACACAATACAGGCGTTGGGCAGACTCTTCACATTTTTATTTTGATATCATTTTATTGTTTACAATTTATATTCTTTGACATTTCTAATTCTTAATTTTCTTTTCATCCATTTAAATTTATTAATTAACCTCATTTTTAGACTAATTTAATTTTTAAATAATAATTTCTAAATTTGAACCTATTTTGTGGACATATGGGCCGAGGGTCCAAAATAAATGATTTTTATTTATTTTTATTTATAGAGTCGCCGGCACTCGGCTCGGTGCTCCGTGTTCCTCCTGCGACCACTCCCGTGTCTCAGGGATGCATCTGTGTAATGATACTGTTCACTACAAACGCGAAGGTGACGATTTGTGCTTATCGACTCTTGAGCTAAATGAACCTATGGCGTGTGGACAGTTTACACCCTATAATAACACATAGAGTGCAGGTAAAGTCGCCGACAGACGACTTGTTCATATAGTTAACTTACAATAGTGTATGACATGGGGGCCCGGGCCACCTCCACGTTGGCAGCTCTCCGCAGCTTGTACAGCACCCAGCGAATGTTCACACGACTGCTGTCCTCGCCCGCTGCTGTCTGACTGCCCAGCTTCAGGCTGGACATCGAGTGAACCAGCTTGAACACCTGGAACAGCACCGCTGTCACCTGCGATGGATAATAACTTCTGAATTAAAGGAAATAGTGACTGACTGACTGATCTATCAACGTACAGCCTGAACCACCGGACGGATTGGGTTGAAATTTGGAACACAGATAGGTTTTATGACGTAGACCTCCGCTAAGAAAGGATTTTGCCACGCGAGCAAACCGCGAGCGTAAGCTAATCATATATAAACGTTTATACACCGAGTACACACCAAACAAAAGATCGTCAACAAAGGGGTTCGTCGGCTATCGTTCATCCACCATCTAAACTTACGACTAACGTGTCTTCAGTAAGGGTCGCCTCTACCCTTTTTGATGTTCCACCTCAAACTTACAAAATTTTTACTTTTATGGTTCAAATTAATTTGAGGATTCACAACAGCATATTATAGCGACCTATATCTCTAGGTACTGTGCTTGGTAAGGTGCTAGAGCGATTGATCCACCCGGAATTGCAGAGAAATATAAAAATAGATGACGCACAGTTTGGTTTTCGCGCCGGTCTCTCAACAGATTCTGCCATCATGAGTTTAAAAAGCACAGTCAGATATTACACCAGTCGCAAGACACATGTGTATGCGTGCTTTTTAGACCTGACCCGCGCTTTTGACCTGGTCAATTATGACATTCTCTGGGACAAAATGAGGAAAAAGGTACCTAGTCGGGTGGTTGAACTGCTGAGATATTGGTACGGAAACCAAACCAATTATGTTAAATGGGGCGACGCAACATCTAACATATATAGGTTAAATTGTGGGGTCCGTCAAGGAGGGTTAACTTCGCCGGACCTTTTTAACGTTTACATCAACGGGTTGATCGAGGAACTGAGGAGCACCAGAATAGGCTGTCATTTGGGGGCCGTCTGCGTCAACAACTTAAGTTACGCAGATGATATGGTGCTACTCAGTCCGTCGATCAAAGGGATGCGTAAATTACTTTTGATTTGTGAGCATTTTGCCGATTCTCACGGTCTAAAGTACAACGTTGGAAAAACTGAAATGTTGGTCTTTACTTCGGGTCGTGGTCCGGAGAAGGTGTGCGATTTGTTTTTGTATGGCTCTGCAATCAAAAGGGTGGATCAATTTAAATACCTAGGTCATGTTCTGACAGCAAAGTTGCAAGACGACCAGGACATGGAGCGAGAGAGGCGAGCCCTTTCTGTGAGGAGCAACATGCTCGCTCGTAGATTTGCCAGCTGTAGCACCGATGTGAAGCTCACCCTGTTCAAGGCGTACTGTCTCTGTATGTACACATGCCAGCTGTGGGTGAGCTACACACAGAGAGTGTTCAACTCCATAAGAGTGCAGTATAATAATTCATACCGAGCTCTTATGAAGCTGCCCTGGTGCTGCAGCGCATCAAGCATGTTTGCAGAAGCGAGGGTTCCAGACTTCTATGCAGTGGTAAGGTCGAGGGTAGCATCGTTCTGGAATAGGCTTCGGATGTCAAGGAATGGCATTTTGAGGGCTGTTTATGACGATATGTCGAATGGCATATATTCTAAATGGATTGCCGTTCACATGGGCGGTAATAAGAAATAGGTACTACAGGTACAGATATGAACGTCGCAGATGATCTCTGCAAAATGTATATTTTATTTTTATTTAACTATTATTTGTAGACTTGTGTGCTATGGGTTTTTGCCCGCAATAAATCAATTTTATTATTTATAGCAATCAGTTTTGACGTCATTGAACTGAGGATCCATAAGTTTAGAGACCTTTGAGGAGCC
The DNA here is from genome assembly GCA_947507615.1 of Hemithea aestivaria. NCBI lineage: Eukaryota > Metazoa > Arthropoda > Insecta > Lepidoptera > Geometridae > Hemithea > Hemithea aestivaria. The sequence goes on along the minus strand of OX382329.1, from coordinate 18,542,482 downwards.
CAATCGACCTCCAAATACTTAATTATTAAACTGATTACCAAGTAATCGTTGCATATAATGGTTCTTCTCATAGGGGTGCCTTGCAAACGAGTGGTACAGTATTAAAATAAAATGTAAAATTGAATTGCAAAAGTCTTCCATTGTTGCCTTTGAATAAATTAATTTTGAGTTTGAATTAATTGAGAAATAATGTAAAAGCACAAACCTGTTCAGCCATATCCTGTGAGACTCCCGGAGTATACTGCGCACACAGATCCAGCACCAGACTCCTCAGGCTGTCCTCCGGGGCACAGTATATGAACCCTCGCTCACTCTCCGCCCCCTTCATTATCCCATCCAGCTCCACCGGGTGCACTGCACCCAACACTGCACTCAGCACCTTCACCGACCTCAGCCGGACCCACGCGTGGCCGTGGCCTAACAACACCTGGCACTGGGACGCAATCTCATCGTACTCCGACCAGTACTTCTCGGTCTTCAAACTCGACGGGCAGTTGACTGTTATTCTCTCCACCAAGTTCAGTATTTGTATGAGGCAGTGATCCTTCTCGTCCTGCTTGTGTTCGTCGGTGTCGTCGTCGTCCTGCTGCAGGGCGAGCTTGACGAAGCGACCCTCGCTGTGTCCCGTGAGGAGCAGCATCTTGCTGGAGAGGAGAGCCAGCACACTCGCCAGTCGGGGCTTGAAGTCTTCCTTCTCCACGTTGACGAAGCGAGTGCTGAGCTGCGCGGCCAGCTCCAGATGTACCGGCTGGGAACGGAAATTATTATTGAAAGGAGTTTCTAAACCAAAATAATATATAAATACAGTAGTAGTAAAATACATCCCACCAAAAACATTCTGTAAAAAACTAGCCAAGTCTCGATGGAGCTGCTTGTTTATCTCTAAAAAGTAATGAAATCTAGACAAAGTCGTGCCAAGTATAAGGTTCCTTACTGCGATTTCTTTATTATTATAGTTAATGTTGTGTGACTTGGCCGTTGAAGGGTACACAAGGGTACAAAACCAGATGCTCCATGACACTTGGATCGCCTAAACATAAGTATTATTGAAATACGCAGCTTTATCAAGCCTACAATTGACTGGTTATCCAATCAACGTTTTCCAAGTGGAAATTTTCTATCGTGAATGGGTAGCGGACAGATTGGTGCAATAGTGTCATGGAGCACCTGGTATAATACCCTTGTGTACCCTTCAACGGCCAAGTCACACAACATTAACTATAATAATAAAGAAATCGCAGTAAGGAACCTTATACTTGGCACGACTTTGTCTAGATTTCATTACTTTTTAGAGATAAACAAGCAGCTCCATCGAGACTTGGCTAGTTTTTTACAGAATGTTTTTGGTGGGATTTCACTTATTTTTGTAGAAACGCTATATTATAAGGTTATCAGAAATACAAACCGTAAGCGCGTTTTAAAATACAGTGCCATCTAGATACGTGTGCGTTCACTCTTAGTCCAATGCATCATAATATTATACCGGGAAGTGGGCCTAATTAAACTTGCAAGATTTAATTACAGACAGACAGACCGACAGGTGAAAGTAAATAAAAGCTTGTAGTAAAGGCGGTATGTCGATCTCTTCTAATAGTTTGGTTGGGCTCTTATTTTAGTTGGCCACGCTAGATATCGCCTGATCATAACTGACGATTTACGACATATATACATAATATACTATGCCTTAAATATGTTTTGAATTAATAAGTTGGATATTACACAATTTTAACCATTGACTGCAAATGTAACTTTGTAATCCTATACATTTATATAAGATTACAAAGTTATTTATGCAGATGAATTATCTCGAAAACGAGACCGAAATTGCATGTTTTTGTAGTTTTCCTATGGTTTATACAATGAATTCTAAGTATGTACCAAATTTCAGCTCTCTGAGTTTATGGGAAGTACTAGTTCTATTTTGATGATCATGAGTGAGTGAGTGTCGAAAATGCGAAACTTTGCTTTCGCTTAACTTCGGAACTTAATGACCTACAGACTTGAAATTTTGGATTTTAAGTATGTAATTATAGCTTACTGGATGACGAAAATTTCTGTGTTCTGGTCTTATCCAGAGGTTCTCAAATAGGGGCCTGAAAATGCGGGTACGGCAGTGCTTGCTTCGCGCTCGACTTGGCGGGGGCACTACCGTGCCCCCAGATGGCGGGGGCACTACCGTGCCCCCAGATGGCGGGGGCACTACCGTGCCCCCAGATGGCGGGGGCACTACCGTGCCCCCAGATAAATCGATCACTGACATCAATTACTAACAAAAAACATTCTGACACCCTCGTAAGGTTTCGGAATAATTTGAGATTCAAGATGTGATTCGCACTACCCGGCAACTGCCGCTCGGCGGCGCCGCTGCAGTACAATCGCCCCGTAGTGCGATTACACCCTAAGTTTTTTGAGATCAAGATGTTGATCTGTCAAAGTTGAGGTTACTTGTATTTTTACAAGCTTTATATTACTTTCACCTGTCTGTTGTCTGTCTGTCTGTCTGTCTGTCTGTCTGTCTGTCTGTCTGTAATCAAATCTTGCAAGTTTAATTTGACCCACTTCCCGGTTTCCAATTGAGCTGAAAATTTGCATGCGTGTGTAAATCGGATGACAATGCAATATTTTTATGACATCGAGCTGATCTGATGATGGAGCTGGAAGGTGGCCAAAGGAACTCTCTCATAAAACAACGCAACCCATCGAGTTTGGGCTCATTTGATTCGTCTTGACGAGTACTTTATGATGCAAGATGATAACAATAATTAAAGCTTGTTTTTAAAAAGTATTTTTTAAATTTCACTTGTTATCTATTCCACTCGAAAAGACCAGCAAGACCAGCGTAAAGAAAACCAGCAGGAGCAAGACCTTGCTGATACCTTTTTGCGGCAGGATGTGATTTTTCTATAAATATTTATACTATATTGTTTCTTTTATGCTTTGTATATTATTATCATCTTGTGTGCAAATAAATTTATTTCTATTCTATTCTAAAAGAAAGTCCCAAAAACGTTCGATTTTTAGAGACAAAACGAGGACATTTGACAAAGGAGTAATCACAGGACTCACCCTGGTATCGTTGAAGAAGGTCATCACGAGGTGGAAGAGCTTGTTCCTCTCCACTTGCGGCAGCTTGTGCAGTAAGGCCTCTATAGTAGCAGCGGCTGCGCTGCGACACTCCACGGCCGCGTCGTTGAGCATGCAGCCGCCGAGCGACACCACCAGGTGTGGCCCGTGCTTTATCAGCTGCGCCTGGGAACGGAATACAATAGGTCACTCTCAAAAAAAGCCTGTTCAAAATTAAATAAAACAGAAAGATACCACGTTCAAAGAAATACAGAGTTTAAGCTCGCTTTCAATAAGTAAAAATTGTAATTGTAATTTATGACGTCCGGTCCCTCAAATCAAGGTCACCGTACTCAAACGTTGTCGGAGACAACTGTATCTTACAATTTCAGATCCCCGAGATTACCGCAAGGCCTGCAACTCTTTTAGAAAATAGTCGGGATCAATAGTTGTTGTAGATTCAAACCCCGGGCTCCGGTTTAAAACCGGACGTACGAGAACCGGGCCGGGAGAAAGAAAGAAGATGAATGAAATGACTCACAGCGGGCAGCTTGGTGACGATCATGTCCAGGAACTTGAGGGAGGACTCCCTGCCGTGCTGCAGCTCGTAGTTGAGCTGGGAGAGGAAGAAGTCCACATGCTTCTCCAGCCTCCTGCCCGGCGAGTAGTTGCTCAGGTATTGCAGGAATATACCGCGACACTCCTCCCTGCACACGTTCACATTGTTACATTCTAATATTATGCATGTTTTTTGTGTTGAAAGTCACAAAGAACGTAAAATGATCGGTCAGATCTAGAGTTTTCATCTGGTTTTTAGAGATGAAATGATATAAACACCCGAGCGGACGAATAAGACAGTTCATGAATTATATATTGACAAATACATATCTGTTTAAATTTTAAACAAACTTCTGTGGTAAAAAAATAAACAAAATTCTGGCCGCAAAGCTTAATGTGGCCATTGATTTTTCTTATTTAATTTGTGAAAAGTTGTCGTAATTTATAAATTAAGTGAATAACTTACCTAGATTTGGCAGATTCACTCAATATGCAGATCCTGGAGACCTTCTCCATCACCTCATGTAGCTCATCGGAGACGAGCCGGGCCTCGAGGATCGCCTTCAGCAGGTTGAAGCAGTTGGCTTGTCTCTCGTCGCTCTGGACGTCCTCCTCCGCGTACAGCAGCAGCGTCCTCAGCTGCTCCTCCTCCAGCTTGAAATACTTGACGTGGCGAACTAGTGACGTCACCGCCTTGAACGCTATCCTCACCAAGTGGTAGTTGTCGTTCTGCTTGCTGATCTCGAAGGTGGCATACTTGTGCAGGATGCTGAATATAATCCTGGCGACGTCCGGCGCCGCCTCCTCCAGCGCGGGCGTCGTCACCCGAAGCGTCCACAGCGTCGTTATACACTTCAAGGCGACCGTCGCCACCGTCACGTGGTCGCTGCTCACGGCGTCCACCAGCAGAGGGATCAGGGGGTCGAGGAACGCGCGGCACTCCGCCCGCGGCACCCTCTCCCGCTTCAGTATCACGTACAGTATGTTGAGGCTGAACTCGACGAGCACGTGAGCGTTCGCTCGGCTCGAAGTTTTCACGTGTTTCGCCTGAGATTCCTTGTTTCTCTTCGGCGTCTCCGGGATGATGAGGCAGTCGGGCCTCGCGCGCAGCATCTTCTCCCGCTGCGCCTCCGTGATCACTCGCCGGGGCGCTCCGAGCACGAACTCCGGGATGCTCTCGGACGCGATGCCGTGGAGGAACACGAAAAGAGATTCCATTTCCACAAATTTGTTCGCGACCAGTCCGCCGCTGATGTGCACGAGCGCCTCCTGAACCTTCAGCACGACCTTCCTGGAGTGCCTCCGTTCCAGAACGTCCTTGAAGGGCAGCAGCAGGTTCACGAGGTGGTTCTCGGTGACGTTCTGCGCGACGATCGTGAGCGTCACGAGGCTCTTCTTGCTCGGCTTCGCCTCCGGCGTCCTGTAGTGGAGCTTGTCGACTTCTTTTTCCTCGGCGAGGGATCCGAACAGGTCGTCGACGCAGACGTCGAGGATGGGGGCCAGGTTGTCGCCCACGTCGGTCGGTTTGAAGTCGTCCTTCAGGGCGTCGAGCACGGAGTGTACGGTGGCCACCAGCACGTGGACCTGGAACCCGCGCGTCAGCAGCGAGGAGAGGTGCTGCAGCAGCGCGGGCAGGTGCCCGGGACCCACCGTCTGCATCACCTTCCGCACGATGTCTCGAGCCACACTGCGCACTTGCTTCAACGGACTCTTCAGGAACGAGCACAGTTTTACGAAGATGCTGAAAAGGAAAAGTAGCCGATACTAACATTTTTGACGGGGTCTTTTGCGACTATATTTCTATGTTTTCTGTGAGAACCAGAGCAATATTTTGTTATATTACAAAAAAAATGAATATTATTACGTGGTTTTTCTTATCCCTGCGTAATAGACGAATGTGGTACTATGAAATGCTACAAGTGAGCTCACCCGGGCAGCTGGTATCTGAGCACGTCCCGAGGCAGCCGCTGCAGCAGCTTGACGAGCGCCAGGGCGATGGGCACCCGCTGCAAGTCCTCCTCCTGCCGCTGCAGGCTGGCGTGGCGCCGGTTCACCTTGTGCGACGACTCGTGCTCCGACACCTTGCCGATGGCACTGCGGACGTTACCACATCCCTAAATTAACACATTTTATCTTCCCAGCAGACGATCCCGACGGCTGATTATAATCTTCCCTGGCCGGCTTGAAAGTCTCTAAACCGACTTCGAGCCGGGTTACTCAGATGGAATTTGTCCGAAAACGATAACTGTGTACCCTATTTCGACCCGAATCGTTTAACAGTTTTAAGGTGTGCATTGATAGATCATTCAGTCCTTTGTTTTCCTTTAACATGCGAAATTGTGAATTTAAGATAATGTGATCATAACTGACTTAAACTATGTAAAGGAATAACTCACTCTGTAATAACCGTGTTACTTTCCCGAGAAATAGTAGTTAGTAAGTTTTTGACAAATTGAATAATCGGACAAACTCACCGGTTCAATTGCGGCAGCAGGCCGGCCGCCAACGACTTGATGATCCTCTTGGCCACCGACGGCGACACGCTGGTTATCCTCTCAAACGCTGGAACATTCGGAACTTCTTTCGATTCTTCGTCTATCACTTCGTTATCTGCCGCTTTTAACTCTTCCTCTACGTCTATTTGATCTTCTCCCTTTACTTGATCTTCTTTCTGTTCTGTTTCCATATTTTCTGTATTCTCTTTACCGGCTGATTCATCGTCGATCTCTTGAGTCGTGTTTGTTTGTTTTTGAGTGTCAGTGACTTCTGGCTTTTGATTTTTGTCAGTTTTGTGCTTAAACTCGATTTTCCCAGTTACAATGTGATTGACCAAAGCTTTAGGTAGCTCGATATCCTTCGCTTTAGTGAAATCGAAGTGAAACGCGTCGAGTATAGCGATCAGTATTCTGGTGAGTTGTTTCTGATGCTCGGTTGTGTTTCGCATCTTGTTTAGATACAGTTTCAGTATCACCTCGTAATGATACCAGGGCAGCAGCCTGCAGCAGGTCGCCACGACCTCGATGCACGCGTCTATCAACGTGTTCTTGTCCGTGTACTTGTCGTCACAGAGGTAGGTGGACGCCAGCGGCAATATGAAGTTAGTGAGCGTCCTGGGAGTCGGACATTTCATCACTTTCTTAGCAACTTTACAGAACTTCATGAGAGCTCTGACGCGGCGGTGCATCTGCAAGTGGCTCATGTTCTCGAAGAAGTCCACCTCCACATCCTCCGTGTTGACCAGCGGAGCCAGGTCTGACAGCACCACGTCGGCCTCCGGACACTCCTTAACCAACGTACCGAGTAGGGCGATACTTTCGTTTCTCATTATTTCGTTTTTGTCTCTTATCCCCGTGGATATAAGAGACAGCACTGTGTCCCTCACCAAGAATTGCCCTTCAGTCGTAGATTTATATTTCACGAGCAATTTTGGCAGTATTTTTTTCAAGCATAATCCGGCTCCGTCTCTTAACCCGATGTCCTTTTCGGTTCGAATCGAGTAAAAGCAGTTGTTCACGATCAGGATCCCGAGATCGACATCTATTTCATTATCATCGGCCAATTTATAAATAGCCTTGTACGCGTCCAGTCTTCTGTCGAAATCGGGCTGCTCTATCCATCTCTTATTGAAGGCATTCATTTCTCCGACTATATGCGCTAAACGTTTCAGTTCATCTTTATTATTATCCGCTCTCTCTGCGATAGAACCGAGCAATTTAATGAGAAGCTTCCTGACATCAACGGGGCCGACTTTGTTGAACAGAACGGCAATATCTTTGATGTACACCTGCGGATTGTTGCTGTGTCCGAGTAAATTGATGATCGTGTTCACAGCGTGCTCCATGTTCTCCTCGGCCATGTTCATGCAAACTTTCTTAACTAGTATCGGCAGAAGGAGCGTGAGGAGCTCGTCACAGATCTCCGGCGCCGCGACCAACTCCGTCACTCGCGATAATATCAACAGGTCTCTCTTGTTGACGGAGTTGGACTTGGCCGTGTTAGCAAACCGCCTCTTCATTATAGCCAATATACTCGATATGTGCGGAATCAACATTTTGCTTCCGAAGTTGACGCTCGCCGCATTAGCCTCGTTAGTAGTCTGTTTATCGTACTCGATGGCCACATCACCGAACGATTCAATCGTCGGTGTCTCCGTGTCCTCTTCGTCTTCAGTCAACGTCAGCAGCTTCTCTATCATGTCTAGTATCATGTTAACCACGACAGGAGCTAGTTTAGGAGCTGACAGCAGTTTGAACAGCGCCGACAATGGACTCAGCGACTCGTGCTCCGACCGAGTGACCAGCAGTACGTAATATCTTGGATTCAAGCACCACGTGTTCAGCAGTTTCAACAATGGTGTCGGATTGTTAACTCCTTCAATGTGAAGTTTAGTGACCAAAGGCCAGAGCAGTGTTTCAAACAAAACGAACAATTCGTCCTGCGTCCACGGGTATTTGTCAAACTGCTCGAACAGTTTCCTCAATGTGCTCAGAGCGATCGTTCTGAGATTCTTCATAATTTTAACATATCCAACGTGAACCTTATCTCCTTGAGCTAAGACTCCGGCGATAATCGAACAGATCCCGTAGAAAATACTGAACAATTTGGAGAGAAGCTCGTTGTTCATGTAGCCTCCAAAGTACTCTCTCACTACATCAAACAAATTCAAAACGCTGTGTAACTTGCCGGGCGCTGTTAATGATTTCAAGTCTAATGTGGACACGACATCATTGTGAATTTCTTTTGGAGAAATTACCATGTACTGTTTGAACTGTGAGAAGGCCATCTCAATGAATATTTGTATCTCGTTTTCGTTACACCCGGCCAAGTATCTCATCACCAGAGCTCTCCTCGCCTGCCCGCCGCCCTTCTTATCCGCCACTTGTTTAGAAGTCATTTTCCCGTACAGTATCCTCAATATTAAGGGCACCACGTGTTCTCGATCATCAGGATGAATACTTTTAGCATCTTCGGTAATTTTAAACTGCGTCATTTCGTCTTTAAACTTTTTCTCGTCAACTAAATTATGTAAGTTGTTTTTGTAAGGAACTACATTTTTGTTTTTGTAGTTCAACACACAGTCCAGTGCATATTTCTGAAGTCCAGGGTTTTTGTTCTTTAAAAATTCCATGTAAAGTTCCCAAAATACCGGTTCTTTATACAGAGCTCTCGGGTTTTTAAATTGTGCGAGGACTTGCATTACATTGATCAGTGTTTTGAATATCACCTTCCCCGACGCAGATTGTTGCGGTTCCTCGACTTGTTCAATCATTTGCTCGATACTCTGTGCACTTTGTTCAGGGTTCTCGTCGACCTCCATGGTGTTATCGTGAACTTGCACGTCGACTCTCAGCGCATTTGCTTTGTCGTTCCTTCTGAACTCGTCTTCAATGAAACTCAAGAACAGCACGACGACATCACGATTCCTCGCTTCACAGACCTGAATGCAGTCGGTCATCACTTTCAACAGCAAGTTCCTGTAGTTGTACAAGTCGGGTCTCTCGGCTATGCTGTTGTACTCGTCATACAAGTCTCTTATTATATCATTATTGGTCTCGATTTCTTCTTCAAATTGAAACTTCTTCAAATTTTTCCTCGCGTTTTGGAATGACGATTGCAAAGCTGCATGAAACGGAGGCCAAAATTCTTCTGCAGTTAACGCATAACCAAATCCGGCTATGAAATCCGAAACTGGTTCCCATAAAAGCTTGAAATTAACGTGGAGAATACCGAGCATGTAGTTGAGAGCAAACAGGTGGAACTCTGTATCTTTGGCCGCGGCGTACTGCATCGTATTGAAGGACATTTTCTGCAGACTGTTCACCTGAACCCTGTACTCCTGTATGGACGGCGATATCGACTCTACATTGAAACAATAAGTGAATATCGAAAACTTATCCCCGGATTGAGTCTTGTTTAATTCATCAACATTTTCAAATAATTTGTAGACATGTGTGGTCAGCAACCTCACTATGTGGAATGGTGATGTGACATTACTTTTCAAATATGAGTCAACGAGACAGAGATGTGGATACGTCATGCCGTGTTCGTGTTCGTAGGCGGTCAGGTAGAGGTCGAGCAGGTGCAGAGCCGACAGGTAGTTGGGATCGGCAGCACACGGCAACATTATTGGCAACAACTCATCTATGTCACAGATTTGATTGAGGTTCTTGCAGCTACTTATATGGAGAGCACTTTCAAATGCATTCACCAGTATGAACAGGATTCTCCGAGCACAGCGCGACAGTGCCGTGTTATCACAGTGGAACTTGTTGTAATCAGTCTGACATTCAATATTGTAACTGGCCAGCACCTTCAAGAGTCTACTGATTAATCCACTCAGAGCTTTGATGCAGTATTCTACGTCAATTTTCTCTATATGAGGCAAGCAGAACAGCACGTTCAGTAGTTTAACTGGATTCACCACAATGGCATCCATGTCCTCATCGATCACGGCTTTGAAATGTTCCATGAACTTGGACAGGTGCTGTCCAAAATCTATGGGGTATTTCACCCATTCAAATAATTTGATACCGTTTTTGGAGAGTGGAGACTTTCTCAAGCAGATCTTAGCCAATGCACACATGGACTCGCTGTCAAACTGTGACTGCAGAATGAAGTTTAAGAAGGGTGGCAATATGTGTAGATCAAACTGCGAATAGTCTATGACGTTTTGCACAAAATTAATCAGTATGTTTGGATAAGGTATGGGCAGGAGTACTTTGACTATAATGCCAGCGTGCTCCTGAGATAAGGACACGTTGGGCGAGAGAAGTAGCACCACCCCGATCTGAGAACACACCTCCAGCACACTCTCCGTTGACTGTTCACATATTACTTTGATTAACAGAAGTACAAACTGTGGTGGATTCGTTAAGTACTTTCCATTCTGGTGTTCAATGACTTGTCCCGCCAATCTCAGGATATATTCTAAGCCTTTAGATTGATTGTCATCTTTTAAGATCTGCTCTGTGAATTTTAAAATACTCGTCCAAAAGATGGCATATTCCTTTGGTGATATAACTTGCAAGCCATCTTCGATGGTTTGTGTGAGGACTTTGAAGAGGACATCTTGATGATGTTTTACTTCTCTCAAATGTTGCAGCAACAGCGGCAGGAATGTTTCTATGCAACTGTGGAACTTGCCAGATACTCCTCGCAATATTTCAAATAGTAGATGACCACATCCTATAACAGCCTGCAATCAAAACATTATTATATTATAATTTGTTTACATTGGATTTAATAAACTAGATGTCAAATAGTACATTTATAGTACAAGTAGAATAGCAAAATAAAAGCACTTACATCATCATTGTTTAGTAAATAATCCAACATAAGAGTAATAAACTTCTTCTTGTCTCTAATATCTCTTGCTACAAAAGCAAAACTTTCAGCAGCAAAGTTATTAATGTACTGAGGCTTAGATTCACTCAGTAATGGTATGATCCTCTTCAATATAACAGCTATATCCTTTTTCAAGTATGGCTTGAGAACTTTAAACAAGAAAGCCAAGCAAACGAGGGTCCACTCCAGCCTCTCTGCATCTTTGGTGTCCAGTAGCTTGATCAGTATGTCCAGGAACCTTGGGAAATGTGGATAGAAGTCTTCTCTCAGGTCTTTTGCTAGTGAGACCAAGATTCTGTAAAAAAATTATTGATATATTTCAAAAGTCATCAACACAAAATAAAAAAACATGTACTAGGTAAATGATAACTTACTCCAGCAGTGGCTGAAGACATAATTCATCCTCCAAGTTCAAATATTTCTCCAAAATGTCAACGACTTCATTCTTCTTGTGCACCAGTTGTGCCACAGTGACTATACCGTGCACTTCCCTTCTGAACTTCTTGAAGTTTACAGTCAAGTTGAGTCCGTGCCATTTCTGTACGGCGAGGAACAAGTGTGTCTCATTCTCCTCAGGTTGTTTAGTGTATTGATGCTCAATGTGGTACAGAGCAGCATGCCGGATATCTATGGAGTTAATGCGCTCCGCAAATGGCACAAACTGAAAATCAAAATATAAAATAATCCTTAGCAAAAAAAGTTTGTAAAATTTATTCTAAGAAAAAGAAACTAAATAATAATAATACTCTCACGCAATTTAGTAGCGTTAGTACAAGGGCGCAAGTAAATATGAGGTTATACTTAGTTTGGGAGATTTTGGCTATTTAAATCAAAATACTTTTACCAGACCAGCACATTTTAGAGTTTGAATATTAACATACAACTAGCTAGAAATATTGGTGAAAACGAGGTATTTTACCAATTCCTACGAATTATTAATGCGACAAAACATTAACATAACCTATAAGGTTAATTCTGGAATATGCACTGTTTCTTGAATGAACTCACCCGAAAAGTGTTAGTGGTCTTGTGTTTAATAGGTTTGCTCTTCATTTTATCAACATTTATCTGAAATTATTTAACAAAATTCACATGCCGCTCCTACGTGTTTTCAAAATATTTTTAAGCCAGTTGACAGTGACATAATAATAATTACGACTTTGACAGTTAGGGAAAAAAAGTGATATCTAAACCATAGACAATACATATTATAGGACTCCATTTTCGGATTTGATAGCTGCCACACGTCTAAGTGAAAATTATTTTTCAGGTTTTTTCAAAAAAGCATTTGTAAAGTTCTAACAACGCCCAATCACCATTAGATTCATCCTAGTCGTTACATTATAAATAATTTCATTAGTTTGTTTTTTATTTCATTAAGATTAGTTTTTTCATAATATAAGGTAGAGTGTACATAATATAGGGTCTAGTTTCTCTAACAAAGATTGACTAAACACTATGGACGCTGTCCCGCCTGATCGGCCTCCGGACCCCCCGGACTTTCCGATGGGATCGGGGCTAAAAAGACGATTAGATAAACAGGATGACGACTTCACGTCTCTCAAAAAAGTGATTTACGATAGGGATATGCAGAGGACATCAACTGTAAATATATACAGCCACCCTTGCTGGGTAATGGGCATTAAGGCTTATACTGATATTGACCAGGGCCCATATATTGTTCATGTCTCCAAAGTCGAACCGGACCCTTCCAGTGGAGTGGTCCTTAAAACCTTGAAGTTCGGTCAATTTTTACACAGCAATAATATTGCTAACATATGCATTGACGGTGTAAAAAACGTCGGCAGAAACCGCATCTCTGTTGAATTCAAAAGTGGTACTGATGCCAATAAATTTTTAGATAATCCGATTCTGACCCAAAACAGATACGTAGCAAATATCCCATCCTTTAATATAACTAGAATGGGTATCGTCCGCAACATCCCAACCGATTTATCAATGGATGACTTTGTAGCGTCTCTTGTCCTACCCAATGGTGTAGGTGATGTAATGAAAGCGCGTCGCTTAAATAGAAAGGTTACAGTGGAAGGTAAAACCTCCTGGGTCCCAACTCAATCGGTGGTCATTACATTCCATGGCCAAATTCTCCCCCCAAGAGTTTTTGAAGTGAAAACTTCTTTAGCGGCGCTGAGCACTTTTTTTTGTATGGGTAAAAACTTTCAAACTCGCGTCAGGGTCACGTGATGCTGATCGAAAAAGCGTAAGATCGAGGGGAAGGGAGAGGAACTAGTATCTCCCACTCTTTCTACCGTGCTTGAGTGTGCTGCTCTGTGAATTTGGTTTAACTATTTCAAATGATCGCAATTTTAGCACAACGAAATACAAAACTACTACTGATGCGGTCTTTATTAGACACTTAAATAGGTTCGAATCAAAACTGTTTGTTTCTTACTTCAGTTATCATAAACCAATTGTATCAGTTGTAAAAATTTGCGATGATGATTCTGATAATAACGATGGTGTAAAAGTCGTCGAAATTATGGATGGAAGTTGATTTTTCTGAGAGATAAAATTTAATGTAATATATAAATAACGATACAATATTATAAATAACAACATATAAATTGTCATATTTGTGTACGATAGCGCAATAAATAAACATTGTATTCTACCTCATAAATGATAGTAGGTATTTTTATACTTATAATTAAACACAACGTTAATATTGAAGTTTTCACTTCTGCCGGCACTCCCGGAGTGCTACCTTTTTTGTTTTTACTCCTCTCTACCAGTGGAGTCATATAAGTTCCCCACAATTCAATGTATAAAGTGCTGTAGGTTTGGTCACGTTCAATCTCAGTGTCGTTCTAAGCCCCGTTGCTATCGCTGCGCTCAGCCTCATGCTGGGGATTCCTGTTGCGTGGAGGAGTCGCTGGCTACTTGTCTCCACTGCTCAGGCAGTCATTTTGCCAATAGTAAGGAATGCCCTGAGTGGGGAAGACAGGATATTATCAAGATTTTAATGTCGCAAGAAAACATGTCATATGAGGATGCAGCTTCTCGCTATCCTAAAACAAGGAGACCGTATTCTGAGATATCTCAGACTCGTCCCACCACTTCTCACATTAAGCCCAGCCAGACTTTGTCACAATTATTGTCACAACCATCGCGTTCCTACTCTAAAACAGTCACTTCAGCTCCACGACCCAAACCACCACTAGGTAAATCTTATGACAAACAATTCCATCAGTCTATAATCTCAGGGGTTCCATCTTCAGTTCCGAATGGAGTTGCCCTTCTGTCCAATAATTCAACTACACCGAGCATTTCTCCACCCTCAAATCAAAACGCCAACCTAGTAAATTTACTAGTTTCACTGATCGTATCTATCTTGTCAAACAATAGCTCTTCCCTACCGTCCAACGTTGCCAACAAACTAACAGAACTCTTTTCTCTACTTAACAATGGGTCTAGTCCTTCTCCAATGGAATCTCAAAAGTATCCGTCGCAGAAAACCTGAACTACTGTATCTTATTAACCAACACCAACCGTCAGTCATTGCCGTTGCGGAGACTTGGCTAGTTCCGGGATCCCGCTTTTATGTCTCGGGCTACTCTTGTCTCCGGGACGACAGGGCTGACGGGTATGCGGGCAGCGCTTTATTAGTGAAGCGTAGTCTACCTTTTTCACAAATACATTTACCTGTTTTTCCTCCTGAAATGAACATTGTCGCTGTCAGAATTTTAAACATATCGTTTATTTCTGTATATATTCCCCATCCTCAATCTAGACTCATCCCAGACATTCTTCACTTGATATTCTCGGTTCCTCCGCCAATTGTTATTATGGGTGACTTTAATGCCCACCATTCCCTTTGGGGTTCAAATCATAATGATTTGTTCGCTCTATCTCTCCTGGAAATTTTCGAAGAGGCAAATCTTTGCATTGTTAATAATGGTTCACCTACACGGAGAGTTTTCCCCTCCCAAAATCCTCAAAGTGCTGTAGACATTACTATATGTTCTCCTTCGCTTGCTGCTGTTATATCTTGGAATGTGCTTCCTCTCACGCATGGAAGTGACCACTTTCCCATCCACATTACAATTTCCGATAGGGTCACTCCTACTGTAAATTTCTGCCCTACCCTTAAATACAGATTATCTGATGTAGATTGGACTGGATTTTCTCTATGTATTGACAATAAACTAGACGCTTTACCAGTTTGTGACCCAAGGGATATCGATCATTGTTACAACCTTTTTGTTGACGCCATCACCTCAAGTGCAGACGAATTCTTTCCTTTGAAAAAACCATATCAATTTAAAGTTTCAACTCCTTGGTGGGACCCTGAATGCACTGCAGCGATTAGATCAAGAAAAATGGCTGAAATAGATTATAATTTATCTATGACAAGGGATAATTTTTTAAAATATAAAAAAGCTGCCGCTAAAACACGACAAATTCTGGCCAAAAAGAAGAGAGAGGGCTGGAAGAAATATTGTTCCATATTATCTCCCAGAACTTCCTCTTCTTTAGTCTGGAATATGATAAAACGCTTTAGAGGCTCTTGTTCTGTTTTAAATAACACTATGCATGATCCTTCCTCATGGATTGGAGGATTTGCTGATAAAATGACACCACCTTTTGTCCCAAATTTTAACTGTCTTGTTTCGGCCCCTCTATTGTTTCCTAGCCAAAGTCAATTTGACCAACCCTTCTCATTTGTTGAACTTCAATTAGCTATAGACGGCTTATCAGATTCTTCTCCTGGCATAGACGGAATTCCCTATTCTTTCATTAAGAAATCTTCTGATTCATGTAAAAAGTATTTCTTAAGTTTAATTAATGCTGTTTTTGAATACGGCAAGATTCCACAGTCATGGAAAACTCAAATAATCATTCCCATAGTTAAACCAGGCAAAAATCCTTCGGACCCTAATAGTTACAGACCAATCGCTTTATCGTCATGTTTAGCCAAAATTGCAGAGCACTTAATTAAACATCGACTCGAATGGTTTGTTGAGAACAAAGGCATACTGGCTAAAACTCAGTTCGGTTTTCGCAAAGATATGAGCACTATGGACAGTTTAAGCATTCTCACTTCCGACATCCGTACTTCTTTCCTTAAAAAGGAATTTCTTGTAGGCGCCTTCCTGGATATCTCTTCTGCTTATGATAATGTTCTGCTATCCTTACTTAGAAATAAACTCATTCAATTAGAAATCCCCCAAAAACTTATTCGGTTTGTTTGTCATCTATTTATGGAACGATCAATTATCATTAAAAATCAAAATAGTTTTCTCCCTGCTCGTACCTGTTGGAAAGGTTTGCCACAGGGGTCAGTTTTAAGCCCTTTGCTCTACGCTCTATACACATCTGATCTTGAATTATCTGTCCTTCCCTTCTGCAACATTCTACAATACGCTGATGACTTAGTGCTTTACTCCTCTGACAAGTCTATTGATGTCGTGGAGAACAATCTGAATATAGCCCTAAATTACCTTCATGATTGGCTGTTAGATCATGGCCTTTCCCTTTCGGCTTCTAAGTCATCTGTCGTAACATTTTCAACAAAACGTTTTATTCCACCGGCTATAATAAAAATAAATAACGAAATAATTCCCCTTCTTAATAATGTTAAATTTTTAGGTATTTGGCTTGATCATAAACTATCAGGTTCATTACATTCCGACTATGTGATTAAGAAATGTGAGAGTAATATTAACATTTTAAGGTCTCTTTCTGGAACCTGGTGGGGTGCTCACCCTTATTCTCAAAAACTTCTATATAATGCTATTGTCCGTAGTCACATTGATTACGGATGCTTTATACTGGGCAACAAGTCCACTTATCGAGAGATTGAGAAAGTTCAAGCAAAATCCCTTCGTTTAATTTTGGGGGCGATGAAGTCGTCCCCCATCAACGCGATGCAAGTAGAATGTGTTGAGCCTCCTCTCTCTCTCCGCAGACAATATTTGTGCAATAGATTTGTTTGCAAATTATTACAAAATTCAAATCATATCCTTCTTTCTAAATTAGAAACATTAAAAGATTTATTAGGTCGTCGCCCTCCTCATGCCCTTCCAGATCTTGTACGCAGCTATTATTACCTTACTAGTCTGCCAGATCCCATTCATCAGTTCTCAATATCTCCACTTTATTCTACCCCTTTTGATGCACTCATTTTCTCACCCAATGTAATATTAAATTTTGGCATTGATAAGAATACTGTAGAGGCAAACAGTGTATTTCTAAATACAATTAACTCTAAATATAAGGACTGGTCTTTATTTTTTACTGATGCCTCCAAATCCTCTGATAAACCGGTAGGGGTAGCAGTTTGGTACCCTGCATCAAGGATAATTTTAAGCTTCAAATGCCCCCCTCTCACTTCTGTTTTCACAGGGGAAGCTATCGCTATCCTGGAAGCAATCCTGTTTATAAAATCTCATAACTTGAATAAGTGCATTATCTTCTCGGATTCCGCAAGCTGTTTGCAAACTATCCAGTCTAATCAATTCCGTTCTAAATCACGCTTTCCTATCATTCTCAGAATAAGAGATTCCCTATTACAGTGTCACAACCTTGGTATTAGTTTGATCCTTGAATGGATCCCTGGTCATGTGGGTATTATGGGGAATGAGTCAGCGGACTCCTGTGCCAGGAATGCTTCTTTATCTGGTTCCCCAGTCCATCAGGTTTATTCACACGATGTCTGTTCCACATTTATGCCAAAATTATTTGAAGCGTGGTCAACACAATGGCAAATTTCTAAATGCATAAAAGGTAAATATTATGGTGATATCCAACCTAATATTCCCCATAAACCTTGGTTTTTTAAATATAAATTGGCAGATAAATCCACAACTTCAACTATCTGTCGCCTACGTTTAAACCATGTATGTACTCCAGTATTTTTGGCTAAACTTCGGATTAAGGACCATTCCATCTGTGAATGTGGCTTGGATTTCGGTACTGTGGATCATATATTTTTCTCTTGCCCATTACATCAGTTTTCGCTGTACGATAATATTCCCTCTGATGTCCCACGTCCTGTAACATTTAAATTTCTATTATCTTTGGTCTTTTCACCTTTTATCAGAATATTGTGTAGATATATCAAAATTAATAATATAAATCTATAAATTTGGTCCTTTATTTATTTATCATTCCTTTATATATTATATTCATTAAAGTTATTATTACTGTATATAATTAATAATTCCCCTTTTCTTAATGTGTAATACTAATAATGTATATTATACTTGTGTAGATTGTTACATCTCCTTTAGTTTTCCTATCCTTTGTTTTTCTTATATATAATCTGTGGAATGTAGAATATGGTATAAGGTATAGCTAGAAATAATAATTCTTAGTTGTCTCATTTATGTATTAATTTGGATGTTGTTTGTGCTCAAAATCCGAAATTCTCATATTTATCTATTTTCCATCGTTTGGTGGTTTATCTATCCGTGAGTCATTGGCAAAATTGTGGTGCTAACCACTTTCACAAGCCACAAAAATAAAGAATAATAATAATACATATTATAATCTAACCAATTCTACACGATCAAACTTTCAATAAATTAGCATGAATTGAAGATTTAAAAATAACAAGTGGATTCGGACCTTTATAATTGCAGCTGTCTATGATTTTTTTATGCTCTCATGTTGGTAGTTTTTATTGTCAACGTTAAAATCTATGATATGTCAAAGTCAATCATAATCTGAAAATCTGAAGGCCAAAGTCGAAAAAAAAACAGCTAAAGTGGAAATTATTTTTATTATTTACCACAGCTATTTACTATAAAATCTAAAACACCGCAGTAATCACGCAAGTGCTTTTTATGTTTCCTAACTTTATACATCTGTTCAATGCTTGCTAGGTTCGTAAATTCTTTGCCTTTCGGCTTATCTCAACGAATTACAAAGCTCTATTTCCAAGGTAAGTTTCCTATGCTTTTGTAAACAAATAAAATCCAGAGATAAAAAACTGCGACTCATAATTATTTTCAGCACTAACTCGCAATCAGAAAAACGCGCACAGTTTTATAGTAGCACACCAATACAACAGCATGGACGTGAAGATTCTGCCGGCGTTGCAAGACAACTACATGTACCTGATAGTAGATAGAGCCACGAAGGAAGCCGCGATCGTGGACCCGGTGGAGCCCAAGACGGTGCTGGAGGCCGTGGCGGACCAGGGAGTCAAGCTCACCACTGTGCTCACTACTCATCATCATTGGTAAACAATTTGATTGTATGTTTCGCACTTTTAAAAGTCAATAATCTGAATATATTTATGAATAATATTCGCTTTATTACACTACTTCTACTGAGTATTTTCTTGGCTACTACCAAGGTCTACTTTCTGGCTATACCTCCTCTTCCTTCAGTTAAATATTATTGGCTCATAAGTCACCCGTTAGATTAGCTTAAGCTAACATCGCTCGGGCCTGTCTTTTGGTATCTCGAATACATTCTTACAAATATTGGTCTCTAAATAAACTGCGTTATCAGGGACCATGCAGGAGGCAATGAGGACCTAGTCAAGAAGCACCCCGGTCTGCAAGTGTATGGTGGGGATGATCGTATCGGTGCACTCACAAAGAAGGTGGAGCACAACACTAGCTTCAACATCGGCCAGCTGAATGTGCAGTGCCTGTTCACCCCGTGCCACACCTCCGGACACATCTGCTACTACGTCACCTCTCCCACCGAGCACACAGAGGCTGCTGTCTTCACTGGTATTACTCTATACACCATTTCATTCATTACTTCTAGCTCTCACAGATCTAATTAGCACCACCATCTTACTAATGGATAGATGTTTGTTATTGTTTCATGCCTAAATGGCTGGATTATAGGGTAAATGAGTAGTTTACATTCTCAATAACAATACCTACTACTTTTCAGTCAAGGAAATGAGAACTTATTGCTTGATAATATAATTTGTCTCCCTGTGCAAAGTTTATACAAATATCTAGGTCCAATAGATATTTTTACAGTGACATACATAATAGCAACATATTATATACAGTAACTTATATAATATTATGTTCTACACCTGTTTTATCTAGATAAGGTGCCAAGGTTATAATAAAGGTTGATAAAAGATGCCTGAAATAAATAACACCATTATTATAGAGATTGCGAAATAATATTTACATTTATGTATTTTAATACTGAAATGAACACTGAATGAACATAATTTTATGCAGTTTAGAAGCCTTTAAGTTTTTTTTCACCCCAATCACAACCTCAAATCACAAACCTTATAAAAAAATTTCAGGTGACACATTATTCCTGGGTGGATGTGGAAGGTTTTTTGAAGGCACAGCAGACCAAATGTACCGAGCCTTGATCTCCATCCTGAGTGCCCTGCCCGACCACACCAAGGTGTTCTGTGGCCACGAGTACTCCGTACAGAACCTGCAGTTTGCCTCCGTGGTGGAGCCCAACAATGAGGCAGTTCTCAACAAGATGGCCTGGTCCGTGGACAAGAGAAAGGAAGGACTGCCCACTGTCAGTATTACTATTACAACATTCTACAGATCTATTATTATTTTACATTATTTCATCAAGTATAATTACTTTATAATATATATATTGATTTACATTGAATCCAATATCAGCATTTTGTGGCTATTAAAAATTATGAACATGAGAATATATATATATATATATATATATATATATATATATAATATTGAGGAATGATAATGGTTTATAGAGTTATAAGGGTAATTTATTTATCGTAAATCTATTCACACATTAAAATTATTCATTTGGTGACTCATGCATACAATGTAATTCTAAAAGTAATGCAAGTGTAATGGGCACCTTTCCATCAGGAACGGCTCGGAGCGGTCTTTTTGACAATTAATAATTTTAAATTTTCGATTAGTAGTTTTGGTTAGATATTGTTTCCTTATTTATAAGTAGCATTTAATTTATAATTAGTTATTATAATAAATCATCTTTTATTTAAAGAGGTTTAAACTTCTATTATACCATTATTATTAAAGATATTCCTTCAAAAAAAAAAAAAAAAAAAAATATCATGTATGTGCAATGTTACGAGTTGGTCCAAAAACCTACATCTTTATAACATTTTCTTTAGATGGCAAAATGTTGTTCTGCTCTGTAATTAGATGATTAATAAGTGCCGTGTGTGCTTCATATTAATTAATATTTATTAATAATGACATCAAATTAATGTGTTGCCCTTTATTAATTACGCCAATAAAGATGAAAAATATTCTAAAAGAAGATTACTTATTGAAGAAAATATATAGTGTCCATATATTTCAGGTGCCTTCAACAATAGCAGAGGAGAAGCTCTACAATCCATTCATGAGGGTCATGGAGAGCGAAGTCATGAAGCATGCGGGGATGAACAACCCCATTGAAACTATGAAAGCTATCCGCTCAGAGAAAGACAGTTTCAAGGGATAAACTTCAACAAAATTGCACAACATGCATTTTTCATCTTTGTTATTGTTTTGGCTGTAATATACTATTTTACTTGGAGAAATTGTCTTAAAAGCTGTCTTTTTGAACTAGTATTTGGGTAATAAGTATAAAATAAGCAATTACATTAATATTTCCAAGTATTGGATGTTAGGTGGATAAATGGCGTCAACAAAAACACAAATACATAATTTGTCCACGAAGACTGCTTCCTATTTAATATTATGGTTGTTGTTATAATGGTGAATTAAAAGATTTTATACTTAACAGATAATTTTATTAATAAACCTATTATTAAAGCTGTATCACATAATGTTTGAGTGTCATGTTTCCTTCTTGATGTATTGTGACATTTGTTCTGCATACTTCTCTTTAGATCTCTCAAACATGGCCACATATACCTGAGAAACAAGGAAATATTCAGAAACAATGTTTTTACACACTGAAGACTTCTCAACAAAATCAATGCAGA
This sequence comes from Hemithea aestivaria, assembly GCA_947507615.1. Taxonomy (NCBI): domain Eukaryota; kingdom Metazoa; phylum Arthropoda; class Insecta; order Lepidoptera; family Geometridae; genus Hemithea; species Hemithea aestivaria. The sequence goes on along the minus strand of OX382329.1, from coordinate 18,520,611 downwards.
ATTTTGGATGTGGACATAGTACATTTATTTTTATTTCTATTCACCCCTAACAACAGGACTAATTGGGCTGAAATTTAATAAGTAGATTGCGCAGATCTTGGAATAACATATTATTATAAGTTTTTTTACATAATAGGCCTACGTTTGACATCACACCTGATGAAAAGTGAAAATGTAGTCAATGATGGATCACGTAAGATGCCTAGAAAGGTACCTATTCACTTGTGCCTTGAAGTTGAGTTGGTGCTTGATTTAAATGAGTCAATCTGCAGATGAAATCACATGCATTATTTTTCAGTCTATGAATGATATAAATATTTACACTTTTGTCATCATCAGTGAGTGATCTCCAGCGAGATGCCAGCAACCTGGTAACCTCTTGCTTGGAAGGCTCCATGCCTGTCCCTGAGCCCTCCGCCACTATTAGAGGCCTCTGTTCCTGGCAGAATTGGAAGAAAGCATTGCACGGCTTCTTGGGGGCATTAGGGTCTCTCTCAGGCTGAAAATTAAATATGTACATTGAAACATACCATACAAAGGATAGGTTTAACTTTTCCACGACTAAATAAACCAATCAGTACTCAATGCTTACTCTCTCTGCTTTGCTTTTTCTCTTTGTTGGTTTTTTCCCTGTTACTGGAGTGTTTTGTTTATCAATTTGTTTAGCGCTAGCTTGGGCCTTGGGTGCTGGACGAGGATTCTTCGATATAGGTTCTGGTTTAGTCTCCACTTCCAAGGATACAGTTCGGAACTGATCGCCATGTCTATCTAGCCTCTCCACCAACAGCTTGATATCTTTCCGATAGCGCTTGGTTATTTTTTTCACCTCATTTATCCTGCAAACGTTGCCCAACGTTAGTGTACACACGAAAATCACTCGGAACTCACTTTATCACTAAAAACACAAACCTATTTACAATTCTTTCGTTATCCTGTTGCAACACTTCACATCGTTCCAACAGTAATTGATACTTTCGCCTGTAAATGTCGTCAACGGGAGGTAAACTAACCATATCATCTGAGTCGTCAGAAATATTCGAGTTTAGCTGCTGGACTGTCATTTTAATTTATTTCACGGCTTCAAAGTTCGAGACGATCGAATTTCTTTTTCGTACACCGATGACGCCTGTCACTTTTTGTTTATATATTCTGAGGTTGGCAGCACTCGAAAACGTTCCGTAATAATGATGAACATTTGATTAAAAAGTAGCATGAAAATACTGAAAAATTATACTGTCTCTTTTTGGCTCTGTAACAAATATATTATGCTGTCTCTTTCTAACTTTTTTCTATGAAGTGTATTGCCAACATAATAAAACCAATTAGAGGGAAACCACAAATAAACAACAAAATTTAAATCAAAGGAAGTTGTGGAAACAGATCCTTAGCAACCGAAACAAACAAAAATGTGTCCACACCGGAAACGGATATGAAACAACAGCGCGAAATTTTATAATTTTCCGCGATTGCGCGTAGGATTCCCCGGGCACTAGCCGGCTCGGCGCTCCCGGCAGGATCGATCTTCTTACTATAAGCAAGTTTAGTTCTATAGCTACAACATGTATCTGTTGTTTCAGCCTGAACACTGCAGTGTTTTGCTTCACTGGCGCAGACGAGCATGCGACAATGTACCGAAGCCGCAACGCGTAAAAACTTTAAAAATGTTTGTTATTGAAATTGTATTGGCAAAGTTCCTAGAAGAAAGTGATGTTTAGCAAATCCGTTTATTGACGATAATAAGAATAATATCCACAAATGCATTCTAAAAGTAGAAATGAAATATGTTCCGGTGCTATCGAGGCGAACTATGTTTTTCTGTTTCATATCATTGTTTCTAGTTTACATATTTTATGCATTCAATGCGTGTATAGTTGACGAAAATAAGGTAATTCGTACTTATAGTCCTAATAAAATAAAAAAGGTAAAAAAATATTTTAAGTTAAACGGTTTTATTGTAAACATGTACTAAAAGATAAAAAATAAAATCGTGAGGCCGTCAAATATTTACAATATCAGTGAAAATGTTCAAGAGATTTAAGGTATTTGACGTGCCTCACGATTTTATTTTTTTTATCTTTTAGTACATGTTTACAATAAAACCGTTTAACTTAAAATATTTTTTTTACCTTTTTTTATTTTTAGGCTTTTTAGTACAATGTATTCTACTTGTCAAGCCCTTTTATTTGATACCCATATTGATGGTATTGAAAAAAAAATAGGTTATGCGCCATTTTGTAGCGGCGGCCATCTTGGATTTTGATTTCGTATAGTGCACTGTATCTTACTTATCAAGCCCATTCATTTGATACCTACCCATATTTATTTATGTCATGAAGTAGAAGACGAGCAAGACGCTCTCCTGATGTTAAGAGATAACGGCTGCCCATAATGAGTACAGTGTTACCTAGGATTTCACAATTATGTGAATTCTAGGAGCACTGCACCAACGCTTTTTACTCAGGAGTCATAAGATGTTAAGACTCTTTAGCCCAGTAATTTCACTAGCTACAGTGCCCTCCTACCGGAGCACAGTAATGTTTGCACATCACTGCTCAGGCGGTAGAATAACTGGCACTGTTGGGGTACCCACCTAGACGACCTCCTGCAAAGGAAGTCTACCCCCGGTAAATATTAATGGGATTTAAAAAAAATACGTTTTCCGCCAGTTTGTAGCGGCGGCCATCTTAGATTTTGATTTTGTATAGTGCACTGTATCCTACTTATCGAGCCCTTTTATTTGATACCCATATTAATGGGGTTTAAAAAAAACGTTATCCGCCATTTTGTAGCGGCGGCCATCTTGGATTTTGATTTTGTATAGTGCACTGTATCCTACTTATAAAGCCCAATCATTTGATACCCATATTAATGTGATTTAAAAAAAAATACGTTATCCACCATTTTGTAGCGGCGGCCATCTTGGATTTTGATTTTGTATAGTACACTGTATTCTGCTTATCAAGCCCTTTCATTTGATACCCATATAAATGGTGTTTAAAAAAAAAAACGTTATCCGCCATTTTGTAGCGGCGGCCATCTTGGATTTACAATAATATTGAATATACATAATTGTATTGTCACCAGAACCAAAGGCGTATACCAAATTTCAGATCAATCGGTTGACGGGAAGAGGGTGAAATTTCAATTACTATGTAAATTTGACCCAAGAAAAATGAATAAAACAAACAGAGTAAGCTAAATAAAACCGTTTAAAAAACACTACAATATAAATTTAAAATTTAGGCAATAAGTAGTTAAGCAAAACTCTATATTCTATATTATAATATTGCTTATGTATTATATGGAATTTATTTAGGTATTAGGTTAACATGTGCTTGGAAATAATTTTAACTAAACTTAGTGCGTACGTTTTCAGATAACATTAAAATACGTGTTCCTGAGGCAGCATATAACTAAATACAAGAGCGCGACGTTACGTCTCGCTTCAATATTAGGGCTCCGAGTGAACGAGAGTAAGTACCGGCGACTGAAGCAACCGGTGCCGGTCAAGAGATTACCCGACGCACTCATTATTGGGGTCAAGAAATGTGGTACAAGAGCGCTTTTAGAATTTTTAAGGTAATTTATAAAATGGTGCTTAGATGTAAAGTTACAGTCATTAAAAATAAGAAAGTGAAGTAATTAGTAACTCATGTAAAGTGGAACCTTATAAGATACAAAATTTTCAGATTACATCCAGACGTCCGAGCCGCAAGATCAGAGGTCCATTTTTTCGATAGGTTTTATCATAAGGGTTTCGAATGGTATCGGTGAGTATTATATTGTTTTATTAAAATCTGTTTTAGATATTATTCAGTTACAGGGTTACAGTTACAGTATAAGTCAGATACAGTTTTAATCTGTGTCATTAGGCACCAAATGTTATATCATTAAGGATTTTTAATAAGTGACGCAAAACAAAATCTAAAATATTAGTGCGAGGTGAGCATTGAGAGGTGGTCGGTGGTACCTTTTTGAGAAACAATTGTACAGATTCGAACGGAAGACATAATATTTTCTGTACTCGCCTTATCCTGATGATGTCGTCGAGTCTTCGGACAGATCGCGTATTTATTTTCTCATCATCATCATCTCAGCCGTAAGACGTCCACTGCTGAACATAGGCCTCCCCTTTGGACTTCCATATGTACCGGTTGGAAGCGACCTGCATCCAGCGCCTTCCGGCGACCTTTATAAGGTCGTCTGTCCACCTTGTGGGTGAACGTCCTACGCTGCGTTTGCTAGTCCGTGGTCTCCACTCGAGCACTTTTCGACCCCATCGGCCATCCGCCGGCGGCCGGCGATTTCTTTTCTCACCTTGCATTTTTGAAAATATATTATAGGCTAGTTTTTGAGCACGATCTCGCGTGATGTTAAGCGACGACGCGGCCGCAGATGGCAGCAGACTATGCCTGCTATAGCTTGCATTTGTGTTCGGTTGATCGTCACCCCGTCTGCCCCTCGTAGCGACCGGATGCCCCCGACGCTGGAGGGTCAGCTGACGATGGAGAAGACTCCCTCGTACTGGGTGACGCGCTCGGCGCCGCGCCGCGTGTACGACATGAACCCGCGAGTCAAGCTGCTCGCCGTCGTGAGGGACCCCGTCACTAGAGCCATCAGCGACTACACGCAGTCTGCCAGGTACCTACTTACGCACACACATAAAAAATATGATTTCTAAGCTTATATAATATATGTTACGATTAGGGCATGCTCCCGGGAAATCCCGGTATCGAAAATCCCGGGAATTCTCGAAAATTTTATAATAATTCGGTACCGATACTTTTTTGAAATTTCCCGGGAATCGATACTTTCGATACTTTTGATGTTTTAGTTATAAATTCATTATTTTATCGATTTTTTAAATAAAATACTGCTTAATATTGTAAATTGAAATCTATTAAATGACTTTAAATACTAGAAACATGAGATTAAGCTCTTTTTATCCGAAAATCTACTAGATTTTACTGACCATAATAATATGAACGAAGTCATAAAAGTAAAAAAACGAAGAAATTAAAGAAAAAGATGGAAAGACCCGAGAACAAAACGAAAAACATACTCAAGAGAAGTGATTATTTAGTTTTCCGCATTAATAATATATGGGGAATATTTTATGAGGAGAGCTCTAGAGAAGTGGAAAAAATATCTCGATAGCAACAACTTGCAATTTACAGTATCTTGCGAAGTCTGAAGGAGAACTCGGTGCTCTGCTTTCTAGAGTGAAGAAGAAGATTGGTCTCATTATAATAAACCAGACCAAAACCAAAATACTGACAGTGACATTAACGCACTCGTCGCGATAAACAAAACGATTTACTACTTCAAAGTTGTAGTTAATGAAAAATCCTTACCGGCATTACAGTTGCTGAATCCATCAGATCGGCAAAGAACAGAAAAAACCTGTCAAATCGAAGAGTGAGAATGCCAAACCTTGTTAAACCAGTACGTTATGGAAATGTCGATGGTTTTCTATTTTACTTGACTTTATTATTACCAACCGGGGGCATATTTATTTTGCAAGAGGTCGACTAGGTGGGCACTCCAACAGTCAACAGTGCATGTTATTCTAACGCCCGAGCAGAGATTTAAAAATATTACTGTGCTTAGATAGGAGGGCACTGTGCACTGTAGCTAGTGAAATAACTGGGTTGAAGAATCTGAACATCTTCTCTCTTCTCTTCTCTTCTTCTTCTTAGTCGTGTTCTTCATTACTGAAGGTCGCGTCCTTGAAATTCGACCGTAGCCCGCTGCATGAGCTGTTTCCACTTCGTCCGGTCCTCGGCTTCTCATATGGCGCTTACAACTGGTAGGCCAATGAGAGTGGTCACTTGATCACACCAGCGACTAGGTGATCGGCCGCGGGGTCTCTTTCCTTCCACCTTGCCCGTCACGATCAACTTATCCAAGTTATCCGGCTGTCGGCGGACAATGTGACCAAAGTAACTAAGGATCTTCTGGTAACAGATTGTTGAAAGCCTGATTCGTATGCGAAGCTGGTCCAGAATAGATTTATTTGTTTTTTTGGCCGTCCATGGTATGCGGAGCATTCGTCTTCAACACCACATTTCAAATGCATCGATTTTCTTACGCTCTGATGCCCTAATTGTCCACGACTCTGCCCCGTAGAGAAAGATTGAGAAAACCAGACTTCGCACTAGTCTCGTTTTCGTAACGTTGGAGACCTTTCGACTTTGCCATATGCGTGTGAGCTTGGTCATTGCTGCTTTAGTCCTCTGTGTCCTCCTCCTGATCTCTCTTTCGCTTCCTCCTGGGTCAGTAAGAACATCTTATGACTCTCGAATAAGAAGCGTTTTTTTATTTTTTTATAGCAGACTAAAGCATATAATAGAAGACGTTTGACCGCAATCTCACTTAGAATTATCATAATTGTGAAATCCTGGATAGCACTGGGCACTGTATACTGATTATGGCCAGTGTTATCAATTACCATCACCTTCTAGCTCGTTTTCTCACTTTTTTGTAAAAAAAAACCTATTGAAATTATGATATTTACTGTAACCCCATCTTTTATATAGGCTTCTATTGCGAAATCTACTATAATATAATTATGTATTAGGACTGGGTCTTTAGTTGACTTAAATTTATAATAATAATTAGTGATATAACTCCTTTTAATCTTTCTAGGCGTTAATAAGGCATTTTAATTAAATTTTCAATTTTTTTTAGTAAGTATCGAAAAGTATCGATTCCCGGGAATTTCCCGGTACCGTGTGAGTATCGGTTTCAAAATTCCCGGTTCTTGAAATGGTACCGATACTGCAAGCCCTAGTTACGATCTACTATTATATATCTACATCAAAAAAATTATACATATATTCGCAATCATTTAATGAATTTTTTACCTATCTCTAGATTTAAGCAAATAAAGGTACCTAATTAAAAAGGTCACGATTTGACACGATTTTGTAGATAAATACATTATAATGTAGATACAATTCCATTTCTGATGTAGATATAGATATACAATCCCAATTCTGATTTGAACATACATACAATCATTCCGCTTCTGATGTGGAGGCGCACTCGTGCCGGACCCAGCCGTCGGGATCGGTTTTATCAGTCACCAACGAAAGTGCCGTCACACGTCTTGCAACTGCGCCAAGGTCTATATAATGCTGGTGTCGCTGGTGTGATCGTCGTCGGTGTACAATTCCAGCAAGCGTCCGTCTCTCCCTCGCTTCGAGCAGCTGGCGCTGAGGAACAGGTCCAGCGGCGGCGGCGGCGGCGGGGTGGGGGTGGGTGTGGGTGTGGAGGGTAGTTGGGCGCCGCTGCGGCTGGGCGTGTACTGGGTGCCGCTGCGGCGCTGGCTGCGTCGGTTCCCGCGGGAGCGGCTGCACATCGTCAGCGGGGAGCGCCTCGTCGCCGACCCCGCCGCCGAGATGGCCGCCGTGCAGGTACTCACACGATGTCGTCGTGGGATCGATCTCAAAACGTTCAAAAATTTTAATTCATAACGTAATCAGGGGGGTTACACGAGCGCCGATCGTTCGTTGCGTTCGCTAAAAAATGTACTCAGATGACAATCGCTACGGAAAAGCGAACGAAAACGACCGTTATCTCAGTACATTTTTTTATCGAGAACGACAGACGATTTGCGCTCGTCTGGGACCCCAGCGTTTAGAAACGTCCGAGTCCCGTTAATAAATTATACCGGCTTCCGTCCGATATGATTTGGATGAAATTACCTACGTGTAAATTCTAAAATTAGTACTTGACAAATTACTTAATTCTGAGATAAATATTTGCGCGAGTGTCCTCCGGGTGTAACTGTCGACACCAAATATTATAAAATGGCAAATGTCTCGTCCACTCCACGGACTCCACGTAAAGAACGCCAAATACTTCACGTCTTTATAAATTGCAGGAGTTCCTGGGCCTGAAGCCGGTGATATCGGAGAAGCACTTCTACTTGAACTCGTCCAAGGGTTTCCCGTGCCTGGTGAAGTCGGAGTCGGGCGCTGCCCCGCGCTGCCTCGGCGCGAGCAAGGGCCGCAGCCACCCGCGCGTCTCCCGCGACACGGTGGCGCTGCTGCGGGACTACTACCGCCCCCTCAACCGGAGGTTCTACCGACTCGCCGGCACAGACTTCGGATGGTCCTGACCGTCTAATGCACCGTTGATGATGACGATACTGATGCTCAAACGACTCTAATTGTTCCGTCATTTAAATTTTAAATAAAAAAAAAACAGTTTAAATTCTTGAGTTTAATAAAAATTGCTATATTCAGATATCGAAAAACGGTCATGCGAAAGATTAATATATAATGATACCTATTTGAGGCAGAAAAAAGTATTAGTTGAAAACACATTAATAAAGAAAATTATTTTTAGCTCGGATTAAAAGTAACAAAAAAATATATCTAGAACGGGTCCTTTTGAAGATTAAAAAACTAAATAGATATAAAATATAATACCTACCTACGATAAAAATACCTAAATAGGTATCCATCCTATTAGATAAGTGATAACATAATAATATAAGCGCATGTGGTTGTGTATTACGAACGAAACATTACAGTATTAATAAAAACATTAATGCTCAATAATAAAATAATAATATATTTAGCTTAGGATCATTATTTAAACTAAAACATGCTGTGTCCGGCAATTTTATCGCTTAGTAAGATTTGTAGAAAAATACAACGATGATGAATGAAAAATGATAAATAAATGAAAACAATGATGATTTTTTGTATTACCTATACCTAACTATATCGCAAAAAAAAATACGATATTACAATATCATTAGAAAATAAGATTTAGATAACACTTAAAATCTTGAAATGTAGCAATCGATACATTTTAAATGGCATTTTAAAAAATATGGTCCAACAAAAATAGCTCGTTAACTACAAAATTCTCATTTGAGTTAAGGATAAGATTCATATATGAGCTGAAGAATTAGAAATTGAAAGGCAGAAAAAGCGATTTATTTCGACCTTTAAGAAAATATATAAAGGGTTTTTTCACAGACAATGTGTTTTCAACCCGTCCCAAATGTATTGCAGCTAGTTTGAATGTTAGCCATTTAAAATATGATTGCTAGACTATTTAAAATATTATGTTAGCTTTAAGCTGCGTATCCAGCGCGTGTTTTGGTTCAAACATTCAACACAAACATTAAAACAATCTCGGCGATATTGATGAATATTGATATTGTTTTGTTGTACGTGCTTTCCATCGGTTATGGAAAGCAAAAACATTGTTGGAGCAAACAAAATGTGTACGTGACAAAGTTTTGTGAAAAATGTTTTGATGTTTATGTTGAATGTTTGAACCAAGACAGGCGGTGGAGCCGCGGCTTTAGAAGTAGGTGAAGCACGAAGCCCTCCGTAACTAGTGCCATATTGTGTCTAGCATTGTTATGTGTGGCTAAATTACTGTTTATGCTACTGCATTAATAAACATTTTTATACAAATATCTTTTATTTTTCCTTTTAATTCACTTTTCACAGCTTTTTTGGTTTTAGGTATCTTATTAATTATAAATTCGAATGTTATTCACAAAATTTCACGCTTTGAAGACAGTCAACAAATTTCACTGGCAACTTTCTTGCAACTCTGCCAGCAACTGGCTATTTCATTATATCTTACTGCACCAGGCTTTTCTATGCACTGGGAATGAAATCCCTGTAACAATTACCGACCATATTCTCATCGCAGACCTTCCTAGCACAAAGTTTATGACACTTTAAGGATACGGACATTGGCAAAATCGTAGCGCCCGGCTAAAGATTAGAGCCACAAACCAAGAAAAGAAAAAAGAAAATCCCGACTTCATTGGCAAGCTACATCGATTTTAAAGTAAGGTGACGATAGATATATGTAAAACAGCTAATAACCAGAAAGTTGTCAGTGCCAGTTTCTGTAGCGTCTTAAGCATAATATGAACCGTAACTAAATAACAACACAGCAAGGCAGTTTTTAAATTCAGTAGGTGTTTGATGAGCTATTGGATTTGGGACACTATGATTAAAGAAATATAATATACCTACCTACATATAATGTACACTGTTTTCTTAAAGAAATTACTTTATTTGGAACAAATCAAAAGTAGTTATCAAGTGAATAACATATTATGTACATTAAACTGTTTTTTAGCACTTTACGAAAAATAGATTCATATGCCATGCAAATTCACACATTTTACAATATTATGATACTACTAGATATTACAATATTTATATACAAATAGTATCACATAACAATAACAATTTAACTCGGCTCTTACAATAAATAGTCTTTACGCATAAATCTGACATATTTAATAACTAAAACGTATATATACACTGTACTTAGTATACACGTTATTAAAAGATTTATGTCGAATAAATGTATTTATTTCTAGTCGAGCTCGGGGCAGGACCTCCCTGCCCAGCATTACGCTGAGCCTACTCCATTTATCAGTGTACCTATTGTTTATGTTGTTTTATTATCTTCTGTTTGTATCTAAATGTCACTATATTTATGTGTATAATTTTTCATGTATGTACTTTTTGGAACTGATAATAAATATATTTTTATCTTATCTTATCTTATAGAAAAAAAACTATATATCTAAAAGTCCTACTTAGAAGATCGTAATGTGAACACATTCAATCGATAGACTATCCAGTATTCGCCATTTGTCTCGTTAATAAGAGATAGCTTAGCGGTCACTGTGACCGTGTTCCTGTGATGTTCAGTGAAGCCAGGGGGGGATTTATCCCGCCTTCTATGTTTAGACTGCTGCCATCTGCGGCCGCATCATCGCTTAAGAGCGTATCCCATTTTTTTATATATCTAACTGAAAACACTTTTAAAATGAAATGTGTGCGATAATAATTATGCAGGGCTGGTCTAGAGGAATTTTCAATAAATTAATTCCATGAATTTAAATTTCAAAATTCGTCAAATTGTGCGAGCGAGCGATCGATATATACGCTCCTAAGATCAGGCGAGATGTGGTCAAAGGCTAACCTGTAACGAATAAAAGAAATAGCTTAATACAAGCTATCAGGTATATAAATAGGTGTGTCGATGTGAGTGAGCTGTATGTATGAGATGGATCCTGTCCCGACGGCGCCAAACATGAGCGGCACCTCGCGCGGGGCCGGCCACCACTGTACACTGTGAGCTTGCTCTGATACACTGGAATTAAGGGAATGTTGGGTTAAACAGTGTTACATTCCTTACTATTTTCACTAATATCTTCTATCTAAATATATAAAAGGAAAGAGTGACTGACTATCAACGTGATCATGATCTATCAACGCACAGCCTGAGCAGCTGGACGGATTGGGTTGAAATTGAGAACATAGATAGATTTTATGCCGTAGATGTCTGCTAAGAAAGGATTTTGCCATGGGGGCAAAGCCGCGAGCGTAAGCTGCATGTTATGTTGAATGGTGAACACTTTGCTATAAATTGTGAGAATTAGTATGCAAGATTGGCAATTTAAAGATTAGATTATAGTCAAAAATATAATAATTAGAGAAAAAGATATGCTTACTCCACACACAGAACCCTAAAATTGGGTTTAGGTCGACTGGCCTTCCTAAAATGCGGGCTGTTTCCATAATATACGTCAAAATCGACGTCGCCAGAGCTGTAGCTGGAATCGTAACCAACTGCCATCGTTGAAGGAATAATTTGCAGCTTCTCTAACATTGCACCGGTGTCCATACAGTCCGGGCCCACTAGCGGTTGAATTTGGTCATTTATTACCACATTGTTTAGTATCGCTCTCTCTTTCCTGGCTTTGATTCTCTCCTGCGCCTGTGCCATTATCGCCACCTTCAGATCAAGCCAGTTTTCAAAGCATCTCGTGTGATATTTGTAGTAAGTGTGCTGGTACTCTGCTTCAAGTAGGTCGAAGAAATAAGCCTCTTCCCTGGACTTTACCTCGGGTCGACCGAAGTCGTCTTCACTAGGTACCCAAGCGTTGTGGAAATATTTCATTAACCCTACACCTCCATTCTCTGGTGTGGGTGACTTGGATATTACAACGCCCTCGTCTCGGTTGAAGCCGTGATTTATGGAGTTTAATGATTGTTGTTGTAGAACAGGCACACCTGAACTGGTGCTCGCTCCTTCGTTAATTTTATTTCTATGTTTCATGATGCTGAATGGGTTTCTGAGCCTTTTTCTTTTCGTCGGTTCCACGGCGACGACGGAATCTGAATCTGAGCTCGAATCTAAAGTGATCAGTTTGCTGTCTATTATCTCAAAGCCGGAGTTCAAATATATATCTGCGTTGAAGTTTTTGTTGAACATTTTGATAGCGTTGGACAGAACCCGCCTGTGGCGAGACGTCGCGAGCTTTTTAGATTCCAGATCTTTCAGTTTCACCGCGAGAGACTTCAGCGTCTCCAGATGTTTGTTGATTTTCTCATTTTCATCGTTCGGTCGGGGCTTTTTCGCCGTCGGCTCCCCTTCCTCTAAATCGATCACTTCCTGTATTTCATTTACATCGACCAGTTTAAAGTCCTCGGTCAGCTGGTACTTCTCATCGTACTGTTCATTGAACGTATTGACGAGTCGCACCAAATCATTGACGTGGTTCGGAGCGTAGACCAGTTTAAATTTATCCACTAGCTTTTTTATCACTCGTAGATGATAGGATTTAAATCTGGGGTTGCCTCGCTTTCTCGCATTGGTGTCATTGTATCTGGGTCGGGAGTAGTCGACATTAGGGATGACGGGCCTGTTGGTGTGGTAGCGAGGCCTCATGTAGTGCCTGTAGAGAGGCAGGGGGGGGCGCGGGCACCACACCGGCGGGGAGTAGTACGCCGGGAACATCGGGTACATCGGAGGGTTTATTAATACAAGCCGGGGCCGTGATTGTATCTCATGCAGTCGCGGGTTATTATTTCTACTGACGGGGCCAGTGACAGACAAACGTCTCGGTTCATTGCAGTCTCCGTCTGAACTTTCTGTTGTGGAATCCTTGCGATTCTTCGAATTCGTTCTCTTGATACCTTCAAGATCTAATAAATAAGTAGTCTTCATGAGGAATATATTCCTGGGTAGATATTCCACGTGGGGTGATTTTGCAGTCACGACTTTTTTATCGTAGCAGTCTGGGAGTAATATTTTTTCACTGTCGCTGTTTTTTTGCGTTCGATTTATTTGGGTCTGACGATCTTGCAGTTTTTGCATTTTGTGCATTAGATACAAATCTAAATTATCTATGCCACTGTTTTGATCAATACTTGTGGCAGATTCTCCTGGAAAGACAAGTGTATACAGATTACAGATTAAAAGATTTTTTTTATAATGACCCGGGTACCTATTATAATATGGTTGTTGGTTACATTACATGTCTAAAATATGTATTACCTTTACAGCATTGTTGGTCTGTTCCGTGCTCCATTTCCATTGGATCGCTGTGGTCACACATTCTCACAACTCCACTCACATCCACTGAATATATTACATCTGGAACATACAAATTAAATATGAATGTCTTGACAAAATTTATATAAAATAAAAAACCCACCAAATAATATAAAAAAAAAGATAATTAAACATAGCCCTTATTAAAAAATCAATAATCTTCAATTAGTTCATATTTGAACCACTAGATTCATGTGATTCAAAACCTACATATTTCAAAGGTTTGTAGTAGGTATTTTATAAAAGACCCTATAATCTGGGGGCACGGCAGTGCCCCCGCCAAGTCGAGCAAAAAAAGCGGCACGGCCGTACCATCCTTTTCTGGAAGCAGTTCAGACCATTTTCGACCCCCTATAACTTCGTTGTGGAAAAAACTAGAAGCTTCAATTTTTAACAACCGCATTATGCATTGTATAAACACGATTTATTCCAAATTTCATTCAATTTGAACTAGTCGTTTGAAAATTATAACTAGTCAAAGTTTTGTAATTTTGTCACTCACTCACTCACTCACTCACTCACTCACTGACCGATCATCAAAAGTCTAAGGCACTTCTAGCAAACATAGAAGGTTCAAACTTGGTACATACTTAGAAGTTATTGTATAAACCATAGGAAAACTAAAAAAACATGCAATTTTGGTCTAGTTTTCGAGATACGTAAACTGCATAAATAACTTTGTAATCCCGTATAAATGTATAGGATTACAAAGTTACCTTTGCAGTCAACGGTAAAAATTGCATAAAATCGCAATAATAATGCCATAATATATATGCCGTAATAATGTATAAAGCCAGGGAGGGATTATCCCGCCTTCTAGGTTTAGTCTGCTCCCATCTACGGGCGTCCTCGCTTAAGATCAGGCGATATCGTGGGCAAAGGCTAACCTATAACGAATAAAAAAAAACAAAAAGTAGTGAGATGCCACCAAAAACATAACTTGTAAAAAATACCAAGTCTCGCAACTGCAGTTTTTCTATTATGTCGGTATATTACTTGAGAGATACATTGTTGTGTTTTCATGCGATGGCCAAGTCGATCTATTGATTTAAAACACAAAAGATTTTACCGACTTGGTAGTACATGGATCTCACAACTTTTTACGGTAGAAGAACTGCAGTTGCGAGACTTGGTATTTTTTACAAGTTATGTTTTTGGTGGCATATATCTTACCTGGACAATTATAATTTAGCTCACTAGAACCATTGTCAAGAGCATTTTTTCTATTTTCTCTTGCAACTATTTTATTTTTTGTGTAAGAATTTGTTACATTTTTGGTATTCACTATAACTGTAGCAATATTTGCAATTTTATCTTTATTCTCAGGAACAATACTGGTGATTTTAGAATTGTTGCTCTCTCCAGTAGCCACGTTTTCAATATTTCTTGTATTTACTATAACAGTGCTTTGATTTTTCCTCCCATTTTCTCCCGCACCATCAGTTGTGTCTACTGCAGGTGTAGTGTCACTATCTATATTTACAGCATTTAGTATTTGGTCAGTATTGTTTGTATCTACATCTACATCCATGCCTTCACTATTGTTTTCAATATTTTTGGAATTGTTACCCAAAATAATAACTCCTCTGTCATTATCTTTACATGGCATTATTTCTTTTCCACTATTTTGATGAATCTCACTACATTTTAAAACTTTATCATTGGATACATTTTTTAAACTTTCAGATTGTTCCGAGTTTTCAGTGAGGATCACTATAGCTTTATTTTTGTCTACACAATGTGCATTTCTTTTATCTAATCTTGTCTCTTTTGATGAATTTGATTGGCCAACTACATTATTTGAAGCTATACATGTATTCTTCATATTTTGTGACATTTCTGTACTAGAGGTGTTATTCAAACTGCTAGGTTTATTTGATGGTGGTATTAAACTGTTTTCATTTGATTCTGCATTTTTGATAACATTCAAATTACCACTTTTACTTTGTTCTTCATTATTATCATTGACACATTCATGAGTAACATTTAGAGTGATTTCTTGGTTCTTTTGAGTAATATTGTCTCCGTGCCTGAACACTCTGTATCCTAGCCGGCTAAGAGATGCATACACTTTGTATTGAGCTATACCAACGTCTGTGAGGCACAATGTGTATGCTTTTTGCAATGACACTATCACTTCATTGTGTTTTAGTAGAAGACTGTTCTGAAATTATTACAAAACACCATGATAATAATTTTAATAGTTTCAACAAGTTAGTCAATCAATCAGTTTCTATAAATTGTTAAAAAATGACAATAAGATCTTGACATGTACAGTTTTTCTTTTTCACTTTACTGCAGTTATTATTATAAGATGTATTGATTAGTGAATTAACATTAGCTTTTCCAAAAGTAAAAAAAAAACAATTTCAGTGTAAAGAATCCTTCAGTACTAGCCTAAGTTTGTCTGATGTTTAGTTTTTATGAAATTCATCTTTATGTGTATAACTTACAATTTCCATAAGATAGAGTGTCTCCTCAGGTTGTAGATACAAATGTTTGCCGATGTTGTGCCCGATGTACTGCCAGTGGCTGCCCGCCTTCTTTATAACCTCTGCTAGTTTCAGCTCATCTCTCCATACGGCAATACTCAAGCTGCCACTGAACAGGACGTACATCGTGTTAGTAATGTCCTTTATTGATGTATCATTGGATTTTAATGACAATAATTATTACAAAAGAAAATTATACTACCTACAGCTATTACAGTAGTAAAAAGCACTTGTATTAACCACAGACCTGTCACACGACAATCTACACAGAAAATCCAAATGTGCCAAACTTTATGGAATTGCAAAGAATGTTGAATGAATTACATTCTCAAAAAGTAAACAAATAAAAGATCTCACAGTTTCTCAATCCTCTCTACCTCCAGTAAATGTCTGCGGGCGTCCAGAGCAGACTGGACCTGTTTGTTTTCAAGCCAAGTGCCATTTGGAGTTATTTCTTTTTGGCCTGGATCTGGCAATGTTGCGTTGATTTTTGTAACGCCTCTGGATACCAATTCTTTACCCCTGAAATATTAAATACTTTTTGAAAGGCTTGGAAAAACAATATTTAATTAATATAGCAGGTAGTAAAAAACCGAATTATTTATCTCAGCAAAAATAGGGTTTATTTTTAGTTTAAATGCTACAGAAACCGGCTTCGTGGAACAAGGTAACTTACGGTAATATTTTAGACGTATCCATCTTAAGTAAAAATATTATTATCACGGGCCACTCCACCTTCCTTATTTATATTACGTAAAACAAGGAATCTTGCACTGAATTAGTCCAAATTAGGCATAATTTTATCAATGCAAATAATAAAATCAAATTTTTATGCAAAAATCAATCCAGACTTTGACAGAACAGTAAATGACAGTGACAGTGACAACTATAATAATTTGAAATTGACTTCAGAAATGCTGGATATTTTTTTTTATAATAAAGTCGCATATGCATAGTTAAGAATTTGCGAATGAACAACAACAAAATGACAAAAAACATGCTGTACCGAATCGTTATGCCACAGTCGAATTAGATTTTTTTATTGAGTGAGAAATCAAATTACAGGATTCCACTGGATGCAGACCGCTGCGTAAGTACGAGTAGGAAAATGTGAGTGAGACGATAGCTCAGCATCAGAGTGATCGTCTTCAGGTTGATGATTCATCATCATCATCGTTATCAGCCTATGTTCGTCCACTGCTGGAGGTCTCCCATGGCACGCCACTCAACTCGGTCCTCCGTCTTTCTCCTCCAACCACTCCCAGCGACCCTCCGGATATCATCACCCCATCTCGCCCAAGGACGCCCTACACTACGTTGGCCGATACGCAGTCTCCACTCTAGAACACGTCTATCCCATCGGTTATCGGTTCTGCGGCAAATGAGACCAGCCCATTGCCACTTCAGCTTGCTAATCCTTTCGGCTATGTCGGTAACTTTGGTTCTCTGCCGAATCACCTCATTTCTGATGCTGGTTAATGATTAAGAAGGGCTATTAATTCAAGACCCTAGTAGGGTACATAAAGTTGAAATCAGCTAAAACGACGACAAATTCAAATCTATTTATAAAATAATAATTACGGTTTTTTTTATTTTATTACATACCCATTAGCAATTAACACTAGTACGTTAAGTGATGGTATTTAATAAACTGAAACGTTAGAAAATACAAAGATTGAGGAAAAAATAATTGGAATAACGAGACTCACATCGCATCGGCATGCTACCTATTAGATACTCTTTGCTTAAATTATTATATTTTTTATTTCATTACTAAATTATATTATTTGTAAATTATAATATTATTCAACGTAGACTTAAACCTAATCAATGTGTTTTAATTACATATATTTTTGTAAGCCTATACCACGCCTATATGTACATAAGACCTAATTGTTAATTTTTTGTGTCGATAGCCGATGCAAAATTTTATTAGCATGAAAAAAATCATTTCATATTATTTAACACGTACTACGTACATATACCCATAGGCGGATTTGGGGGGGGGGGGGGGGGGCAGATGGCCAAGCCCCCCCCCAGAAGCATTGTAGAGCTACGAATTTTGCACATATTTCATGGTAAAGATTATAATTTTTTTCTCGGCGCTCGCAGCAAGCTGCTCGCACACTTATTATTAAGGATGTTTAAACTTTCTAACTGCTCAGTGCGAGCTAAACACACACTTTTCGTAGTAAAAATTAAAATATTTTTGCCCGTCTGCACCTTGGCCCCCCCCAGAACCAATTTCTGGATCCGCCTATGCATATACCTG
Source organism: Hemithea aestivaria (assembly GCA_947507615.1). Classification (NCBI taxonomy): domain Eukaryota; kingdom Metazoa; phylum Arthropoda; class Insecta; order Lepidoptera; family Geometridae; genus Hemithea; species Hemithea aestivaria. The sequence goes on along the minus strand of OX382329.1, from coordinate 18,502,446 downwards.
CAGTAGCGGAGACAAGATTTTAGTTTTTGGGGCTGAACTTCGCCAACAGGTACCGTGCGATACTAGTAGGTACCCACGAGTAAGAGAGCTCCAGATAATATGTTGTTTTGGGAGACGTACCACGCCGACGGCCACGGTTCTAGTCTTACATTTGAAAACTACACATTTCTTTGAAATTTAACTTAGAAATTGCATGCGATCTGCTTGCTGCGAGATATGAATAGGCTGTAAGACTGTATGCCTAAATGCCTACCTATACATAACGTAGAGTCAGTAATTCATCCGGTGCGGCGTAGCCGTAGTAATCTACGAAGTAGTAGGCTCGTAGTAGCGTAGCACGCCGCTACGGCTGACGGCTATCGATTAGCGCGGCGGACCCGGCCGAGCGCCGCCGAGCGCGCCCGACTCGAGCGGCCGTACCTAGCGGAAGTAATGAAATGTACAGAAAGATATGAACCGGAAAAATTGTCGCCCTCCTTTTTCTTCGCGTCTCGTCTTATCCCTAAAAAGGCTTCCTTTGTCGGCGTTCCTTTCGGCGGCCGAGAGCGGGAGCGGTAACGAATGGATGTTTATATGCGAGGCGACGTTTTATCGTCTCCTCCGTTTCAAATTTATTTGTCGCTTTTGTCTTTATCCTTGTGAAAACACGGGATTAGCACAAGTGACGGTTGTGAGGCGGAGGGTCGTCGGTGCGCAGGTGACAAAGGGCTGCCCTCGGTGGTGGAGTGTAATGAGAGGAGCAGTTAATTGGCTGCGCTGGAGAGGGTCCTGAGAGCTGGCGAGGCGGGCGAGCGGCGGGCGAGCAGCGGGCGAGCGGCGGGCCGGCGACGAGCACGCGCGGCGACCGCTGCAGGCGCTGTGAGCAGCCATTGTGGCGAGTGTACCTACTGCTGACTGCTGGTATATATAGGCGGTCGTCTCCGCCACCCTCCGAGCCTCCGCGCCGTCTCGCGACCTATTAGAGCGCCTTTACACGCACCCCATACTGGAAAAATCCAAGAATTTCCCACCGCGCTGTGTAGGTAGCACTTTGTGACTTGCTCTTGCTCGTCTGAACAACAATAAAAAGAGCTATGCTACTTAGTCTCAAACTTCCTATTACCTATTAGGTATAGGATACTTCGGGTACTTATTCGATCTTATTTTTATGTAGAGAAACGTTTTAGTTAAGATGAATAAGGATCCTTACTCAAAAACGTGGGTTGAGCATTATACTTCTTTTCGGTTTGCAGCCGTACCTACCTACATGTGAAAACGGTCTTATAATTCTTAACTAAAGGTATCTTAGTTGAACTGAGCTGTCTGCATACTCCAAAATACACAGATATTTGTATGAATGTAAAACTGCACGAATATAAAGCTGTGTTTACACCGATCGAAGGCGGGAATGGCATGGGCATGGGGTGGCGCACCCCGAACACTGCGACTACGATGTTAGTGAGCTTGGATTGTGGCGCTAGTCTCTATGCGTTAGGATGTGTAGACGAAGATGGGGTAAAGGAGACAAGTTAGTTCCAATCTCCCCCGTGCAGGGTAGAGTCGTACTCGGCGTTATTTATGGTATATTTTGACGTATTCTCGCAGCCAACTTCAGGGCGCAGGGTAATGGGGTGATGGATAGTGTTATCGGTCGCTATTCATGGTGAGCCGCGCTCAAATACTGCATTTATTACCCCGACCGCCGCGGAAATACCAATAAAACACCGGTTTCATAAAAGGCAGTGTTCTTTCAGCATTTTCCTAGGCAGTGCATACCGGCGTTCAATGCAGGGTTTTATGTGAGGAAAACATCTCGCTATGTAGACTGGAGTGACCACTTTATATTTTATGGTGAATGTGTACCGACAGTGTTTTGTTTTAATAGTGAAAACATAAGAAAATCGCATCATTGACGCCTCTACTATTGCTAAGGTAAGTCTATTTTTAAACCAATTTAATACGTGGTTATAAAATAACATTCCACTGAATTCCACACAAGATTAAGTGCCAGGGTACCCATATTATTAGGGACTGAATATTATTCTTACGTTACATTAATTAGCTGTATGGCCGGAAAAAATACAAAAATATAGATTACTTGTGTAGTTTTTCTCCAAGTAAAACTAGCATATATTTTTTTTTATTATTTTGGGACACTAAATACATCTATATCAATACATATATTTAATTTACCTAATGTTATTTACAAAAGTCCCCTATAGTGTATAATGTGTAACAGCGCCATCTATGTTGCACCTCCTGTCGAGTTAGTTCTGTCTCCTGCCGTAGCGAGGCGCTGAGCGGCGACTGGCAGTCAGCTCAGCCGTCAGCCGGCGGCCGGCGACGCTGCAGTCACGCGGCGTTGATGCGCGACGCGACATGTTCGCGAGCGTGTAGAGCGCACCTTACCAATATCTTGTGTTTTCTTCCTTATCTTATAAACAAATTAGTGCAACGTACCGGTCGTGAGTGACGCGACCCATTTGTGACCGACGCCAGCGATCGTTTGAGTGAATTGTGCAATCAATGAGAGTGGTGTGAGTGTTGTGTTGTTGCCGACTCACAGGATTTTGGCCGCGCCGTAAAGGTCTAGGGCCGGCATGAGGAAAATTAACGGTGAGTGTGCACTTTGTAATGAGGCTTCTCTCATGCGGGTGTCGCTTGCATAATGTGACCGCTGCCTGCAGATAGTGGCGCTATAATGTCGCCAAAACATGCGAACATCGGAGTCGTAGGACGCGCAATATCGATATCCCGATAGCATTAAGAACTGGAGCTGGCAAGATAACCTTTTCGCAAAGGTGTTCGCTTTTATGTCAAGAACACGGGGCGGCCGTAATTCGATAGGGGAGCGTTTAGTAACAATAACGGCGCGCTCGGAGACTCGGAGCTCGCTGCACAACGATCATTGACATTTTTCAATCTCGATTGCACCTTTTTCTGTAGCTTTCACATTATTCGTGACTGCAATCGCAGCCGTACAAAAAGTCCTATAAAAAGTTATTAAGCAATCAGCGGAGATAGCATTGCTCAACCGACGGAGGAACGACCGAAAATCATTAACCGTAGCAGATCCCATACAAATGGTCCATAAACGTAATCCGACAATGCTTGATGGGCGCCGGCCGCCGCTCGCTGGCGAAACAAACTGTCGCCAGACAAAGGTTCACGTCTACAAGCTCTGTCTTTACTCTAATCGATCAATAAATCATACATTTAACCGAACCCTTGCGGGGTTTGCAACGGATGACCCTTCACTACTAATAAATATTTGTCTAACCCACTTGAATCCAATAGGATCAACGATTGACAACACTCATGTAACTTGTGAATTCCTTGAACAATTAAATCGATGCCTAACCTTGTAATTAAACTCAATGGAGTTGCATGAAAAAATATTCCTATACCTACCTAATCTAATAATGCAACTGAGATAAGTTGGCGATTGCCAAGGAAGGTCAAAATATGTAAAACTCGTGTCACGAGAACGACATTCAAATTGTAGAAATATAATGGAATTACTTGATATAAAATCATTGAAGGTCGATTCGGACGATGTTGCATCATTCCAATCAAGAGACACTGCGAATCGGTTATGTTATAACTGATTAGCATTCAGCGCAGAAACAAGCTGTGATCAGAGCTCACTGGAGGCACCACCGACCGTCTCACAGGCTCACAGACACGTATTGTTTGATAATTGTGCGCCGCCCGATGGCGCCGATGGATCTATTTGTTTTAATAACATCCACGAGACGCATGAAGGACGATTCGTTCTCGCCAATCAGCGACAATAATATGTGAAGATGACAATGAAACTGTATCCGTCTCGACGAGCAATTGAGATGAAATAATTATTAAGTATTTACTTCACCTTCACGGGAACGTGTGAGCCGTGAGCGTAAACTTGGGAGGTTAATGAGCTCGAGGAAAGGTAGCCGGGGTCGACGGCCTCAGTTGATGCACGCTGCCAGAAGATCAAACAAACAGTGGCTGCATCTGATGCACCTCCAACCTTGCACTTCACCGGGCGGTACAGCTGTGCCTCGCAGATACACTACACACCTATTACTCACACATTCGAGCCTGCAAACGTCATCATTCCACTGCTATTCAATTTGCATTCCACAGAAGACTGATGAATGGCTTATAGTTATTAGATGTTAAGTCTTAATAGTATATAATGCGACTAATTTCTGGAAATTTTCCCGGTTAAAAAATTGTTTCCGGTTTGATGTTTAATTTCTGAGTATTGGCCAACACGTCAACATGCAATTTAATAAAATAGGTAACTTTTATTTGTATCGAAATATGATACGAACTGTGAAGCCTTGAACTTATCCGACACATTGTTTACAATTCATTAGAGAGTAAAACTATAGGTCGCGATCATGCGTCTAATAACCGATAAATTCCCTATTGATTTGAGCAGTGGCTCGGAACTTCCCAATATTGACAATGAGCGGTAGTTTAGAGTGCGGTACGTGCGGCGCGAGCTGATGAGCCTCCGACGTGACTCCCAGTTCATTGCTCCAGTTTTTTGCCGCTCGATCTTGTGAATGAGTGCGCAGACCTTGGCGCCGAGACAAGGATCTTCGCAGGATTTATGGCCACAAAAACGGTAATACGTGTTCGGACATTGTTAGCCTACTTAGCGGAAATAAATTGTGCTGATTTGTTCGCGTTAGAGCTAAACCCGAGGATGTAACGATAATGCCGTCATACAGAGTGATCAGTTTCAGCTGGATCGTGTGACCAGGCGCGCAGAACCGGCGGGCGGTTTGATGCTGATTTTCAATAGCGTGACATTACGAGTAGTGGCGGTGGCGCCGCGCGTGATTGCCATGCTGATTGAGATCGCACGTATGCTACAAATTGTCGCTCCAATTCTCATGTGACGAGAATATCATTGAAATGGGAGCTTAGCGTAGAAAGCACCGAACGAGTTCTGTTTGATTCAAATTCGCACATATAACTGTTGTGGGTACAGTTTAAAGTTTAGTTAATGAAGGCGCCGCCGCGTCGTGGAAGTGGAGCGCCGAGCGCAGGTAAACGAGAGTACACGGCTCGTTTAGCTCGGGGCCGGTGTGATATATTCAGGGCCCATTTAAATATTCCCAGGGGTGATAAGGGGAAGGGATGTGCGTCGGTTAATCAAGTAACGTGATCCATTTATCTGGAGCGCTCTTGATACGAGTGCGAGCCGCGAGCGCGGTGACGCTCGTGCTCCACTTTGAATATTGGAACCGCATTGGGGATTCGATTCTAAGCCGATTTTTGAGTTCCCTCCATTACACTTGGTTGTCACGAACGCATTGTTCAACTTTAATAAATTTACTTCCATCCAATTTAATCTTTTAGTTTAACACTTTCCCATTAGAGAAATTATTTCAAGCGATAATAAATAGCCAACCGTAGCACACCCAGTTCTAAAGACGTCGGATTTTCACTTTTAATACATTTTCCATGAATTCAATGCAAACGGAAGACAGGAATCTATTAGAAAAGTTTCTCTGACAATCTATAGATCGGTTTAATCTAAATGGTATTGAGACATTTCCTACAGTTTTTACTGCAATTACGAGTACGAGTGCTATCCGGTGGAACATTTTCTCGAGCTCTAGCCACCTGTCATTTATTGACATTGATAATGGGACCTGTTTATTCAAGGTTCGCAAGCTTTGCCTCCACTACGACGACCGTTAACGGGTTTTTTTGTTCGTCTACTTCATTAACATAATGTCGATGCGGCCTGGGCGTGGAGAATAAAGAATTTACGAGCTTATATTAACATGGCAGATCATTTAAAACGTTTAACGTGAGACCAGTGATCCTATCTGCATGAAAGGTTAATTTAATTTCTGTTGCATTATTAAAAACTTGTATCGTTTACTTATTTGACTTTAAAGCTGCTTACTTTTTAATATTCAACTGTTTAATGGACATGCCAGAATACTAGTGATTACTGATACGGTACCTACTACTACTGATGCTACCGGCTACCGGAGTTCAGAAACAAACTAATCTACCATCATAGACAGATAACGATAGTGCTATCAGATATTATCATAACAGATAAGAAACCCTCGGACAACTTGAAAAACTAACATCAAGGCTTATGAACCACTACAAACAGACAAAAATAAAATGTTGTTAAAGACATTGTGTGGTGGTCGGGAGAATAAAATAGAACTATTTAAAGTTGACGTGCAAACGTGTTCCATTTTTTTCAGTTAGCCTATTTGAATTTGGAGTCTTAGTTCGAAATATAAAAGAATGGCAGTGTAATGCAAGGTATGTATCGATTGCGATGCAGTCGGAAGCGGGCCGAGCCGGCGCGGGTGCAGTGTTTTACTGCATTCGATCTATTTACGTGTTTATGGACGCCGATAAACTCGAGCGTTGAACTACCAAGCGTGGAGCGTGGAGCCCTGCACGCCACTCGCCACCGATCACCGATCCAACGGAGTCTTTCTTTCATACGCTGAAGATAATAGATAGAAAAGAAAGAAAGAAAACACATTTATTCGAAATCTAAGAAATACAAAAAAAATAATACGAAATGCGCCACTAAGCCGCCGAATAGGAACTGCATGCTAGATGGTTCTAAGACCAAAATATAAGAACTGGTCGCATTTAGAACACATTGCCAAGATTCATCGTCGACAACATCTATCTACACGCACCATCAGGTGTGATATTTTGTGGTCAAACGTAGGTTTTAAATCCTTTACATGAGATGAAGATTCGCCATCTTCTGTTTTTTTTTATGAATCTCCACTTCTTGAACGTGCACATTATCGAATCCTCATTAAATGCTTTCAACGTCTTGTATCATCTGCATGTCCCCATAACCTGTGCATAATATGACCGTAGTTGGCGGTAACCGCTCGCCATCAAGGGGATCGTCAGGTCATTTGTTACCAGTATCTGGGAAGCCCATGGAAAATGTAAAGGCAGGACACAAAAGCCCATTAGGATGCAATAAAATTATTCTATCATGTTGTAGTATTTTCATTATTAGGTTCATGTTTTTGTAAGTGCGAATATTGATCAATACTTATGTAGGGATAATAGATTTATTACTTAATTCGATATAGAGAGCATGATAACAGACAAAATAAACTCAATAAAGTTAATCTACTCCATATCTTTCACATTTAAGTTACAAAATAAAATCAAGGTACAAAAAAAATAATATTACGATAATTTTGTGGAAAAGTTTTCTTGTAAAAATATAACATAGAGAAAGCTTACGCATTCTCATGGTCTGACTAACCTAGTTCGGGAATAGATAGTTTAGCATAAGGGAATCATTTCTCCGTCCGCAATAGGTACCTACTCGTAGGTAATCCGTACATTTGATGGTTTATGTAAAGAACGTGTAACACAAAGGCTTGCCTTCACTCTATACCACTTATACGAGCTTATCAGTAAAGTGCTTCTTTATTTAGAGCTCCTAACTCCACGGCATTGAAAGCCAAGATGAGTCAATTGTAACAAGTTGCATAACTAGACTACTTACACTTTGAGAAAAAACAGGGATTGGCGTCAAAGCTTCAAGAAAATAAAAACAAATAAACAGAGACGGCTAAAACATATTGCCTCCATACTGGTAGGAGGTACATGTACATTATTTTCATTCTATAAACTTTATAACTTAAATTAAAAAAAAATCTAATAACATAATATTAGGTACCTACCTCTGTAATACCTATCTACGACTGCACCTCCTATAAAATTATGCATTCCAGATAGACATCCATCAATTGCCAGTAACTTTAGAATTAGTGTACTAATCTTATAGAATCGTTCTTTAACACCAGTTTACATTAGCAGTTATCGTCGAATGCCTCAGGCCTCAACATAAAGGCTCGTTCATCGGCCCAGGAAGTGACGTCACCGCTCACACGACCTTCACCTATAATAAGCCTCTTAGTATATGCTCCTATGGTTTCATGGTGAACATAGTTATTAGATGCATGGTATAGCCGCGTCTTCAGCGCCTGTTTTGGTTCAAACATTCAACACAAAAATGACAACTGACAACATTGAAAAAAATACTCGGCGATTTTGATGAATATTGACATTATGTTTTGTTGTACGTACTTACCATCGGATATGGAAGCAAAAACATTGTTGGAGCAAACAAAAAGTGTAGTTTGACAATGTTTGCTAAAAAATGTTGTGATGTTTATGTTGTATGTTTGAACCAAAAAAATCGATGGAGAAGCGGCATATCATAGCCATTAGACGCATGGTATCGTAGCCATTAGACGCATGGTATCATGGGTTTACACAGTTCATGGTTATTTGCATAAAACTGAGCATCGACTTACATGCGTGATAAGCATTTGAATGTGTTAAAGACAGGTTTGGTTGTAAATTAGTTTTATTTTAAGCTATTAGGCGCACGAAGTGTGAATGTTGTCATCGTTTTAATGTAATTGGTCGTATATTTTGAGGCCCGCCTTGATATTATATCATGCGATTTCATGGGTATCTAGAACCTTTGTTAAATTTTCAGTTTGCATGGTGTATTTTTTGTATTATGTTATTGTCTGCGTTGATCAATGTCTTATCATGAACTAGGTATTTAAATCAAACTGCCCCCTAGCCAAGCTCGAATCGCTTGTGGCTAACATTTAACATTTTTATAACCACTCACACGTCCGCCCTTGACAGCTGCAAAAGCGTTGAACGTCCGCGCTCGCGATCTAAATCGAATCGCGTCGAGCGCTTACTACTGATACCTACTAAACGTCTATTTTCTAACAAATTATTGAACCATTTTCTATGAAAAAATAGCATTATATAGTTAAAACTATAAAGAAATAAAATATTGGAAAACTTTGATTCAAATATATAAAAAAAATTCGAACTTGGCAACATGTGTTAATTTTAGGTATTTTTTTGGTTTAAACACTTTTTTACGAAACATCTCTGAATATTTCTTAATTTTACCTGCATATTATTTAACTAAATTATATAAGCTCTGATTTGATACCAAAATATAATAACTTGAAAAGTACAGTGTAGCACAATAAATCAAAACAAACCACCCATTCGTGTATAAATCTTCAGCGCCTAGAACAAAATCCTGAGAATGGAATTATTAAATCAATGAAATCAAACTATTTTAGTTTATATTTTTTAATTTGAGATATACGTAACTAATCACGTTGAACTGTTTTTCTAAATTTACGTTGTATTTTAATAAAATAATAGATGATTGGAATTAATCATGGAAAAATATTACGTAAACGCGGAAAATGAGACAAAGATCTTACATGTCGACTTTAAGACATGTAAAATTGTTCTAATTTTGTTTTTTTCCTTACAATATGTACTAATTTCGAAAGATAGTATCATGAGGATCATAATAATATATAATTTTAATAAAATTCGGTGAATTATTAACATTTTAAAATCCGATTTCACTGGCACGCATGAAAACTTCGAAACTTTAATTAAAAAAAATAAATTTTAAATGTTACCAAGAACTTAACTTCAGATTTAATGATCACAGATTTAAAATATTTATTACAAAGCCATTTACAATCATATTTACGCAGAGTTTTCATAGATAAAAACATGTTTTTAAAGGAGCAAGTCGCTAGGACCGCTATAGCGGCTGTAACGTTTAACTCAACTTTTTTTCAGACCACTATAGCGGTCGGGACGTTTGAGTGGATAAATGTTGTTTGTTTATTCACAACTGTCATCCCACAGATTTTAAGACGACAGCCGCAATCGATTGGCTACTGGAGTGCCAGTAGTTATAAAGTTTAACTGTCATGAAATCAGTGGATTTCCTGACAGTTAAACTTTATAAAAGCTGAACTTATGCAAGCGACTTCGGGAAAGAAGAGACAAAATAATTAGGTTACGTATCATAATACCTTCGGTCGATATAACTACGGTCGAATGGCCTACTGTTTAAAATGACTATTGGACGTTTCGCCTACGTTCATAATAACTATTGGTCGAAATCACTATTGAACGACTCGCCTACGGTAAACTCAACTACGGTCGATTGAGCTATGGTTGATTAAACTATCGGACGATTTGCCTATTTTTGACTGAACTAACGGACGATTCACTTTTAATTTTTAAATCATGTTTCTGGCTATTAGTCAGGTATGATAGCTAAAACCTACTTGTTTTTAGTACAGATTCAGGACAAACCGAAATCAGTTGGTTTTAGGTTAGAGCGGCCGGCAAAGCCAATATCTCAAATGAACATTAGCCGAATCGTTCGTTAGTTCACCTGACCATAGTTTAATCAACCGTAAGCGAGTTGAACTGTAGGCGAGTCGTCCAATATGTGTAGTGAACATAGGCGAATCGACCGTAGTTATATCGACTGTAGTTGAAACGACCGTAGGTATTATGATACGTAACCAATAATTAACTTCAAGCATAGTCCTAATTTAAAAATTATTCAATTTATACCGAGAGACATTTCAATGTCCCATCTCAAAGGGTTCTCAAGCTTTAATATCAGACACCCACGCGTCACACGTCCCTGGTCCCTGATGCGCCAAGCCTTGGTGCTGCAGATATAAATGTCAGAGAACAATGGCCGCGCGACCCCAGGGTCATGTTCGACAAATAAATAACCATTTTGTATGACTTTCTTCACTGATTAAACGAACATCGTGACTCACGAGAATGTCGAAAGCTACCGTTCCTCCTCACAATGCGACGTCTGCTACAGCTGCCGGCCCTAACAATGTCTGTTTGTCTTACCTCCCGACCGACTGCACCGACAGTTTACATGATGATACAGATCTCGTTCAATGAGCGTTGTTCAACTGAACAACCATTAACCATTAAGTTATGAGGTAAATTGTCATCGTTAACTTCGTACGGTCTATCTGTGCCTGATTTAAATACAATTCCGAATTGATTTATTTGCTCTAATGGACTCCGCTTGTAAATTTTGAAACATTATTGTTTAATAGTTTGAACAATTTAAATATATTTTGAAAACATTGGTTATATATATACGATTAAGAACGTTAGTAAATATCTCTGTGGGGCCATTTCCTTTTCCTGTGTTTTAAGTCGTAAATATCTAAAACAGCTAACTTCCTTCGAAGCATTTTGCAAATAAACGAACTGATCTTTTTCACACGCGGTCTGATTGGCTCGTAAATAATTATCTATTTTTATGGTGTGCCATTTGAATGGTTTTTATGTCTTGTATGACCGGTTGGATCATCATACTTTGGGAATTAAATTAATCAAACTATAGATTTACGAATTAAAATACAATATTAACATTTAATGCTGGTCATTTAAATAAAGATGATCCTTTAAATAACATTGTACCTATTATACGGTAAATGGTGGAGGTGGATATTAAATTAGGTATACCAACTATGACCAGAACGGTATTACTAAAAAGCTGCCTTTAATAAATACCTCCTTGCTAGAAATGATTGCTTTTAAATTTTTAAATATTACAGCGAATAGATATTTGTTTTAACTAGCTGTGTCCAGCGGTTTTACCGTAGAAATGCTGAATAAGTGGATTAACACAGGTATTGTTTTGCAAGTAAAACCGCTTGACGGAACTAGTAATAACATAACCTTTCCAGTATCTATTTAATTAAAGGGCCTGGACCACCACGAATGGGACTTAACATTCGCAAATATATCCTCGAGCATTCCTCTGACAAATACAACTTCACATGTCAAGATACCCAAGCATGCAGGTACCAAGTCAGATGTGGTTCCAGGCAGCTCGCAGTTTCCTAGCCTTTGAATGCTAATGGGGCAGAGTCGCCGTCATGTTTGCTTCAATCTTCAACATCCCACATGGCTCTCATGGGAACAACGTAACCCACTCCCATATTGTCCTGAGGTTAAGTTTCTGCTGCTATTGTTTTGTTATCGCAATCTTTGGGTTTGTGCTTTTGACCTCTGTGTTTTACATATAAGTACACTCTAAATTTGGAGATAGTTTCCATGAACGATAGGAATAAGTACCTATTATGTTTGTATGGTGTGTGCAGCAATTAAATAATGGTTGCTCTACTATAATATATTTTCAGGACTGTTTATATGTTGGCATAATCGTATAACGATATTTAGTGGCAGACCATGATGCGTGAGAATTTGGTGATATCGTAGTGAAGATTTGTGGCGTAGCATCAGGAAACTATTACCACAGCGTTGTGCAATATTATCATTGGAATGATAAAAACTTAACAATATTAAGACCGTATTATAAATTTAATGAAAAAGTATCACCAATTTCTAATTTCCATTTTCATTTAATAGAAATGGAAACCTCCCTTATTATCATTAAGGACAGCGTTGATGGAGCATCCACCCACACGAAGCTTATACCAATATTTTCACAATTTCAGTGGCAACGATCGATCGTTAATGAAATTGAAGCCATCCAATTCGTCCTGATTTACAATTAGGGAGGCACTACCGCTCGCCAACGTATCAATTACTGCGGTAATTTGTAGCCAATTCTGAAGAGCCGGTTTCTCTTCATTTTGGCGTCGGACGGTAAATCTACCGGAGAAAGTGCTCGAGACTATTTCCATCTCGACGTTATTCTACTCTCCTTTCAGTTTTGTCAGAAACTCAATACCAATTTGTATCGTAATTTCATTATTATAGATTGGCTGATATCGTGCAAATATTTTTCCATCCCGTATTCAAAAGATCTGCGTTAGCAAAGGTTCCTTTCACGAGAAAATGTTTCTCTACTTTCTAAGAAATATTCTGTAGCAGACAATAGTTTCATTAGTGAGATATTATTGATGTGTACCTCATTACAGGGAATGTGATAGACTGGTGTAGTGTTCATATTTGAGCGCTAGCCTCCCTCTCAGGCAGACAATGGCGGCGGAGGTTCAAGATCATGACATGACCCCGCTCGTGTGCCGTGCTAGAGGGTATCGCAAACTAGAATACTGGCTTTAAACTCTTACACCATTATTATATGTTTATTTTGACACGCTATGTACTATCTAACTAATATTTTAACTTGCTAAAGATTTTATTTAGGTGCCTAATTTGTAAAATTGAGCATTCATTCATTCATTCATTTTCAAGCATTCATTCTATTTTTAGTTTACATCACGTCTAGATAAGAGACATCTTGAGAGAAAATAACAAGTATTATTATTATGAACAGTAATTTGCAATGTCGTTTACGAGCGGATCGCTTGTTTGCCATTCATCAAAGTTGACAGTAATGATTAAAAAGCAGCCTTATTGTCGTTCTTGTCGAGTTTCTTGTGCCATCAGCACCCACGGCATCCGTACCGTGTAATAATGTGTCAGTTACCATATTTTACTTGCGTCATGGCAATTTTGAATGCCCTTTAAGGTTAAAAGTGAGAATTAAAACACGTTGCTAAAAAGTTTAAACAAAAGAAATCGAAAGTGGCCAAGATTAAATCGGCTTCCTGATACGAACAATGGCGAGATAAATTGTTGGCTATTGTTCGGGATTGTAAAACAATAATCGACAGTGGTACCGTTCGACTACTATTAAATTACTCCTCACTTTCATACACAGTGTTCCTGGAACAATGTAAACTAGACCGGTCGATATCTACCCGCCGGCACAGTTTAGGAGTATCCGAGATGTCGGTATCGATATTAACTGGAAGCGTCAGAATTGACATTAAATATGGGATCATGAAATAGAAACAATACTGTACTGTTGCTGACAAAACAGCGGTGTTCAACCAGTTTTGAATGTTATCTGACAGTCAAACAAAACGTTTCTGCTTTTAAGGTGAACGACTCGAAGATATGATTCCATGGAATGGATTCCATCACTTCCTGATGCCTACCACAGATTTGAATATATCGCATCAGAATTGAGGAAGTCCGTATCGAATCATAACGCCCTTTCCATCAGTTTATAGGATGTCCCTAATAGTTGATATCCCTACGAGTGATCCAGTTATAATGTTCAGTTGGCATCCTCTTTCCATTACATAATTGCCTCCCATTCTCCCATGTTTACGGAGTCAGTGCCCGCAACTGGGAGGATGGAATAATTCGATCCTCCCATGTATCACATGTATGTTATGTCTGTTTAGTGTCTTTTAGCTTGTTTAGAACTTGCTGATGAGACTTTGTTGTTTCAGTTAGTGTACCTAGATATTCGCTTAAATAAGTGTGTACGTTTAAATTGAAACGAACACACGCACGCACGTGAGTACAGCCGTGTCGTATTTGTAATGGATAATACTCACGGTAGATTCCAAAATCGTAAATTAAAACGTTTGCACAAGTGTTAACAGAATATTGATCTTTTTCTCTTTTATGATTTCTTAGTTATTTAAAGTAAGTTCGCTATAGTGATATGTTATATTTTCGTTGCTATGTTCGTTCTGTAATCCAGTACGATTTACTACTTATTACATCACCATAGCCATTTCAACAAACAGTGATGAAAAATGAAGCGAGCTGTATCGTCGACAGTACGAGTACCTCAGTTGTCACTTTCGAGTCGTGACTCACGAAGACAAGCTTTCGTACCGGCGCGGGTCACCATCGCCACCGCCTTCACCACTGCCTTCACCGCCGCCTTCACCACTGCCTTCACCGCTGCTTCATAAAATACACTGTTTAGCGTCCATTCTACTCACACTATGGTGTCAATTGTTTCACTAAATATTACTTGTTTATCGTTCCTCATCATAATCGGTTCCTTTACCTAAATTGGTTGCTCGCTGTGTAAAAAATGTTTACTTTGCAAATCTTCAAGTTCGTTTAAGCTTATCTTTCCAGGCTGCGTTTCCGTTCTCGAAACCCAAATAATATTTTCGTTTGTCATACTTCCCAACATAATAAAATATCTGTTGTGATGTTGTATGTTGTTATGGTCATGAACCGCGCGGTAATTTAACTTCCGTAACGAGTCATTTCGCTCACGTTGCGCGGTTGTCGGTTGTCGGTAGCCATGTTTGTCATAAAACGGTAAGTCATAAAACTTTCCTAATCAGTACCATCTTCGCTTCGCGCGCAAAATAGGACTTTTCCGTAAATAATTTTCATTCGAATTCTATCTTTGACTTTGTAATCAGGAGCGCACGTGCGACGAATCGATTCTAATGTATATCGGGGTACGGTTCGTTTTCGGTCGTCGCGCGTCCAAATCCGTAAAGTACTTAATGTTTTCAATTCTGTATAATCGGTTTAGAATTTCCAGAGTTCCGCTTCAGTAATTGGATTGGTACAAGTTGGCCGCGTCTCCTCGGGGGTGAATTTTTCAGCGAGCTTAACCACAGGCTTGCTTGCGAATCAATTGTGGGATTGTATTTTAATCACGTATTTGCAGATTGATTTTAAATCAATATTGCTTTATCGTGGAGTAGACAAGGCCGCATTGGACATGCTCGGGGATTAATGCTGCGTTTGGTTGTATTTATTGCACATTGTGCATTTATTGTGGACTATTAATTTGCAAAGGTTATGGCGATTAATTTCATTTGAAACATGGTATTGTTCTTGCGTAAAGTATTGCAATGTTCGTTTATATTACGAGTATATATTGGAATTAATGGCAGATTAGATTTCAAATGAATAATTCACTAGGAAATTCCGCACTGCAATATAGGTATCTATGCGTAGACACATTACGATGTCCTAGTTTTTATATGCAGACGACTGCAAATTCAGCAACGACAAACAGTTATTACATATACCTACAAATATTATTGTAAATCACAACACAAATAATAAGCTAAACTTAAATAAACCATCGTCCTCAGTTTTTTTATACAACGAAGTAAAAGGACGAGCAAGAGATAACGCTGCCCATAATAAGTACAGTGCTACCCAGGATTTTACAAAGATAAAATTCTGGGTGCACTGCGCCAACGCTTTTTACTTGAGACTTGAGAGTCATAAGATATTAAGACTCTTCAGCCCAGTAATTTCACTAGCTAGGCTCTGTAGCCGCCTACCGAAGCACAGTAATGTTGTCCTGTAACCTGAACAAGTGCCTGTAGCCTGTAAGTCGTAGGTACAATAGAGTGCAAACACGATCGTCTCAAGCAATAAGTGTCACGTGGCAGCACATCTAATAACCGTGCGAGTCGATATTCGGCAGTTTTTTATAAAGTCCCGCTCCCGAGACGGTTTAATATATTGCACGCGGGACCAGCTGCCGAAGGCTTTTACTGAGGGTCCACGTATCACAAGGGCCCCTTAATGTTCATGTAGTCATAAAGACAGTTACGGAACTTTGGTTACCAATAGGTACTCTTTATTGAGACCAAAGTTTAGAGAATAGTCGGCATAGTCTTAAAACGTCGATTTACAACGATAACATACGACTAGACTAGACCAAGAAGTACCTAAGCGAGAACAATGATGTCTGTGTGAAATTTGTATGGCTTCGGAACTTATCCTTAATAAATATTAATAAAAAAAATTACAGCTTATGTTCCAGTGAGTAGATATTTATACACAAGAAGTTAACGACGTACCTATGACAAATAAATTAATTAGGTATGTACCTCTACATATTTTTAAATTATGTTCATTATCAATTGATCTACTTACTACCAAATCAACAGCACGCCTGTTTTAATAAATCTGCTCACCGTAACTGTAGAAGTTTTGAATAGAGTTAGTGTACTGACTCTAAATCCAGCTCGGCTTGGGTTCCCTAATGTTCGTGCGACAAACGCTCGTCGCTTGATGGAGCGGCGGAGAGCGCGCATTTCTCTTGATTTCATCGTGTGTTGCCAGTTACGCGTGTCGTACTCTAGTGTGGAAGGACTGGCGCGAACTAAGACAACGGCACGCATCGCAAACTAAATCCTCCTGAGTACCTACATTTTATGAACTGTTTCGAAAAAAGGTTGGTACAGCCGTGCAAGAACACTGCCGTGCCCACAGATACTCCTAGATGAATACTTTAGTACCTACCTAATTTAAAAATTAACATTTTACAATTCATCATCATCATCTCAGCCATTGGACGTCCACTGCTGAACATAGGCCTCCCCTTTGGACTTCCATATGTACCGGTTGGAAGCGACCTGTATCCAGCGTCTTCCGGCGACCTTTATAAGGTCGTCTGTCCACCTTGTGGGTGGACTCCTACGCTTCGTTTGCTAGTCCGTGGTCTCCACTCGAGCATTTTACAATTACAACTATAAAAATAGCAGACATAAATTTGTAATTTGACGAACTTACTTTTTAAGCTAGTGTTTTATTAATTAGATACGTATTAGATGTACCTACCTATAATAGACTTACATTAACGTATACACACTACAGGCGGATATTGCGGATCGTTGCGATGTGTGTATAAGTACGATTTACGTTGCGGAGCAGCCCGTTCTAGTGTGCGTCAGCGCCAAGGGTGGCTAGTTCTTCAGATAGTCTGAAGTGGAAGTGTAGCGTACACTACGCGTACATTTGTGCCCACTCTATTACACGGGACACGGGGACTCGTCTGAACCTGTGTAGGGGACAATAAATTAACAAATGTACAGATCAACCAGTTTTATAATGTACCTCGTTCCGCTCTATGTTAGGAGCATTTTGTTTGGCTCACAGACTCACAGGTGCACATTATTTCAACGGTTGAATTGTTCCTGTACCACATTGTAAGTGCTGCTATATTTTAACTAGGAAAGCTCAGCTGCACTGTCTGTTATCAAATTATCTTTATTTCTGGATTTAGAACTTCTAACCAAAAAACAATTCCGTATAAACCCCGTTCAAATAACTTGTTTCGGGTGGATGCATATTTTATTGTTACCACTTCACGCCCAAACGGTTGAACCGATTGAGGTAAAATTTGTTAGGTAGCTCAGACACTTAGAATAACACATAGGCTTCTTTCCAGCGGATAAAACCTCTGGCCACGGATAGTCATATAGATGAAATATTTTTTTACATGAAATTTTGCTGAATAAATGAAATAACAGTGAAGTGCATGAGTTGACCAGACGTCCTCTCAATCATACGCGACATCTGCAGCAGAACCGCAAATAGTGATGCAAAATGTGGCCACTTCGCTTCGCTACGCCACTTGCCACTCCGACCGCGTCCCGCCGTCTGAGATCACGAGGTTTCGTAGAGCTACTAGTGTTGGGATATCATAATATGTCGATTAAGAGTATCCATTACAATATATTGATACGATGTTATGGGTTTTTTTATAGGTTTAATAGGAAGCGTATCATATTAGATACTCAAGCAAAAGTTATTAGGTATTTGAGGAACTGTGGGCCGGTAGATGCATTTTTTTTCTGATAAATAAGAACATTAATCAAATTATCATTAATCATCTTGTGCATTTTAATATGAATACAATATTATTATGTATTTTAAGACTCTACTGCTTGATCAGAAAACACCTCTATTAAAACGAGTAAGATTTTGTAACAATCCAAAACTTAAGTTTACATATCCAAAACTCATTTGAAACCTGCCATTACGATAAAATATTAGTCTCTAGTCTCTTCACTAATATTTACACCATTAGTTTCATAGGTATATGGGGTGAATGTACTACAAGTCTATGAAAAATATTGTTATCAGATTTACAGGCGCTCACCGCTCAAGGAAAAGGAAGCGAGGCGAGAAAAATGCCGAGTGCCATTCACGATTGAGTGTCGCCGAGTTCATTCACCTCCTTACTCCTGCCGTGCATGCATGTGGACCTTCGTAGTTCTGTGCCTTCGATATGTAGACAAGAACTTTGACGCTATTTATTATTATTTATTATAGCTTATCCTTCAGGCCTCGCTCTCGTTGGAAAATCCTTAGCGGTGATCTACGTCATAAAACCTCTGTATTGCAAATTTCAATCTAATCAGTACATCAGTTTAAGATATGTGTTGAATAAAAATGTAATGATGTAAAGATAGGTACAGCAAATTGTTATCTGGTTACCATTATGAGTTTTCTCCTGGTGGCCTGGTGGTGGCTGTTATAACACTTATTTGGATTAAAGTGTATCAATCTACAAAATATGTATATTAATAGCGTAGCGCGTTGTAGGTAATGGTTATTTATACAGTCATTTTAAGTTGATGCACTCTCGCCGAGGTATGTGCAAGATATCTTGAGTGGCCAGTCATTGGCCAGTTCTGCGCGATTAGTTAAACCTAGTCGAGTATTAGCATAGCGGTCGTGTCTGCACTCATGTTCCTGCATCTCGTATACATCGGTTATGCATCCGAGATAACATACATTTCACAAATATATGGCTTGTCATTTCTTAACATTCTGTGTTCAAGCTTGAACATTTCATGGATATACAGTGCCTACAATATCGCTCTTGCTTCGCTTTTTGGCATTACCATTCCCGCATCTGCATTGCGCTAGTCAGCCTATAACATATTCTATGAAGTCCCCCTTCCACTCCAAACACTTCAACGTGTAGCAACCTACCTACTACATAATTATCAGTGAACTTCAAAGGGGTGATTGTGAACACGTGAAATATTCAGAAGTAACCCAACTTAATTAGAGCCGGTACTTTTGTGCAGGGAATTTACGAGGGGACTCGTGACTCGGGCACAAGTCACGACCGCAGCAGGAGGCGGGAGCTAGTGGTGTAATATGTATGTGCGCTTGCAGGGCAACGAGGGCTCGACCGGGGTGAACTACTGGCGCCCTGCCCCTGTGATGGTCCATTCGCATATCGATTTCAGGGCAAATCTCATGAATTCGTATCGCCTTTTACATACGTTGTTTGAGCTCATTTGGTTTGCATGTCTCCAAAGCCTGAGGATAGAAAAAGGTCTATTGATACGAAAGCCCTTTACCTGGATTAAATCGAAGGCTGATCCTGGAAATGTCATTACGTGAGCCTCAAATAAATTGTTTTAGTTAAAGTGATTCCTGTAAAGAAAGTAGGTATCGTTGAGACCGGAGGGTAAGTTATTGTCGACAGACGGTGGAGCGGTCGGCGGTCAGTCGCCAGCCCCTTCACATAATAACATTACGGTCTCGGCTCACAGACTCGCAGCTCTAAAGGCGGTGGTTTTTCACTCGAGTACTTTACGGAACTTGTGGAGTGTGGAGTATGAAGTGCGTCAAAACTTAACAACTTTTTGCCTTTACTATAGAAACTTTAAGTTTTATGTGCAAGTTTATGAAGTTCAAGAGTCACTGGGAACGTTTCCGCCCAGATTTCAACTGTTTTTGTTAAGTTTGTCGAGCTTACACTAACACAAGGACTTTGAAATTGTGTAATATGAAGAACTTGGGTCCGACGATACTCCCCTGTGAAAACATTTATAATATTTGACGCTCAGTCTAGTACTGTTTAGTATTCTGTGGCTCAGTTGAGGCACTACACATGTCTTTCACAATTCCTTTACCAATATTTCCTTGCAATTGTTATTTGTGCGCGTCGTTTGTTAAATCTCGCTTTGTAAACAGAATAATAAGAACGTCTGCACATTCTTTGGTTCGAATGCTCTCGAACAGCGTTCCTATTCATGTGTGTTGTTCTGGTGAACTATATTATGATGTATAAAATAATGAGACGAGCTGGGGAATGTTTGCTTTAGTGTGTGTCAGGCAAGCGAGTGCTTTCTGCGAATTGGTTTGCGACAACATTGGAGCCTTTGAGTTTTGTCACACGTTTGTGCAAGCTTGTTTCATTCAAGATGTGATCATGCAACGATCTATACTATAATATATGTTATTACTAAATATATAAAAGGAAAGAGTGACTGATTGACTGACTGATCTATCAACGCAGAGCATAAACCGCTGGTTTAGAGACTTTGCTAAAACTAAAGGATCAACCTTACTTTTTTATTTCTTAATTAAACTTTATACATTGGTAATGAGTGACAAAGTGAGGTTTACTTGGACGACGTTATTACAGCAATAATATGTCTTATTTTTTATCAGAGAAACAATATGTTCACACAAATTATGCTCATCGAATCTATTCCGTATCTCTG
The DNA here is from genome assembly GCA_947507615.1 of Hemithea aestivaria. Classification (NCBI taxonomy): domain Eukaryota; kingdom Metazoa; phylum Arthropoda; class Insecta; order Lepidoptera; family Geometridae; genus Hemithea; species Hemithea aestivaria. Next base: position 18,481,531 of record OX382329.1, on the reverse strand, counting down.
ATTCTTCTTTAACTCTTTCATTATTTCTTTTGAAACTCTTATAATATTAAAGAAAAAAATATCTTTCAATGTGATAATATTATATACATGTCTAGGTAAGCCCTACTGCTCAAATTGAATCTCGGAAAGGCGACCGATTTCAATGAGTGTCTTAACATCCTAAAGTCGCAATCCTGTTTTCTCCCGCGCTGAATACCAACCCTAAAAGGTTCCTTTCAAACTGTCAGACTCATTAGACGGTTTAAGTAGGCCACACACGCGTCTTCATAACCGAGCGAGAACGGAACCTGAGCCTCGGCGCTCTGCGCGTGTGTGGCCCGCCTTAATTCAATTAGTGTTGTACCTAACGGTTACTCAGTTATCGATGATTTTATTGTTATTAATTGATTTATTAACACTACATTTAAAGTTCAATTTGTACGTGTTACTTTTATAGCCAAGACTTTGAGGTGAAAGGACATTATGAAAAAGATAAATCACTTTTAAATTTCACCTTTCAACTTAACATACCTACACGTACCTACAGTACCTATACTTGTATTATATGATAACGATTTTCAATCTAAAAAGTGGTTGAACATTACCATATCCCAGGATTGTGTAGAACCAGTTTTATCCTTTCTTTATGACGTTCTCGTAATAGTATGTGGTATTCGGAAATGACGTCATGCCGCATGCCAAATCGCTTCAATATGACATCACTGGCCGTTTGCTAAAACATTCATTGTAGAAAAATAAAGTCCTATCTAATCTAATTTTTATACCTCACTGTGTAGATTTAGCCTTGAATCAGTTTCATTTACAACAATTATTTTCCCATACCAAAAAACACATGTGATTTTGTATCATGTTATAGCAAACAATTCGTTTTTGTTTTTAACGTCTGGCAACTTCAAGAGTGAAAAAAAAAACAAAAAGTTGCGTTTAAAAATCGAACAATGGTTACCCAAGCGGCGTTATATGTTTGTAGTTGGATTAGCGAGTTTGTTCTCCGCATGATCCAGTATTGTATGGACTATGGATGTTGTCTAAGCTCTGCTAATACCCTTGTTTTATAGGGACGCGCCAGAATAAAGTATTTCCTGGCTGCTTCCTTTGAAGTTGGAATGTAAACACTGGCAATATAGATTTAGAAAACTTTTTATTAGTAGATTTATCTTGATTTCAGATTAAAAATAGAGTTCAACCACTTATAATTTACACTTGATTCAGTCAAAAATAGTGTTCCTGGTATCCATGTCTACTATATTCTATCTACAATCATAATGAACGTGTCAAAAAATGGAACTTATGTTTATTTGATACTCGTGCTAACGCTTTGACTTCACTGACAAAACATCCTATTGCACATTGACCAGCTCCCTCCAACATTTTGAGAAGATAGTCTTTATTTTTAACCCCCGACGCAAAAGCGACGTTGTTATCGTACCTCCTGAACGGATGAACCGATATTGGTTGTTTTTTAAAGATTAATTAATCGGGAGTTTGGACTGATTTTCATCAAACATAGGTAAGAACCTTGTGTTTGATTGAATTCAGTCCAAGATGAGCCGCCATCACTAAATGACGAATTACATTTTTTTAACGTTGACAAATTACGTTTTTTAAATTTAATTTTCCTTGTTACAGGTATGTTGCACTGACAAACAAGCTGATGGCCAATGGCCCGCCGATGGTTAGCCGTTACGACGTCTTTAACACCTAAGTATATTCTATAACAGGTCAATTTTCCTACATGCTAATTAAATAATCGTCGTAAGTACCATTTATATCTTGTTTCCTAGGACTTGATCGGCAATTAGCACATAAAATAGGTAATTTGTGCTTTCCTCAGCGCAAGTATTTACGTGATGTCTTAGTAGAGGCTGTTTGAAAAGAGAAGCGGCGTAGGAATAGAGGGCGCTAGTGTGGTAAATAACTATTATCATAAAGTTTTATTATATTTTTGACTTATGAAAAAGATAAAATCATCAAGATGAAATAGACACATATTCTGGGAGACGAATTTTAAGGGAACCCGTGGGCTCTCTCCCCATATTTTGAGTTGAGCTACAAGTTGAAAATAAAAATATCATTTAAAAGCTGAATATTTGAAGTTTGAATGTGAGTGTATATTTTTGTTGATCATCTTTCAACATAAGGACGTGACAAAAGGACAGAATCAACTGGGCTGAAATTTGGTATGCAGGTAGCTTAAACCTTGTAATACCTACATAGTCTACCTACTTTCTACCTTTATCCTGACTTTCCCATAGTATACGAACTTACAGGAATCACAGGGCGTAGCTGGCTCTTCAAATATACAAGACGGTGAAAAAAATCTGGGTCCCCAATAATGCTACGCCGATTCTCTTTATGCACAATGCACAGGCTCCAATATATGTACATATAATGTTGTTGTATTATCTATCTCCAGTTGTCACCTGCGAGTTGCTAGTTGTAGGTTGTTGATTGCTGTCGCGTTTGATTTGCGATGGAAACGTTACATTATGTTGTTACTCTCTAACTTGTCTCTCACTTGTCACCATTTGTAATATCATAGCTGAGGCTGAGATATATAACGAGTACTTATTCATTTTTATGTTTATTATGTTTTTCTTGCGGAAAAGTAGCCTACGTGTTATGTAAGCTCATTCAAGTTTTGGCGTGGTAAGGTAACATACGCACATCCATCTAAATATTATATTATACTCTCACATTTATAATATTAGGAGAGTAGGAAGTGGGATAGGTTACGGGGGTATAAGTAAACGCATTTCACATATTAAATAACAAAATCGCCATTGGTTTTGATGACTGAACTATGAAGCCTATTCGTTAAAGCTGGTTGAATTCTGGCTGGCTTAATGTAACCACATAATATGTTAACCAGTTGATCTTTAACAGTAGACAGATGACACCTCCAAGTAAGTAGCAGGTGGCTGGTAACAGCGGATTAGCTTGTCCACTCGTGGTAACAGCTTGTTCGGCTGAGTAACGGTAATGAAGCTGCTGATGGATTTATATGGCGGTGGAAGTTCACTGGAAACTTGAGGACAACTAAGCAGTCAGTTTTCCACAAGTTTCCATTAAAGGTTGTATGTAATGTTCAAGAATTTAGCTAGGGTTGATTTTATTTAATTTTAAAGTAAATTAATAGAAAAGAATAGAAAACTCAATATTACATACATACATATAATCACGCCTGGTTCCGTGCCGTTGGGGTAGGCAGAGACTATTTCTCGCAGAAGGAGATCGCGGAACGCGAACGGGAGGTCACCACCGACCTCCCGATGGGGTGTGGGGTGAAACTCCTCTTCACCCCACCGCGGAGGGGTCCTCCTGTCAGTGAGGACCAAACGCCATCTGGGCCGCGGATGAGTGCTTCGGCGTACCCGTTGCCCCGGCACTATGGCGTCCCGCAGGAACATACCCAGGTTTTTTAGTAGGTATCCCCGCCGCTCCCATCTTTGGCGGGGGAGTCCCACATACCGCCCCGCGCCCCCCGGCGTGGGGTGATGATGCGTAATGCATTTTTCCTGGGTCAAAAAAAAAAGGCAGAGACTATTTCCCTTCATTGGGTACGATCCTGACATACCTCTTTCGCTTCCTCGACTTAAACTCATTATTGAACGCCATAAATACAATAGAATTTACTCAAAGAACCCAGTTGCAAACTTATTTGTTTAAAAATAGTACCTCTACACATAAGTACTCTAAGCATTTTTGAGCGGAAATAAAGCTACTGGGTAGGTAGATACATATTGTCGAATACAAAATCAAAAACGTAACAGCACTACACCTAGTGTACCTATAGGTGTACAGACACCTACTTATAAGACATCTCAAATGTCAAAGAGCCTCGTTTTTATAGCAAGTAGGTACATAAAATGACGTCGCTGGAAACATTACAAACTTTCTCCCAGGAAAAATGACGGAACGATTATGATCAACACTCGGATAAGTGATAAAATTATTGACTTTTCTTACACTGTGCTTATCAGCGGAACATCGCCGCTCGGTAATTAGAGACCGGTTCAGGCAAGTTCAAGGATTCAGGGAACCTAGCGCGCCTGGATGTTTGTCCCGGTGATACTGGAGCTTTGGACTTAGAGACATAGAAGAAAATTAAAAATAAAAAACATTGCATATATAGGTCTGAAATGCCTGCAATATGTATGTAATGCTGATGTAGTGTAGTATGTTTATTTACCTAAGCCTGTTTATAAAAAAAAACTTGTAGTTATAGGTCTGTACATTACATGTGCGACATTTCTTCTACATTTCCGTCATGTGGCTGTGAGCCAAATATTTTAAACATGCTATGTAAACGGCAATAAACTCCATACTTCCGAGAGTTTTTGCGGATGTAAACCCGTCCTAATAGTTGACACAGGAAGAAATTAAGTTAGTGAAATTGTTTAAGTTACTACGTTATTTCGGATAATCTTAAAACGAAACATTCAAACACACTTCACCTAAAATAAAAAAGATAATATAAAAAGAAGCCAATTAGTGAAATTGAATAGATAAAGCCGAGTATACTTTTAGCTGTGGCCGAAGGTTCTTATCTCAAATTAATAAAGTTAATTATAGGTTTACTACTCTTTTAGTTAGGACATATTTACATGATGTCACTACATCCCAGGTTATATTAATTAAATCAATGTTAGCCCCGATTAAAGATCATTTCTGCGCAGTATCGGAGGCTGCGTGACCGAGGCTCGACCGCTTCCGAAAAAGGAGCGATCCAGGCTGGATCTAAGGGAATCTAACCCATAGCTATGGCATGAATTATGCAAGCTCTGCGACCATTTCACCGTTACTGTAATTCCACACGAGCGGTGAACTTTTTTTTTTACTTCTTACAGAACTCCTTTTTTACTCCTTACAAAACTCCTCCTTTTTACTCCTTAAAGAAAAAGTGTTACATCCACCTGTGAACTATATGGTAGGTCATTTTGACTAATATATTAAGAGAAGCAAATTCTCATTAAAAACATGCGTGTTAAAAAAATGTATTGTTTGAGAATTTAAACACTGCGCACGGGCATTTGCGCGTAGCAGGAGCTCGTACATTCAAGCATACAAGCTTTTACAAATCATGAACAAAATGCAGAATTTGCCTCGAAGACACGTGGGTTATTAAATATCATGTATGATACTGACTAAAGCCTTAAAATTTGACCTCTAGGTCAAGTTTGAGGCCTTTGGCAATATGAAAAGAGACAACAGTATGAATTGAATTAACTGTTACCAAGAATAAGGGCCGTGAAAGCCTGTTCTAAAGTATAAACATAAATTTAAAAAAGGCAAAAAAAGAAGTTGCAAACGTTTCATAAGGTTTATGCCCATAATAAAAAAAACATGGCCGCGACCCGCAGGCTTTTAAAAACTTTTAAAGCTATGTTACCACCGCCATTTTCACCTGATGAAAGCTCAACGGTCACTGTTAATACAATGTTGTATTATAATGTGTACAATTATATAATTAAGCACATCTGATAATTATCTCGCTGATTAAGTTATTATGGAAACTGCAGTTGCTCATTAAGTTTAAGTATTGTAATTTCAATTTTGGCTATTTTTGGCAATATGTGAAGCTATTCTGTCGATTACTGAAAATAGCTTACAAGTAGGTTCTGACCACTTTAGAAAAGCAGTTCGCTCACATAATAGTACTATTATTCTTTGGTTAAAGATAAGAAGTATTTTTAAAATATAACTTGAATTCGGAACTCTATTTTTCTATAATATTCTGTCGAATTCATTTATTATGTCCTGTTAACTCTGTAGTAAACTAGCAGAGTGTAAACCTGTCTTTTTGAAGACAGATTATAATTATCAACCAATCCAATAATGTCATCCCACCCTCTAACTCGATACAATAAATGACCACGTGTCACGTCCAGGCTCATGTCCGTATCGGTATAACACTGTCAAATAAAAAGTAACGCGTTAATCCATCCGCTGTGACGTCATAACGCATGTTTGCAAACACGCGACACATGTACTATATGTACCTACCTACATCATGTCGGTAAAGTGGATAGGAGAGATATTGAACTTGTTCATGTTAATAACACTTTAGAAGTAATATCTAAATGGTTTGCAGCTAACAATCTGTTATTGAATGCAAAAAAGACTAAATGCTTGAAATTTTCACTACCCAATGTTAGGCACTTAGAATCAAAGGTAGTGCTTGACGGTGAAAGACTAATGTTTGACAATGCAACTTTGTTCCTTGGCATTAACATAGATTCAAAACTGCAATGGGGTAATCACATTAATATATTGTCAGGGAAATTAAGCTCTGCAGCATATGCGGTATATAAAATCAGGCAACTAACAGATGTAGCTACAGCGAGATTGGTTTACTTTGCGTACTTCCATAGTTTAATGTCATATGGAATTTTGTTGTGGGGGTCAGCTGCAGATATTGAAACTATTTTCATACTGCAAAAACGTGCAATTCGTGCCATTTATGAGATGCGCCCACGAGATTCTTTGAAGGAGGTCTTTAAAGATATTAATATACTGACCCTACCATCCTTGTATATTTACGAAAATATTATGTATGTTAGGAAGAATCTCGAAAAATTTAAACTAAATGGTGACAAACATAGCTTTAACACTAGAAATAAGAATAAGATAGTTGTACCTAGATTTAGATTGACCAAAACAAACCAGAAATCATTCCTAGGGAATGGTGTACGTTTCTATAATAAAATCCCTGAGGAAATAACGGGGCTCACAGAAGGTAAATTCAAAAGCCATGTTAAAGCTATATTACAAAAGAAAGCATATTATAAAATAAGCCAATACATCGACGACAAAGATGCCTGGAAACCTCTGCATAATAAACCAGCTGGTGCCCCTCAAACGCACAATAAATTATGTAACCAAGATAAACATTGTAAACACATATTTAAAAAATGCAATCCTCATGAGTTTCTTGCTCGTTCTTCTCATAGAGGTGCCTTGCGAACGAGCAGTAGAGTGTTAAAATAGAAAAATGTAAAATTGACTTGCAAAAGTGCTCCGATGTAGCCTATTTGAATAAATGAATTTTGAGTTTGAGTTTGAGTTTGAAATCGCGCTGCCACCTCTCTACTTGACAGGCTCATGCGGTGTTATTAAGGGAGATACCGCGATGAAACAAAGGTAATATCGTGGAAATACTACTAAGATATTACGTTTTCCTGTAGACTAAAACCTCAAAACGTGGTTAAATATAAGCCCAAGATCCTTGTTTCGTACGGCTGTCTAAAAGGTTAAGATAGCTATGATGGTTGCCTATCGCCGGAAATAGGAGATGGCACTACAAGAAAAAGAAAAAGTAGACTAAAGATTTATATTGAGCTTGTGGAACGTCTCATGTAAATATTTCGTTGTGTGTGGAACGTCTCATGTAAATATTTCCTTATCGATGAATGAACATTGCAGGGTCTACCCACTAAGAACTAAGGGAGATCTTGCCATAATCGAAAACCATAATTTCGGTCTCTGATCTTATGCGGATAACATCGATGACAATCCCGTCAATCCATCTGATGACGTAGACTTTGTCTAGGGTTTCTCTTCTCTCTGTTAAAGACGTACATTCTCTTGAAAACTCTACACTCTAGAGAAATACAAACTAATATTTATGCACAATAGTATTAATTATACTCGGCTTCACTTCCCCTCCAATACTCGCTGCCTGCTACATTACAGCCTATGTGTGCAGGTAGTCACGCAATGTTCCGCGGAATAGAGCCTCTCCCCACGTGCGCGATGACACTACCTAACACACTCCTATAAAAAGTTACGATCACCTCACACGTCCCGCCACCATTCGCTATAATAACGTTTGTGCCAAGCTGCGTCGACTTCATGATCTCGCGGAGGGAAATTTCATTTGATCTTCTATATATTTGCTATACAGATGCAGGTGGAAATATTGATGTTATTAGACGGAAATTTTTTCCCTTCATTTGTTTCTTGAAAAAGGAAAAAAGCTACAAGAACGGGAGTCAAGCGTAGAAGAGTGAATGACTACTCTAACTTCTAGGCACAGCCTCAGGGAGATGCTGTTTTACTGTTGGTGGCTTTGGCAGTGGCAAGTTAATACCCACGATAAAATAGTATCGCCAAGCGATCATTATGGTAACTAGATTCTCATACTCGTACCTACAAACAGTTACACCATTGTTAAGTTGCATATCGTCCGCGTATTCGCCAGAAACATTCTATTTGGATGACAGAATCAATTTAAAGTTCGTAGAACTACAAGATTCCTAGAATCATTAAAACCCGTAAACTCCGAGCATGCATAGTTACCGGTGACGTATAAATGACATCAATATGGGTCCAGCGATCAATCGTCGGATTGAATGGAACCATCTGACTGCCGACCCGATATTGATTGATAACAGATGACTCCAATCGTTAGTCTGCCACTGTGTACCGTTCTAGCATGTTCTAGTTAGGAGGACTCGTAGGTCATGGAAACTAGAAGTTGGTAGAAAAGGACCGAGTTGAGTGGTGCGCAATAGGGCAAGCCTTTGTCCAGCAGTGGACGAATGTAGGATGATGATGAGAAGATGATTATTTTTAAGATACCTTGTAACAAAATTACCTTTAACACTTAGTCCTTTCATTTAGAATCATAATGTCACTTAGTACTTTCCATGGAAGATAATAATAATCTGCCATTTAATTGGTTTTCACATAATATTATGTAAATTCATAAAAATAATTCAAAACTAATTTCAAAACATTTTATCATATGACATTGACGTTCATTGATGGTTGCCATTTGAAGTTGACATAGGCAAAACATGGGGTCAAGTGTCACCAAAAAAAACCATAAATAAATTATCGATTTTATCGGTTTTTTATCATTTTTGATGATTCGATCGTGTGTAAAGGAACTTATTTAAAAAGTTAACTATTTGGTGTGACCAGGTAATAAACTTTATGACATTTTAGAAGATGATTAGTAAAATGAAAGTAATTACTGTTTTGGTATATTTTCTAATCCCATCAAAAACATAAATGTGAAAAGAGAGCCAAGTTCAATATTACGATGTATGTACTCATAGTTACCTATGATTTGGTAGTTGACTTCGACGACAAAAGAAGTGAGATCTAAATGCGTGCCAAGTTCAATGGTCAGTCGTGAAAAATATTTACAACAACATAAAATATTTTATTACAACTTAAAAGATTATTTCTTCTTATCACTTAGAATTATTATATTTTGAAGCCTAAAGACTGACTTGGCCAGTTCTCATAATATACTAGGTAGGTACTCGCTTAACTTTAGCTTGATCACTATTAAACGCATTTAATGCTAATTAGTGCGCCACAGTCTTTTATCGTGTAAATTAGTCCCCTCCATCCATTGGTTGTCTGGAAGATATCGCTCTTTAACGATAAGACCGCCACTTGTACATTGTAATTTTTTTATATTATGTACTTATGTATTTTCTGTAACATTATGTGGTGTACAATAAAGTATCTATTGTCTTATCTTAATGATACTTCTTCTTAATGGTACCCATGAGAACTAGCCAAGTCAAACTTTGGGCTTCAAAATATAATAATTCTAAGTGATAAGAAGAAATAATCTTTTAAGTTGTAATAAAATATTTTATGTTGTTGTAAATATTTTTCACGACTGACCATTGAACTTGGCACGCATTTAGATCTCACTTCTTTTGTCGTCGAAGTCAACTACCAAATCATAGGTAACTATGAGTACATACATCGTAATATTGAACTTGGCTCTCTTTTCACATTTATGTTTTTGATGGGATATCATTGCTTTTTGTACAGTACTTTTTAGTATGTAATAGGTTTAAGACACTCAGTCATAATAAGATTAATACCAAATGATTGTTTTATTGCACCTCCCCCCACCCCACTGCTCCATGGCACGGCCGTCGCACCGCGGCCCGTGAGCCTCGCCGTGCTTCGATATACCTATACCTATAATTAATTTAGTACTTATTTATATATAGCATTTATGTGCACTATTGATTTGAATATTGTACCTAATCAATTGATTTTTAAACAATACTAGTTACTGATAAATTTTTCTATATTCACCCAGCTATTTTATACCTACCGTCTACCTGGATGGAAATTTAACTTTTTAGATCATCTGGAACTGGATTAGAATTTCGATCAAAAAAAACCTAAGCCGACAAGACTTGTAATGACGACGACTTGGCGGGGGCACTGCTGTGCCCCCAGATACCGCCACATACCTATAATATTATGACTCTATACGTTACAGGTACGTAGGTATCTAAAATGTTTACACCAACTACAACTGTTAACACCTAAGGCGATATACATACATTATTTTTATTGTAAACAAAGTTAATATTATTCCTCTATGTCACTGAGCCGCCTTGTGCTGGTAGGAGTCGATATAGGTACCTATTGATAGGTATTTACATAGGATATACAATTTTTACGTAGGTACCAGGAACCTATTTTTATTAGTGACTAGCTGTGCCTAGCTGTTTTACCCGCATACAGTTTGGTACAGTAGTGTATATTATGTTATTCCAAGGGTCTAAGCTATTTTTTTTTATACCAAATTTAAAGTCAATCGGCCCACCCGTTTAGGCGTTAAAAAGTAAAAAACATATTTCCATACGTACAGTAGGTATAAAGTTTGTATTTATATTTATAATTATATTAGAAGGAATAGTGGACTCGCGCACACTTCGTAGTATCTAACAGAAAATAGCCGCCTACAAAAAATTATAGCAACATGCAACATGTATTGCTTTATGCGTTCCTAGGCGTCCCAAACTATAATATCATACATTTTTTAAAAATTAATAATAATTTAAAATGATAAAAAAATACTAGTTTCTGATTTTTCCCTTTGTTACTATGACATTACCTATCGGGATGCCAAATTTCAGCTTTCTAGGTCATCTGGAACTGGGATATTACTTTTGATCTATCCCTCAGTATGTATTAACTTCACCGATTACTGGATGTTTATATCTAAATAACCGTTTGAGCTGTGTTATTGGAATTTGGAACAGAGATATAGTTCGTATATGTAAGTATATGTGCCAAATTTGACTTGTCTATGTGTAATAGTTTTTGTATAACGAGGATGTAAAAAGTCGTCAAAACGCGCTTTGGACGGTTCGTGTAATATAACACACAGCGCGGTCGCCAGTTCCTTTGCTTGAACTTGGCTTGACTCGCTGCCGCGTGTCTAGATTAGATTCAATTTCACGTTGATATTCGGAGGGAATTGTCCTCCAAAATAAACGTTGACTTCGTATCAGCTCTTCGAAGGTGGGGTCATTCGTTGTAGGTCAATTTCTCTCAGGGTGTCTTCGGGTTTCTGCTGTTTTGATATACAGAGTATTTTGATTGTTGGACTTAATAATATTTGGCTTTAGGAAACTCAGTTTTTCTCATATTTGGTGAATTCTAACATCTCGTTTTTTTTATACTTTTGGTAGAATTTTTATTCGATGGTAATGCTGGTCACACTGACCGCGGCCATTCTTGGTTTTTCTTTTGGTTGTGAGAGGTTGTTGGAAGGTCGCTCGAAAAAAATTGGAATAGCGGCGTGAGGGCGGGCCTTCGGGCTTTGCCCTCGCGCCACACTTGCAGATAGTCGTGCCCGGGAGCCTCTCCTCCATTTGTATTGGACTTATTTCAAGTTTATACCGAAATATTTCATCGGCCTGGGAGTCGAGCGGTGTCGCGTCGCTCCACGACCCATTTGTGAAAATAACACCCACGCTGGAAACGTGGTAAGTGTACCTAGGGCCGCGTTCTCTTCTTTTTGTGGTTATAGTTATTTTAACACTGGAATTGTATTGTTCCAGGGTGTTTACCCTACGCTGGAAATAGTGTTTACCCTACGCGTGAGACATCGTTTTTACCCTACGCTGGAAACGTGGTTGTTTGCCCTACGCTTGGAACGGTGTTTGTACTACGCTGGTTTTTGTTACGGACCTGTTTAACTACGGCGTTTTTCTGGACGGTGTTTTTGCCCCGGTTTTATGGAAGGTGCTTTTTGCCACCAGTTTATCTACAGTGTCTACCTACGCTGGTTTAGTAACGGCGTTCAACTACAGTGTTTAACTATGGCGCTTTAGATGCCCTTTATATCGGCGGTGCCATAGGCCCCTTATTTTACTTAACTACGAAACTTATCGAGACTCATATGTATGCACGGTGTTGTAAGTCACCAGTGTTTGTAAACTGCCAGTTATATTATTATTTTTAGATAACCTATTGTGACGACCAGTGATTCTGGTCTATTTTTGTGGCTATGTTTATGTAACGTTGTAACTACCCTATTGATATTTAGTTTTTGTAAGGGCCGCTAGCCGCCCAAGGTTTTAATAACTTTAACTCTTGTGATTGCTAGAGATAATCGAACTTAGATTATAACCTAAAGGACTAAGAAGCTAATATTTGGCAGATAATATATATTTTATTAGAAAACGTTTGTTTACCCTGTTACCCTTTGTTTTGAATGTAGGGGTATTTATAAAACTCTGACTTGGATTAATATATAACCTCCTCTTTTGGTTAGGAAGGTTTATTAGTTTCCTCTTTTATAGGAACTTTGTTACTACGTATGGGACTTTGTACCCGCGGCAGTGCCGCCTCCTCTTTTTGGATTTGATATGAACTTTTTAGTTCTTAGGGTCTGCTACCCTCGATCGTGATTAGCTTATCAAGCTGTCAGGGTTTGTGTTATCACTATGACGCTGCAGCGCCTTATTAGAAGCTAATCGCTAGATCGCCTTCGAGTACCTGTATATGGTATTCCTTCGACTGTGTCCGGTATTTATAGCTGTCATAGTCCATGTTAGTACTACGACTCTGCAGCGCCTTGTAGGCCGGACACAAAGTCGCCTAAAGTCTTGCCACTTGGTGGGAAGCATTTCGACAGTGCTGGTCAAATCTGACTGTCCAGTCACTTAGTCGCCTTAGTGTGTTTTCAATGTCGCACAGGGCACCGTAGCTCCTTTGTTGTTCACGGTGTATCCCTGGCCATCGCTCTGCTATAATGGTGGTTAACGCATTGAAGCCCGTTTATAGGTCCTTACCTCACTCGTTAAATGGTATAGGTACCTCTCTGATTTGCTTTTAGCAATCCTTTCGACAGTGTTTGGTGTGTCAAGCTGTTAGAGTCTGCCTTCGCTACGACTCTGCAGCGCCTGTTATACACATTCAAACACTTAGTCGCCTCTTTGAGACTTTGATAAGGGCGTGTGTCACCCCTTCCTTATGTTAAGACTGCCTAGCTTAATTTTAGGTAGGAGTAAACTTTCTTTGACTGGGTTTGGTCAAGCTGTTAGAGTCCAGTGGCCTCTACGACTCTGCAGCGCCTTTTTGTACCAGTCACTAGATCTTCTGTTGGTTTAGATTGTGCATGCTGATTGTAGATTTATGAGGGCGTGTGTCACCTCTTTTTATTGGTAAGACTGTATAGTTGGTGTAAGTTTTTCTAATGACCCTGGTAATTTTAAAACCAGTTTGTTACATGCAGGATTTTATTTGAGTAGTTGTCTGTAATTAGTTTAGAGTGGAGTTAGGTTTTAGTCACTTGGACAGTCAGCTGGGTAGGTTCTGATACAATTCTTGCTGGTATGTTTGGCGGAATGAATGTTGTGATGGTCTGCATGTTGGGAAAGAAGTAAGTTTGCGGGATTGAGGGGAAGTATGTAAGTGTGTAAGAGAGATATTACTTATTTATTTATTTCTTTTATTTATTCTTATAGGTGCGGAAGGGGAAGATAGTATTAGTACTTGGTTGGATGATTGTTTAGGGGTCTAGATCTAGCGAAGCCTCTTTGTTTTGTTGAGTTCTTGGGAATATCTTTTTGAATATTAGTTTTTGGGGTCCTAGAGAATGGAATTTAGACCGAAGATTTTTAGATAGAGATTGTTTAAGACTTTAGTAAACTCAGTAGCTTTCTTTTGGAGTTTGCTAAGATTAGGCGAAAATTTTTATTGGAATTGGAACGGTGTTTGTACTACGCTGGTTTTTGTTACGGACCTGTTTAACTACGGCGTTTTTCTGGACGGTGTTTTTGCCCCGGTTTTATGGAAGGTGCTTTTTGCCACCAGTTTATCTACAGTGTCTACCTACGCTGGTTTAGTAACGGCGTTCAACTACAGTGTTTAACTATGGCGCTTTAGATGCCCTTTACATCGGCGGTGCCATAGGCCCCTTATTTTACTTAACTACGAAACTTATCGAGACTCATATGTATGCACGGTGTTGTAAGTCACCAGTGTTTGTAAACTGCCAGTTATATTATTATTTTTAGATAACCTATTGTGACGACCAGTGATTCTGGTCTATTTTTGTGGCTATGTTTATGTAACGTTGTAACTACCCTATTGATATTTAGTTTTTGTAAGGGCCGCTAGCCGCCCAAGGTTTTAATAACTTTAACTCTTGTGATTGCTAGAGATAATCGAACTTAGATTATAACCTAAAGGACTAAGAAGCTAATATTTGGCAGATAATATATATTTTATTAGAAAACGTTTGTTTGAATTCACGGAACACCTTTGTTGGCGGAGCGAGTGTCTGGCGCCCTTCTTTATATAAATTCTTGACACTTTCTCTCCCCAAGCCTCGGTAACTCAACCCACGGAAACCCGACCCTCTCATGCTCTACCCTTTAAATAGGAGTCGGCCGGCACCTAACTACTCAGGCGTGAAAGCTGACAGACCACCACTGGTCCGAGGCGGACACGTCTGATGAGTTACAACCTTACCCTTTTTTTTTTTTTATCCCAGGAAAAATGCGTTACGCATCATCACCCCACGCCGGGGGGCGCGGGGCGGTATGTGGGACTCCCCCGCCAAAGATGGGAGCGGCGGGAATACCCACTAAAAAACCTGGGGGTGTCCTGCGGGACGCCATAATGCCGGGGCAACGGGTACGCCGAAGCATTCATCCGCTGCAAGATACCTTACCCCTGGCTTTACTGCAGATCATATTTAAATTAAGACTATTTGAGGCTCACGGCTTTTCCCGTACGTAAAAATCCTTGCTTATCTGTATTGTATTTCATTTGTATTCCAAATTTAAATACAATTTGTTCAGCGGTTGGCCTGTGTGTTGATCGATCAAACAGTCAATCAATCAGTCAGTCACGTTATCCTTTTATACTATTTCGTAAAGTATTTATAAAAAATGTTTAAATGGATAGTAATTTACAGTAAATTAAATGAATTGATCCAAAAAAAAGTCAGAGAAAATTATTGCTGGAAAGTGTTATTTTCTTTTGCTGAACCGTTTTTTAATGTGTGATTTTCGTCTGGATAACATATAAATTTCTTATCATGTATGTATGTTGCAGTTCACCAAGTTTAAAAAGTTCTTAGAGAGATTGTGACTTGTACAAAACTATCAGCATAATGTTTTGTCACCATTGAATTAATCTGATTCATTATAAAGTATGTTGTTTCGATCATAAAGAAGTCAGATCTTAATTAAAGCAGGCGGAGCACTTCTATTAATAGAAGAAACAACCATCAATATACTCAATCAGCTTGTACAAGAGCTTTATTGGGATAAATAGAACTGTAACTAATGAAAATAACACAATAAGTACACTTATTTATGAGTAAGAATTTTTTGGCTGTTATAGTCGCAGGACAATATGGGTTGAATTCGATGGTAGGGAGTAGGGGGATAGTTAACAGAAGGTAAACATCTTCGTATGGGGTAATTTTCCTATTTAACGTTATTATTATCTCTCTAGAATTAAAAGTTCAATTCACTTCAATATCATGAAAAACATCACATGCAAATAATGTCATAATGTATCGCATGAATTTCAATTTCTTTTATAGGGCAACTGATATTTTCCATTATGTCAAGTCGGGTCTTCGGTAAATTGACATCAATATAAGTAGAACCGTTATTGTATACCAAAAGAAATCCTGTAGAAAACATTTGACTTGTTAAAG
This sequence comes from Hemithea aestivaria, assembly GCA_947507615.1. Classification (NCBI taxonomy): domain Eukaryota; kingdom Metazoa; phylum Arthropoda; class Insecta; order Lepidoptera; family Geometridae; genus Hemithea; species Hemithea aestivaria. Next base: position 18,465,573 of record OX382329.1, on the reverse strand, counting down.
TCACAAGAGAAATCCGAGAAAATGCAGACAACTGACTAAAAATCTGACTGCTAAAACCATTTTTAAAAATAGCAAACCGTCTGTTCCCCAACTGAACTTTAAACCGAAGCTCCAATAAGCTTTTACGAGAGTCTCTCAAGTCTCTCAACATATTTACGTTTCCGCATCAGGTCGCGTTCACCGCATACTTGCAGCGGCAACCACTCGCTCTGATGGGATTGACATGGACGTACAATGGTATTAGTCGTAGTTAAATATGGTGATCATTTTGTGAGATTTAGCGGAAGAACTACTGGGAAAATTTTGAAGAAAAACCATATCAACAGACTGTTGATTGTTGTGTGAATTTATCCATTGCTGAAATGTGGTTGACGTATCACCAAACTCAAACTCAAAATTCATTTATTCAAATAGGCTCAAATAGGAGCACTTTTGCAAGTTCACCAACTACATGTCAGCAATGACCGACACCGCGTCGCAATTATATACTTCTAACGTGCCGTTTCATGTACAAATATTTCTATTTATGGCTTGTAATATTATGTTGCTTTTGTGTTGTGAGATGTTTGTGCATGAATAAACGTTATTTCATTTCATTTCCTTGATGATAATAGTTTTAAAAATAAAATAAGTAATTCTTTATTAAGTTTGTACACTTTTTGAGTTGAGCTCGACCAGTCTTAAAATACATCTGCCAACCAAACAAAATACTCCTGAATTTAAACACCTGCAAAATTTATGGTCTCTATCTACCAGTACTTATAGCAATCTGAATACCTAATAATAGTGTGTTTAATAGTCTGAAATGAAAAAGGTGAAGAAGTTTACGAGCAGCATCGTGTTTCATTGGACTATTTATTGTAATAGAGCGTATACGTAGTTGCGCCACCAACATTACTTGTATTCATAGACAAAAAGACCATAATAGACCCCGCTTTCATGTTTTTCTGTATATGAAAATAAAATCACTAAAAGATGGCGGGGTGCGGGAGACGGCTCGGTCGACGGTTTTGATTGTCTGGTTCATAGAAGAAACTCTTTGGTTAAAAGACATTTTATAATATATGTATTAGTTTTTAGGACAAAGTAGATACTCTTTGGTTAAAATTTCAAAGACATATGACGTATGTTATACAGCGTCAATGCGTATCGTCGGCGACAGCATACCTCCAGCGATGCATGCTCTATGGTTAAGTCCTGCTCGTATTCTAATGAAGTCTCAATTGCATGCGCTCCATATTTGTGTGATCAGAGGTTTGGAGGCGACAGAATGGCCGCAGCATTCCGGCTCGACTGTGGCTGGAAACGTTGATATAGTGACTATGGACTTCGGACTTAAGAATGGTTGGTTTCTTCTTGTCGAGTCGTACAGCTACATTTAATCATTACAGTTAGGTATTATTTATTGTTTCAATATAAATTATTATTAAAGTAGTTAAAGCTGATTTCATCAGTATTCAGTATTGATGATTCACAGCTCTTTCCATAAACTCTATTTATCTTGCAATAGAGCTCTTGCATAAATAAGACGAAAAATGATTATAACAAAATTAATTATTATTCAGGTACCTCCTTAGGAACGTTTAATGCTTTGATATTTATTTATGTTTCTATTGTGAATACTTACATTTTCTCCAGCCACCGGTAATGTATATCTAGCAGTAAATGTCACCTTAGCAATTATGTTTAGCTCAGTATGGATATAAACTACGATATCTCTTTATATTGATCGCACTATAAACTAAACTGAATGAGGTTGAGCCTAGTTTAGGCTCTGGATAACAAGTAGAGAACTTTTCAGCGACTAAAATCTCTAGCAACAGATCGTGTTATCGATTCATCTAGTTCATTAATTAGTCCTCGTCGTCGTTTGTACGAAATGTACGTTAAACATTGCATCTTTTTAATTCTATATTACCCCCACATATACATCCCCATGCCTATTTTAAAACACACTTTACTCCTCTTTCATTTCACCTCGCATCACAGTCGCGACATCCCAAACTCTCAATGAATGTGTGCCGCGTGTATGACGCCCGATGAATTAAACATATAGGTTGTGTTGTTGGTTACCTCATACCGTGAGAGCAGGCGGCACTCCGCCAGCCTTACAATGAAGCTAATTAGGCAGATCAGGCGCTTTACAACCATGGGTACTTACAAATTTGGACCTGTGACGATGTTTATTTACGACAAAATTATGTTTATTTATTATGCATGTATATGAATGTCACGGGTCAAAAATCAAATATCGGTCTAATCAATTCAGTCGTTTTGGCGCGAAGCGGTAACAAACATACATAAGTATCTTTTCTACTTTAGCATATATAATATAGTACAATTGTTATACAAAACTCTCAATAGCACTAAATGTTAAGGGGCCTAAACACGTTCAATTTCGTCAATTTTTGAACTATCATCTTGCCAACTGATCAGTCTATTTGTAATTTGTGTGTAAAACATACTCGTAAATGTTACGAATTTTAATTAATAAAAAAATTCAGACGCTCATATTTAAGTATGAGTAGATACATATTGTATATGTGTGCACCTGTATAATAGTACCTCTATATGTACGTGTAAATGCTCAACGTTTCTTTAGGTCTCTATTAATTTAATTCCAATGTCGTAATTGTATTTACATGTACTTATATTATTTACTGTATCGCCGAAGGCTGTATTGTAATCGAGAGCTCGGGATCGCCCAGAATGAAAGTAGAGCTAAACATTAAATTCGTCCTTTTTATTGATATTGTTTAATTAAATGCTGTCGTAAACCTTATTACACGGTACAAGGGTAACGGAACAGGACTTTAATGAAATAATACTACTGTTGTTGCTAGAAATAGCTTCAATTTAATGAAATGAAGCACTCGTAATAAGCCCACCTGTTTGTACACAATACGCACATAAACACACTCCGTACTCCGTAGGTTAAATTCAAAATTCGTTTATTTAAATTGGATAAAACTTGCAACTAAATAAAGTACGTAAGTAATAAATTAATTAGGTATTATATATTTTAACTCTATTGCCCATTCTATAAGTACCTATATATATCCAAGATGTATGTGTAAGAAGAGCAGGTGACAAAGTCATGGAGTTTTTTTTAAGATAAAAATAAGGCGTGTTTGAATTGCTTGCGAACAGTGTGCGTGTAAGGCATGCAACTGCGCTTACTGTTGCTGCCTCATTTTCCACTAAGTTCAGTCTGATATAAATTTTTAATTCATGAATTGTTAGCAGTTATTGTTCTCGAATGTGTTAAACATACATTAAAATTGGTTTTATTGTCTCTCGTCTCCATTTGTTCTTGGAATTCGAGAAATTGTCATCAATAAAATTATTATACGAGTATTACTCGGTGTTACGTTATCATGTCTTTCTGCAGAATAATTCTTCATCATCATCAACCTACGTTTGTCCACTGCTGGACATAGGGCTCCCCCATGGCACGCCACTCAACTCGGTCCTACAGCGACCTTACGAATGATTCTTGCCCTAAGTAAAATACAAATAGGTACCTACGTAAGTAGGACCTAAGTACTTAAATATTATATTTATTACGTCTATATTGTGTTCTCGCTTAGCATTTTATTTCACCACATATCATTTTTGTCCTCGATTTATTATTGTGACAACTGAAGGACGTTTCAATAAAGTATTTTTATGGTCTCAACTACATTTAATTGAATAGGTATAGATGATACCAAGCTATGTGAGAATACGATTTTGAAAACTACTATATTATGATTATTTATAATGATTTTATAATAACTATACCAACTGAACTAACGGATATAGAAGTGGCAAGCAGTAGCCAGCGTCGCGACCTTGAGGTGTGAACTTCTGATGAAGGACATCGTAATTGTCTGAAACCCAGGGTCGAGCCTAGCTTCCACTTTTATATCCGTGAGTTTAGAAAGACAGAAAAGAAAGAAAAATGTTTAATTGAGCAAAGAGACACAGGCACATAGAAAAAAACAAAAAAAATAAACGATAAAAGAGCAAAAAATATTACATTAAAAAAAATAGTCAGTATAGTTATAAAATCTATATGAGAATAGTTTGTTTCTGTTATCTTCTATACACTGCTTTCGTTTAGCCAATCTGTCCGTCGCAATAATCTCTCCTATTTGTTACGTGGATGTATTTTGACATTAGTGTAGTTAGCTCGATCGCAGATATCGTCTGTATCGTCGATTCCGATCGGAATGATCGATCGATCCGACTTCACGCGGGTGGTCACATCACAATTAATATAGAAAGCATGTGACTGACTGACTCATCTATTAGCGCAAAGATCAATTTATTGATTTTGGCACATCGACACATTTACATAAGATAATGATAAATATTATGATCTATTTAGTAAAAAAATGCAATAAGAGTAAAACTCGAGTAACATACATACACACAGCTAAAAACACTGTACGAATTTTGTTAAGAAAAACAAATAGTTTTTATGACGCGTAGGCCTTTTTTAACAGTGCAGGCAAATTCGGAAACATATTATAAGCAAGTTTAATATAAAGTTATACGTAATATACTCGGTGTGAATTTTAATGCATTTAATTTTTACAACCGTTTTATGGTATTTTTATGTTTTTGTTATCTTTCCTGTTTAAGTAGGTACCTTTCTTTGGGTGAAATGATTATCAAGACAATTTATCGAGTTTAAAATTATTGCATTTGTACATAAAAGCTTTGCTAAGTGAGCAGTTTTTATATTTAATAACGTATCATTAAAATTATTATAATCAATTAAATTTCTTAAAACATAATTAATTACACAATATGAGTTTGAGTATGGTCACGGTAAAGAGATATACAGTAGTTTGACTGAGCGTGATTTTTGAACATAAATACCTACAGTCTCGCGGTACATGCGCAAGTCATAGGGCTGCCGGGCAGCCGCTGCCCGCATACAGTAGGTACCTACCTATTTCATATCATCTACTTACTTAAGTTACTATCTAGACAAGACAAGAGACAAGACAAGAGACAAGACAAGAGACAAGACAAGAGAAAAGACAAGAGACAAGACAAGACAAGAGACAAGACAAGACAAGAGACAAGACAAGAGACAAGACAAGAGACAAGACAAGAGACAAGACAAGACAAGAGACAAGACAAGACAAGAGACAAGACAAGAGACAAGACAAGAGACAAGACAAGAGACAAGACAAGAGACAAGACAAGAGACAAGACAAGAGACAAGACAAGAGACAAGACAAGACAAGAGACAAGACAAGACAAGAGACAAGACAAGAGACAAGACAAGAGACAAGACAAGAGACAAGACAAGACAAGAGACAAGACAAGAGACAAGACAAGAGACAAGACAAGAGACAAGACAAGAGACAAGACAAGAGACAAGACAAGAGACAAGACAAGAGACAAGACAAGAGACAAGACAAGAGACAAGACAAGACAAGAGACAAGACAAGAGACAAGACAAGAGACAAGACAAGAGACAAGACAAGAGACAAGACAAGAGACAAGACAAGAGACAAGACAAGAGACAAGACAAGAGACAAGACAAGAGACAAGACAAGAGACAAGACAAGACAAGAGACAAGACAAGACAAGAGACAAGACAAGACAAGAGACAAGACAAGAGACAAGACAAGAGACAAGACAAGAGACAAGACAAGAGACAAGACAAGAGACAAGACAAGACAAGAGACAAGACAAGACAAGAGACAAGACTTGGACTCTTACTCAAACTCTTACTCGAACTCTTACTCGCACTCTTACTCGAACTCTTACTCAGAATCTTACTCTTATTCGCACTCTTACTCGGTCTCTTACTCGCACTCTTACTTCAGCAGAATACTTTTAAAAATAAAAAATAAATATTATTATAATAACTTCATACTAACTTACCTCAAAAACAGCATAATATCGAATGCTATTTTTTGCCATTTTATATAATTTATTATATTATGTATACATACGTCCAAAGTAAATAACGTAAATTACACTAAATACTTGCAAAAAACTATCGCGACGTCCGCCCGTCGCTGCGTGGCACCCGCTTCTGGATTATATACCCACTTCTACCCACATCTACTCACTCCCAAATTCCGGCCGTTTCTATGGAGTCAAACTACTGTATATCTCTTTACCGTGGTATGGTTAACTTTAAGGAAATAAAAAAGTAAAACTTATTTTCTTACATAACTTAGCTACACTGAACACTGTGTTTTGGCTTTCCCATAAGATATAGGTACTTAAGTAGGAGGCAATAGGTAGTAGGTACATAGTTAGGAGTTAGGTCACTGGTGGTAGGCTTCGGCCGTGGCTAGTTACCACCCACTGGACATAACCGTGTGGCCAAGCGGGCATTGTGACCGTGTTCCGGCATGATGTTCAGTGAACCCAGGGGGGATTTATCCCGCCTTCTGGGTTACGTAAGTAGGTACCTAATAATATATTTAGTAGAGCCTATGAAGGTAAATGAAACAAGAAAGTCTTTTACTTTATTTTTTACCTTCGTTTTAAACAAAACGGGTAACCCGTTTAAGCCCTGTGTTGACAAAACCTCGGCCCTTGAAATTGCATGAAAGGGTATTAGAACAGAGTAACAGAGGTCACGTTTGCCAGAGGTCCGACCCATTACGCGAACACGACAAACAAACAGAAATGGAATAACAATCATTTTCCGCACCGTTTCCGTAAAACACAATGACCTACTGTTGATCTGCTCTCCTGTCCTAGTAAGACTAGCTTATAGGTACTGACGGTTTTGCCCGAATTTAAAAAAAAATCTTAGCGCATGAACATCACCGTGTCTGTTCCATGTGCCAAATTTCAACTTTATCCGTTCAGCGGTTTTAACTGTGCATTAATAAATCAGTACCTCTAATTCAGACATTTTTTCCTTTTCCACATTAATCTGGGTTGAATTTCACAAAATCCTTTTACGGAGCACCTCTACGTCCTAAATAAGGTCCATAATAACCTATTTATACCGCATAAAATCTCTAAAAATGGTTTTCAATAATTGTCAACTGTACCTAAGTAACAGTCAAAATTGACAAAATGATATAATTTAAAATCCTTTCCTAGAGAAAACCTTACTAAAAGCTATTCTAAGCTAAAGGAATAAAGCCCGAAGTAATGTCTCTTATCCCGTCCTAACGGAGCCGTGAGAACCCTTGAAAACAGCTGCTAGAATATGTTTAGGCACTAAAAACACAGGTTCCACTGAATTATGGGCCCGTTTACCTGTACTTACGCAGAAAAACAGCCTCGTTTTCAGGACAGGGTTTATCTATTGAAATGAACTTGATTTTCGGTATTTTGTGCTTATTTTTTGAGTAGGTATATATTATTTATTATTACACCTAAATTTTTTTTAAATAATCTCTATGACTTTCTTGACCGTTCTGTTCTTCTATCCGAATAGGCGGTAGAGTTTTAAAATATAATGCTATGTATTTGCAAAAATGCTTTATTATTGTAGAGCATATTTTCACTGGTTCAATTTTTTAAAGATTTTTGATGCTATGAATACGATACCCAAATACAATTTTCTTCTTCTTGTCGAGTCGATTGGCTATATTTAGACACGCGGCAGCGAGTCAAGCCAAGTTCAAGCAAAGGAACTGGCGACCGCGCCGTGTGTTATATTACACGAACCATCCAAAGCGCGTTTTGACGACTTTTTACACCCTCGTTATACAAAAACTATTACACATAGACAAGTCAAATTTGGCACATATACTTAAATATACGAACTATATCTCTGTTCCAAATTCCAATAACACAGCTCAAACGGTTATTTAGATATAAACATCCAGTAATCGGTGAAGTTAATACATACTGAGGGATAGATCAAAAGTAATATCCCAGTTCCAGATGACCTAGAAAGCTGAAATTTGGCATCCCGATAGGCATAGTCATAGTAACAAAGGAAAAAATCAGAAACTAATAAATTTTAATGATTTAATAATATTTTTAAATTTAATAAAAATTGTTAATTTTAAAGTATGGTAATTAACTTGCAAATTAAATATGATCCACCTTCCGGTTTCCGATTAAGCTGAAATTTGGCATGCCTGTATAAATTGGATGACAATGCAATATTATTGTAACATGGAGGTGATCTGACGATGGAGCTGGAAGGTGGCCATAGGAACTCCATAATTAAGCGACGCAACCCCATCGAGTTTGAGCTCGTTTGATTCGTCTTGACGAGTACCTTTGTGCTAGATAGTAATAATAAATGCTTGTTAAAAAAAATGTCATGTTACCTACTATAAGTACAAACTACCTCTATGATTGATAATAATGGTATGGTAATTTTAAGTATATACTTTTGTTATATTGTTTATGAGTCACGATAAGGAGTAAATACCTAATACCTATTCTATTCCACCGTCCCATGGCCGGTGCACCGGAAATAATTAAAATCAAATAAATATAAATTAAGTTCTAGTAAGCCCAAAGGGCTTGATAATTAATCTATATGATAGGGCTTACTATGACTATTTCATTTCTGATATGCGTCTGGTATTGGCTCAGTTATTTATTACATGTGGATTTTAAGAGCTTCACGTGAGAATAATATTATAACGAATGGAGTAGGTATTATACCACCTTTATTTTATTTAACCTTACTCTTATCAGTTTTAGTATACTTACATACAATTAAATGATAGGGTATTTCGGACCACGCCAGCGCATTAGGTATACATCATTAAATTATGGATAAGTACCTACCTACTATTAAATTCTGTACAAAAAGAAATGATATCCTATCAAAAACAAATGTGAAATTAGAGCCAAGTTCAATATTACGATATATGTATTATGTAGGTACCTATGCGTTAGTTGTTTGTTGACTTCAAAGACAAAAGAAGGGAGATCTAAATTGGTGCCAAGTTCAATGGTTAGTCCTGAAATATATTTATAACATAAAATATTCTATTACAACTTAAAATATTATTTCTTCTTATAACTTAAGATAAATATGTTATAGCTTGAGATCTGACTTGGCTTGTTCTCATATTGTATTATGCGAAATATTATAATTAACTTGCCTTTTAAAACTGTCTATAAAACTAGCCGCCGTGGAACATAGGGCTCTTTCGTGACTGTTTTTGTATGCAGGTATCTACTTAATAATATGTCGTATATGAGAACAAGCCAAATTAGATCTCAGGCAATAACATATTTATCTTAAGTTATAAGAAGAAATAATATTTTAAGTTGTAATAGAATATTTTATGTTATAAATATATTTCAGGACTAACCATTGAACTTGGCACCAATTTAGATCTCCCTTCTTTTGTCTTTGAAGTCAACAAACAACTAACGCATAGGTACCTACATAATACATATATCGTAATATTGAACTTGGCTCTAATTTCACATTTATGTTTTTGATAGGATTATGTTAACCCTACAACTGCTTTGACCAATGCGTCGCTACTATAATTGCGTTTTCATTGGCCTCGAAAAGGTCTTGCATTGTGCAAGCTGTAGGGCAGCTGGGGCACTGTAGGAGATGTGCCATTGATTGGACGGCACCACAATCACACCTGTCGTCCTGCGAGAATCCCCATTTAACTCGGTTTTCTTGACTTCTTCCAACGCCGGCCCGAAGTCTATTTAAAGATTTCCAGACAGGCCAAGGAAGGTCACCACCAGGGGGTAGTTTCTCTGTGGAAGAGATGTATGGTGACACCGGTGGGTAGATGTTATTCCAGCGCTCTATTCTGGCTTTTGGGGCAAATCTCGCATTCAAACTGGCCTGTCTAAGAAAGCAGTTACGGCTTTTTAGACGTGATGGCGGGGGGGTTTGGTTATGTAGTGGGTGTCTAGTGTCCTGTTGTTGTTTATGTTTCTCCACAGAACAAGCGATTTCTCTTCGTACGCTTGGAGGGGCAATACCAGCTAAGGTGTATAGGCTGGCCAGTGGAGTAGGTTTCAGTGTACCGGTGATTATCCGACAAGACTCGTTAAGGGCAACATCGACCTCCTTGGCGTGTGCAGAGCGGGACCATACTGGGCACGCATATTCGCCCGCCGAGTAACATAAAGCCATGCTACTCGTGCGAAGGACATGAGGTGATGCTCCCCATTGAGTTGAGGTGAGACGGCGTAAAATGTTGTTGCGAGAGCACACTTTGGACTTTAATTTTTGACAGTTCTCTTTGTATGTCAGACTGCGATCCAAAGTGACACCAAGGTATTTTGGTGTGTGATTGTGTGTAATGTTTACGCCGTCCCACACGATCTTAAGTTTTCTACTGGCTTCACGGTTTTTTAGGTGGAAAGCACAAGATTCCGTTTTTGTCGGGTTTGGCCGTAATGAGTTTTTGGTGTAATATTGGGTAAGTTGTGACAGGGCTGATGTGAGTTGAAATTCAACCTCTTCAAAATTTTGTGCTTGAGATGTGAGTGCTAGGTCATCGGCGTAAATAAAGCGTCTTGTGAAAGGGTGGTGGGGTTGATCATTAGTATATATATTAAATAGTATTGGTGCAAGCACGCTACCTTGCGGAAGACCATTTTTTTGTGTCCGCCACCTGCTTTTTTGGGAGTGAAGTAACACCTGGAATCGTCGGTTTTGCAGCATTTCAGCGAGGATTTTTACAAAAACTGTGTCTTCGGTCAAAATAGCAACTTTATTTAGTAGCCGTTTGATATTCACCGTGTCGTAGGCAGCGCTGAGGTCGACAAAAACGGCTCCTGTTATAAGACCTTTTTCAAAGCCATCTTCAATATGCTGTGTGAGGTTCAGCACTTGTGAAGAGCAAGATTTTCCAGGGCGAAAACCAGCCTGCTCGGGAATTAGTTCAGGGTCTATTAAGTTTGTTAGGCGGTTTAAGATCAGTCTTTCGAACAGTTTGTAAGTGTGGCAAAGTAGCGAAATGGGGCGGAAGTTTTTTGGATCCTCTGGTGACTTTCCCGGTTTTAATAAGGCAGTGATTTTTGTCTTACGCCATCTTTTAGGGATTTTGCTACTACTGACACATGTATTGAACATGTCGAGAAGCCATGATATAGCCACCGGGCCCAGATGTTTTAACTGTTCTACAGTAATATCATCAACGCCGGTAGCCTTACCATTTTTCAAAACTTTTAAACAAAGTTTAATTTCGTTAAAGGTAAATGGTCGACTGATTGTGTTTTGATTATTATCATTCGATATTGGGGGTTCCTTGGGTTGTCGCATTCTGTTAGGCGGTTTTCCATTAACGAGCAGTTGGTGGGCTACTTGGTTGGCTGTTACTGGACCTGGTTGTGTTGCTGGAGATGGGTCGCTTGTCAGCTTACGAAGGGTGACCCAGGCCTTTTTGCTATTATGTGACATGTCGACTGACTCCACTAAGTTTATCCAGTTTTCTTGACGCTCTTTGGATATTAACGACATGAGCTCTTCACCGGTGGAAATTGTAGCTGCAGAAAAGGGGTCAGTAGAGAAGAGGGAAGCGTAGCTAGTCAGTAATTCGGCGGTATTACGGTTCAGGCCAGGTATGTATGCAGTGCTACAACCACGTGGTATACATTGACGAGATACTTCCCAGATTGCGTCTACGAATTTATCGTAGTTTTCCGGAGAGGGTGTAATGTTTTCCAGTTTTTCATCTACTTTTACGGCATATTGTTCCCAGTCTGCTTTCTTGAAGTTAAACCGACGTCGGAATGGGACCAATGTTGGTTTAATGATTGCCTGAATTGTGCACATTATTGGCCTGTGTTGTGTTTTGGGTATGGGGTGGCAAGTGCTTTTAACTGAGTTATTTGTAATGTTGGAGCTAACGAATATAAGATCTGGATTATAACCGCGTTTCCATCTACTACTATAGAAAGATGCTGGTAATTTAGGGTTATGGATTAATTCCAAGTTATTTAGATCAGCCCATCTTTCCACTGAATCACCGCTGTCGTCTGTTGTTGAGTATCCCCAGGTAGTGCTGTGACTATTGAAGTCTCCCAGCACGATTCGTGTATTGTGGCGTTCGAACTCTACTGTATTTTGAAAATCAAAGATTTCTCCGGGTGGACTATATATTGAGGTAATAGAACAAGATCCTGTATCGATGCTAATAATTTCGGTTTGGTTTGTAGTCAAAATTGTGGATGCCGAGGTTATGGAAAGTTCAGGTCTAGTGAAAATGGCACTACCATGTTTATGGTGAGGTAGTTCCGCTATTAAGATCATGCCAGGTATGTTGGGACGAGGTGCTAGTTGGTCCCTATGTGTTTCCTGGATGCAAATGACGTGACATTGGGTTTCACGACAAAGGTTAGCTAGAAGTTCAGCTTTGTCGTTAGAAAACCCTTCGATGTTGACAGATATGCATGTCAAGGTAGATTTAGACAGTTGCATGTTGGATGGCGCTGAAAAGTGCCTTTTTTGTTGGTTTGGCTCTAAAAAGAGCCGTTTTTGGGGTTTTATAGCCATATCGTGGTGAAAGGATCAGTCAATCTGCGTTACCGACTAAACTGTCCTCGCAGATTGTCCAGGGTGCGCCGGACGTATAAGATTGTTTAATACGTCGCTCGGGGAGGCTCCTTTCATGCACCCCCAATTATGGAGTATATCTGGATTTAACTAGATGATTTAAGCGTTAGAATTTAAAGAACTTTGTTCCGGCACGATATTCAGTGAAATCAGGGAAATATTTATTTCACCTTTTTGGTTTAGTCTGCTGGCATCTTCGTCCGCAACATCACTTCGACAATAGATAGGTACCAGGTACCTATCATGTGAAACCTTGATCAAAACTTTAAATGATAAATTATATAATAAATAGAATCCGCTCCTGCTGGAAAAGTGAAAAAGTGGTCAGGAAAATTCCAAGTCACATAAGATTAATTTTTCTCACTAAAGGTGATCGATTTTATTAACAGACGAAAAAAACGGAGGAGGTTTACAAGTCGAGTGTATATTAAGTTAGATAAGACTTCTATTATAGTACCTATAGAAGTTTGAATTAATACAAGTTTCTACAACTCTACAAATGTTATAAATAATTGTATTTTGTATTTTTCTTACAAAAATTATCTACAGTGTCCAACGACAGTGTCACCAATTTCAAGTCAAGACTTCTATAAGTGACTTCGGCTTACTTTGAAAAAACATCAAAATATTCAATGAGCAATAAACACCTTTAAAATGCCATTAAAATAATGGAACCTCCCACCGTAGCATTATCGTTATAACACAAGTAACAGCCATTTTCTCAAGCGTATCATTTCCACGCGCATAACTTTGGAAGCAATCAGCAGTAACTTTTGAAGTGATCGTGTTGACAGAGAAATTGGGATATTATCATAATTTTTAACTTTGTAGTTAGTACCATTCTTGTTATACACACCACAGACAGAAGTTGTTAAAGTTAAACTAAGATATTTATAAAGTTAAGGTCATCTAGGACCTATTTATAGAATAGAATATAGAATAATAAATTGAAAAATATTTCAGGACATTTCACACAGCGCCACCTAACCCAAGCTAAGCAACGTAATGCTTGTGTTGAGAAGGGGGCGTCGGAGGCATCTCTACCACGCCCTTCTCCAGCCCCCATAACATGGGTCTAGGTGGCAAGTACGGGGGTACTTGTCACCACACTAGTAGATCCACGAGGTGGCGCGCGCGGTGTTTCCGCGCGCCCCTTGAGAGGGTGGGGTGAAAACTCCTCTTCACCCCACCGCGGAGGGGTCCTCCTATCAGTGAGGACCAAGCGCCGTCGGGGCCGCGGATGAGTGCTTCGGCGTACCCGCTGCCCCGGCATTATGGCGTCCCGCAGGAACACCCCCAGGTTTTTTAGTGGGTATCCCCGCCGCGCCCATCTTCGGCGGGGGAGTCCCACATACCGCCCTGCGCCCCCCGGCACAGGGCGACGATGCGAAATGCATTTTCCTGGAATAAAAAAAAAAATGGTGGTTAGGATAACGGATATAATAATACTTTTCTTTTGTTATTATATAGGTACTTAATATAGATAATATTGAAAGCCAGACCAGAAACAAATAGATACCTCTGGATCACACAAACATTTATTGTCTCATCGAACTTGCAACCTTCTGCATTGCAAGCGGGTATTAGCCCACCGCGCCACAGAGGTCGTCAATAAGTAAGGTCGTCTTTAATACCAACCACAAATATACAATAATAACTCATTATCATATAACTGCTACTGCTAGTCGACTAAGAAGTATAAAATTCGCGTAATTTTAAATTCTTATTCAATTTACTAGCTGACCCGCGCGCACTTCGTAGCGCGTGACAGTAAATTATTCATATATTAATGAATTTGATACAGACCATTTAATTCGATTTCCAATTCCACGGAAAAGAGGGATTCAATTCACGGGTTTTCTGCGACTTAATGGGCGTAGAATTAGTAAAGGCTGGCAAACCTTGCCAATATGTAACTACGATCGAATCACCTACTATTCAAAATGTCTATTGGACGTTTCGCCTACGTTCATAATAACTATTGGTTGAAATCAATATTGGACGATTCGCCTACGGTTAACTCAGCTACGGTCGATTGAGCTATGGTTGATTAAACTATTGGACGATTTGCCTATTTTTGACCGAACTAACGGACCGTTCACGTATTTTTAGACCACGTTTCCGGCTGCTAGTCAGGTATGACAGCTAAAAAATACTTGTTTATAGTACAGAATTCAGAAACGTGTTGTTTTTATTATGCCACTTTGCCATGATGAGGTAGATGAAAGAAGATGCCAAAATGCCCGAAGATGCCATGACACAGGATAAATAATTCAGTAATAAGAAAAATATCTGGCGCTTCGCCGGCCGCTGCCGCGGCACGCTCGCTTCGCTCGCTCGGCTCGCGCATTGTGGTCACTGTTCAAACCTAACCTAACCAACAGATTTCGGTTTGCCCTGAATACTGTACTAAAAACACGCGTAGCAAAGAATTTATAAACCGTAGGTGAGTCGTCCATAGTTGAATTAACCAATATATCAAATGAACATTGGCCGAATCGCCCATTAGTTCACATGCCCATAGTTTAATCAACCGCAGGCGAGTTGCACTGTAAGCGAGTCGTCCAATATGTGAAATGAACTTATGCGAATCGACCGTAGTTATATCGACCGTAGTTGAAACGACCGTAGGTATTATGAAACGTAACCCGTCCATGCGGGCAAAGCCATGAGAATAAGCTAGTGACTGATGTATCTGTATAACGTACAGCCTCAACCGCTAGATGGATTGGGTTGAAATTTGGAACATAGAAAGGTTTCATGACGTAGACCACTGCTAAGAAAGGATTTTGCCGTGCGGGCAAAGCCGCGAGCATAAGCTAGTAAATAATATTATGAAACATTTTTTGTGAATAATACTTAGATTTCAGAGACGTCCTGGGATAAGTCCCAGAACTATCGTTATACCTATACCACAGTACAAATTAGAACGGCAATAAATTACCACTTACACATATAGTACATCAAGATTAAATACAGTAAACAAAAATATATCAAATTATCATTTAAATCAGAAAAACTAATAAAAATACGGAATAATAACAGCTTGATTCCGTACAGTTACTCTTGACTTTTTTCCGCGTCATTTAATGGTGATCTCTTTACCGTGGGTAGACTTCCTCTGCAGGAGATCGGCTAGTACCCCAACAGTGTCAGTTATTCTGCCGCCTGAACAGTGATGTGCAGACATTACTGTGCTTCGGTAGGAGGGCACTGTGGCTAGTGAAATTACTGGGCTGAAGAATCTTAACATTTTATGACTCAGCAGTGCACCCAGAATTTAACCTTCGTTAAATCCCAGCGTTATCTCTTACCATCAGGAGAGCATCTTGCTCATCTTCTTACATCGTTGTATAAAAAAAACTAAAATGAAATTTTCTGAAATGAAACTATCATATACCTACGTACTCAAACTATTTATTATAATATATCTATCAAATTTCACCTTTCAGCTCCATCATCAGACTTCAGATCACTTCCATGTCATAAAATTATTGCATTGTCATCCGATTCCCGGTATGCAAAATTTCTGCTCAATCGGGAACTGTGACTGATAGGTAGAGTGCTTTTCACAAAAGGAGTTCTTTTTGCGGGGCGCCACTATCGCAAATTTTAAAAGTTAGCATATTAAATAACTTTAGAATCTTCGATGTATCCTTCTGCAATCTTGTTACACTTCTAGCCACCATGGCGTTTAAGAACTGTAATATCAGCGCCTGAGTCAGCTAAGAGTGTTGCTGACGTCCGCCTCAGGCAATGCCCAGTGTAAAGATGGGAGTCCGGAAGCTGAAGAAATTTAGCAATCGTTTTTGGCATATCACCGATTTTATTGATGCCTATGGGCTGTTTTTTACTTTTTCCATTATCATAATGTAAGAAAAATCTTGAAGTTTTTGTATTAGCGGGTCGTAATGCCGTATACTTGTCCACCACATTCACATATTCTTCACTAATGACGAATGATCTGTCGATTTTAGTCTTTGTATTCAATAATTTTACTAATATTAATTTGTCCGAATGCTTTTCAACGTCGTTTACCTTAAGATTCAACAATTCATTTGAGCGGCACGCACCATTTATGCCAATAATTAATACAACCTGTAAAAAATAACAATAATTTAGTTTACTTATTTTTAGATAGGTACAGTTAGATAGGTTTTCTTTGAAATAAATTAGCTTTTGTATCAATTTACTTACTTTTAAAGCGAGGTATTTACTGTCTGGTGCTTCATTCAGAAATTTTTCTATTTCAAGGTCACGTTTCGTTTTCAAGACCGCTTTTATCATAGAAAAAATGCTCCATAATGTACTGGATTTTCTTGTTTTAGATAGTTCCATGAAATATGATAGTATCACGGTCTCGGAATATGTTTTTGCATTTTTTGAGAGGCGCCAATTATTGAAGGATTCGTACGCCTTTACATATTTCACTTTAGATTTTTCAGGCAAATAGCTGAACTCGGCATTCGAAACTTGTTCTTTCAACTTTTTTGGCGTAAGACAACTACCTTCATCACTGGGGTCACTCATTTCTTTGTAATTAAACAGACTATTAGATCACAAATAGAAATTTGCAAAAGTTTACAACTTAAGTTGAAAATATTTAGTTGAATCTTTACCAAGAGGTTTAGAACCAAATGGAAAATGTGTTGTGAACACCACTGTCGCAAGAAAAATGACAACTATAAGTGCCATCTCACTTACCTCATACAAAAGAGAGAAACAAAGATGGCATTTATCGATGACGTCACAACGCATTCTCCATTTGACTGTAAACTCTAAACTTCTACATCCCGCCATTTTGTATTTTTTTTTTTTTATTAAAAGAGTTGCGTTCGAAATTTGTGTGTGTGACATATTTATGAAAAACAAATTGTAATAATATTTAAAAAAAAAAACTCACTTACGACTTATTATTCTATAATAGTATTTTATTTAAAATATTATTGAAAAAATACAATTTATAAAGTTAAAATTCAATAAATAACATTAAAAATTATGTGCATCTCAGTTAAATAAAAATTGTACACAAATAAGTTTCAGAACACACCAACTTCTTCATAGCCAATAAAATTGTGTTCGAAATTCAAATCACTTTGCCTCTCTACTCTCTAGAGAGCAAAAACGGCTTTTGCTCACTGAAATCGATGACCAAAGACACTATTTTCGTGCGAGAGTGGTGAAAAATTATTTATGGCATGAAGTCCAGAATTTATCGAAAAAATGTAATTTAGTTCCGCAAAATTCCGCGGGACCTCATTCGTGAGAAGGACTCTACCACTGAGGTGTATACCTAAAATCATAGGCGGATCCAGGATTTGGTTTGGGGGGGGGGGGGGGGGGGGCAAGGTGCAGACGGGCAAAAATATTATAATTTTTATTACGAAAAGTGTATGTTTAGCTCGCTCTGAGCGGTTAGGAAGTTTAAACATCCATTACAATAAGTGCGCGAGCAGCTAGCTGCGAGCGCCGAAAAATAAATTTTATTTCAGAAATATGTGCGAAATTCGTAACTCTACAATGCTTCTGGGGGTACCTTGGCCCCCTGCCCCCCCCCCCTAAAGCTTAAACATCCTTTATAATATGTGCGCGAGCAGCTTGCTTAATGACTCGGGGGGGGGGGGGCGGCTTGGCCCCTTGCCCCCCCTCCCTAAATCCGCCTATGATTATCTATAACACAGATAAAAGGTTCTATAATAATCATTGCAAAATTTTACTAACATTATAAACGTGACAGTTTGTGTCTGGATGTATGCCTAAATGCAGGTGGTTCACTACTGCGTGCCCGCCTATGCGACAGCAATAGTTTCTCCTAATGTTGTTCACTACGGCTTTTACAGCCCAAAACTGCACATCCTACCATTTCACTACCACTATGAGTACACATAAACCATTAATTATTCCCTGAAAGCACTTAAAATCTTAAAAAATAAAAGATAATGATGGTATATTTGTCACAAAGAAATCATTTGAACCATAGTTTGAACTTGTGACAAACAAATAAACCAGCCACGCTGAAAGGGACGGAAGAAAAATAGGTTCCCCTTTTTCTTCACATAGAATTTTCCCTATTGCCGTCACGCTCACACATAATATGGGTACTTCTAGTTGTATTAGTTCTTAGCCTAAATGGGTGTGAACAGATTTTATGTCTGTGTGTCTCCGGATAACCAGTGATTTTTACAAAAGATCCCCCTAGATGGAGCGCCACAATCGCGTGATTTTAAGTTAAAATATCTACAGATTATTAACAATTCATAATTTCTCATATTTAATTTCTCAATTAAATAGGTACATAATATTTAATTAATCTAACAAATAAAAAATATATAATAAATGAAGTATTCACAGTAATTATAAATCTATTATTTAGTTCCGCTAGGTTACGCGGGACTTCTTTTCTAAAACTGTTTGCAGAATAAACGATATTTCTTTTTCTTAGGACATTAGTTCCATTATTTTCCGTGGCGCTAGCTTGTATGAAAAATAATTTACTTTTACAATGAACTGTAAATGAATTTTTCTATTTATCTTCAGATGATTTTACATGTTTTAGAAATTAAAAATAAGCAGCAAAAAGATATTTATTACTGATATTTACACGCATCATGCGCACATTAGATTATTTTCCGCTGGCGCTGATTCATTTGAGAAATAAGTTACATTTACTAATTTAAATGAATTCTAATTTGTTTGGCTACTATATAGCATCAAAGTACTCGTCAAGACGAATCAAATGAGCCCAAACTCGATGGGGTTTTTTCTTTTAATCACGGAGTTCCTATGGCCACCTTCCAGCTCCGTTTCGGATCCTGGTTACTATATAGTATCAAAGTACTCGTCAAGACGAATCAAATGAGCCCAAACTCGATGAGGTTTTGTATTTTGATTACGCGGTTCCTATGACTACCTTTCTTGTTTATTAGCATTTTATATGCGAATCTTTAGATTGATATAACTCTTTTATTTATGAACCGATTTGACTAAAACCAAGACTAAGGTTCAAGTAGAGAAAACTGCAACGTATTAGTGAAAATTTTATTCAAATCGGTGGTGTTGTTTAACCACACCAGTGACACAAACTATTTACAAATTTAGCCCAAATTAAACTAAAGGTCAAACACAAGTTTACAGCCATACCGATAGATGGCGTCTGTAGCGTTTTTGGCACTATTTTTTTTTGAATTGAATTTACTTTATATTCTATTACTTTTATTTCGAATTTTTGATGTAAATTAGGGGCGATGTGTCTGATATAAATGATTATTATTTATTTTATTATTTTATTTTACGTTTCCCTAGGAAAAATTGACAAAATGTTTTACGAATTAGATCGCGCAAGCGACTTTTTCGCGTCGTTTTGTTCATATGCGTATTTTCACAGTTCACCTTAGTAAAGGATCACAATGAATGGGGAGAAATTTCCATTCTTATTATATGTATGGATATGGATATGGATATGGATTTGCTTCTGAAATTTTGTTTTGAGACTTATGTAAGAAGAATTGGAAATTTACCCGTACCTGTTCTGTGGCGTCTTCATAACTTTTTAAAGTGAAGAGGTGATTGATTGATAATATATCATCATCATCATCACTGGCCTTTTGCGTCTATAAAAGATGATTTAAGCAGCGTCCATGTTCAAGGTACAGCACTTACGAGAATGGATAGTAAGGCCTATACGGGAGTGGCAACGTCGTCCGCGAAATGTACAGACAAATTGTATTGTAGGTACCTACACCTAGATTTAGCCGCACTTCGGACTTTAGCCGTAACATATATCTAATATATTTTTATTTTATCTTAACTATACCTTAATTTGTTGTAAATTAGGCATTTATCCAACATTTTAAAAATCTACGTTCGGTTCATTTCGTATAGCACTTAATTTGTATGTCATACAAAAATTTAGCCTTATTGTAATAATATTGGAATATTGTAAGTAATATAACCATTAGAAAGGTGTGGGTTACACTAGACGCAGAGCTCGCGTTACTCGGAGCACTGCGGTCACACTTGAGGTTCATAACGCTGCGCTGTACTTATTTATTTTATTACGTATTTATTATATCATTGAAACTGATATTTATTTGACCAAAAATAACTAGAAGAAGTTTCATTTTAAAATATATGAAGCATCCACAGTCAGCCCATTTTTCCCAATGCTCAAATACACGCCAGCTCAGATATTATTTAGTTTTTGTTTCTTAGATTTTTTTGTCCAAACCTTATGACCCAGCCAGATATGTCATTAATTAAATTAATATTTCGATAATAACCTAACTAGATTTACAATTATAACCTAACAGAATTTGTCAAAGTCTATAAATAACCAAATCTCGACATTATTATTGAGTTTTTATGAAGTGTTTTGAATTAAATTAAAATTAGAATCCAATTTGAGTGTAAAGTGACGATAAGCTTCAAATTGTAATCAATTTCCATCTTAATTGCTAATTAATAGGAATCTTGGTCACGAATAATAACTAAACATCAGAATAATCTTATAGGTATTAATGTTTAGCTGCGTCACTACATTACTACCTGCTAATTTAAACAAGTGAAATTTTAAAAATACTTTTTAAAAATAAGATTTTATTATTATTACCATCTAGCATTATAAATTACTCTAAAAGACGAATCAAATGAGCATAAACTCGATGGCGTTGCGTCGTTTAATTACGGAGTTCCAATGGCCACCTTCTAGCTCAATCATCAGATCACATCGATTTCATAAAATAATATTGCATTGTCATCCGATTTATACATGCATGCAAAATTTCAGCTCAAGCGGAAACCGGGAAGTGGGTCAAATTAAACTTGCAAGATTTGATCACAGACAGACAACAAACAGAAAGGTGAAAGTAGATAAAAACTTGTGAAAAAATGGTATAGTTTTTGGGTTGTACCTACCCTGGCTTTTGGGGCTGTTTTCTCATTCAAGCTATGTCTATGAAGACTGTTACATTGTTTCTATTTAATTATACACATAATATATTGACATCTTAGTATAATAAATTTGTCGTGAAACTTTAATAGGCAGCTTCGTAAATTGAAAGCCAGCTTTTAATTAACTAATTAGCCGTGATAAACCAATTAATTCCAGATTAATTAATGTTGAAAGGAGAATAAATCATTGTGTTTAATTTATAGAGCGCTAGCTACAACCCACTGTTTCACTCGCTACTGACTTTCATGATTTTTAGCTAAACCATGTTTTAGGGG
The DNA here is from genome assembly GCA_947507615.1 of Hemithea aestivaria. NCBI lineage: Eukaryota > Metazoa > Arthropoda > Insecta > Lepidoptera > Geometridae > Hemithea > Hemithea aestivaria. The sequence goes on along the minus strand of OX382329.1, from coordinate 18,443,864 downwards.
AATAAAAAGCACTCTAAAAATTGGTTTGTTATTTTATTTGCCTACTAGCTGTTCCCAGAGGTTTTACCGAAAAGTTGCATATGTGGAATGTGGTGTATGTGTCTATGTAGCTCAACATGTTTTATTTCAATGTCTAAGCTGCCTTATACATACCTATAGGAAATTTTCAGACAAATTTCAGCTCAATGGGTTCATCTGTTCAGGCGTGAATAGAAACAAACACACAACCATACTTTCGCATTTACAATATCAGTAGGAATTGGATATCAAGGTCTAAGCTACTTACCTATAATAATAAGTCCAAAGTCCAATAGAGTAGTTTCGCCGTAAGGAGGTAACAAACTAAAATTTAGCAATACCTTATTAGTGAATTAGTATAGCGTTAAATTGCGTATCTAATTCGTAAAAATGCAATCTGAAATTTCTCAAAGATTTTGTTAACAATGCGTTTTTTTGTTTCAGGTAAGAGTCGTGTAAAAACTGCATCAGAATATAATGAGAGTATTGGAGCGTGTCGCGGTCAAAACATACAGTTTTTGTTCCTCGTCTCAGCTTCTATTATAATTCCTTGAAATAGTCTAGGAGCTGTAGACTTGATGATACAGGTAAGCTTACATTTTTTTACTACCTACTACGATAATAGAGCCGCCTGATGAAGTGATTTTGTGACTGACAATACTAGTGATGGGATAAACATGGATCTTGCTTTGCTGCTTCAGGCAAAAAAAACACAAAAAATACCAAGAGTGTTCTTAAAATATACCAAGAGATGATTTTTTTAAATATAAGAAATTAGCTACAATTGTTGAATATAATGTACAAATGGGAGTATCTATAATGAATTATATAGTATAAATAAAAGTCGTATTAAAAGTAGAGAAGTAAATAATATCACAAATCATCATCATACCATATCATTTCGCGTGATTTTTGCCTTTTATTGCGACCAATTGATATCTGCACTTTCAATCAGGTGGGATATTATGGTCAACGTAGGCTTATTTAGTTTTGTTCATCTAGTTTAATAAAATACAAAATGCAACGCTACCTCTTGCATATATTTGTGCAGATTAGCAAAAACAAGTGTCACGGGCGGCGGGCGGCGGGTGCTCGCTGCAATTTGGTGTAGTCACGACTTTACCACATCCTGTATGAGGCGTCTGGTGAATACTAACCAGCTGGCTACCCACTCCTGGAATATTTTACAAACTATTATTTCATAACCATAAAAAGCTTTTGTCACTCGTCGCTTGATACAGGTAGAGTTGGCACTATGTAATGATATAATGACTATATTATATCTAATGACTAAATAATGATGTATGGGATTCAAATGTTAAACTACATAGAGAAACCATATCATTATCTTAGATGACCTTCAGTGTGATTAGTTCTAATTCAAAATTAATAATTTATGCACACATCCTAACAAAGAATTTAAAAAAAAAAACATTTATTTCAAAACCATTTCGTGAATTTGAGATGTTTTAAGTTTATCCTATATTTTCTCATCTTTTCGAGGACATAAGGTACGTTCGGGTATTACCGGATGGATTTCTGACCAGTTGCAAGATCCAGACAAAAAAATTATTTTCTCGACATTAGTTATAGTTAGATTATAGATATATGGCGCAAAATGTTAAGGGAAAAACATAGTTTATGCACGAATTTTGCTGGTTTTAATAACTCAGTGATTCCGACTGTAACCGTCTGCAAAGATTGGATATATTTTTTTATGCGCATGTTAAAAAAAAAGCATCAAGGGGTAAGTTCGGACATTGATTTAAAGTAGCTTCTAGTGCTTGGAGAATAATGCCCATAATATAAATGCATTCGATCTTTCACATACTTAACATTAATATAGAAATTATTTATAAATTCCTACAAATATAGATGTTCTGATCAATTGTTTTTGTTTTTGGTCCCGAGCGTCCGATGTTACCTCGGATACAATAAATAGATAATTTTATGATTCTCAAACTTTTTTCTAACGCACGGGAAAGATCGGATGTTCGCACTATTTACCAAGGTGACGTAAAAATTCCACCGCGGCGGGGTCCTTCTCTACTCACAGCCCCGCCACAATGGCGTCCCGTATTCCGGCAACGCAACGGGTGTTCCAACTATAAAACATTGCCAAATTATATTAAGTATTGCGATCAAAATTGGAGCAAGTAGTAAATACCTACACACTGCGTTTGTAGTCGCAATGATGATTATGGAGATATGTTGCCTGTGCCCGAAAATTTTTTGCTGTCTCCTTACAAAATTTTATCGAAATCGGTTAATCACGAAAAAGTTTTACAATCACTTTCCATTATTAAAGTAGGTAAAGATCGGATGAAACTATCCGATCTTCACTTGAAAGGGGCAACACCGGATCTTTGTTTACATAAACTTTAGGATAATATAGGTCAGTTATAGTAAAATAACAGACCATAAAACGGGATATTTTAACCAAATAATAACAAAAGACGGTTTCTATTTACCATAAACACAAATAAAAGTTTAAGGGGCAAGAACGGATGGCCATAAAAATTGAAAAATTACGTTTTTATTTTCAGTGGCGCGTAAAAAATGTCTGCCTTGTAGTGACTAGCGACAACTATCGGTCGAGGCAGAGTGAAATGGCGCTGTGTAAAATGTTGCCAGCTTTAGAAAATATACTCAAATTCATTTGAAATTCAATTCATACGGTCTTAACCCACGTCCGATCTTACCCGAACATACCTTAAATATACCTAAATAGATATAGAGATTCAGAGATCGTTTGTGAAACCATTCCGCACAGTTGTGTTGTTATAAAACCGCTATGAAAACATAAAGCCTGCGTGTTTACACCTACGAGTACCTAAATATACTGCGTAAGTACTAGACGTTTAGTATATGAATAAACGTGTTCCAAATTCAATAAGTGATCGTTGGCGCCAGCCAGTCCTCTCGACTCTCAATCTCGCGATAAATCGAATGCCAATTGTGAATCGAGTGCGCATATCTTGAGCACAACTCGATTCCTCACTCGCTCTATCGACTTGACATAAATACATATGCTCGTATCGAACCACTGTGTAATTGATCCCTTATACGTCTTTCTAGATCAACTCTGAAGACTAGCGCAAACTATGGCGAGCCGAATTACTGCAAACTGCAACGTATCGCATAACAAATAATAATATTGGGGTTTATACTCCAACAGAACAGGTTACCCTACTTACACTGTCAGAGTCAAATCACAATTGAAATTTAAAAAGAAAACCTTTTTAAAAACAAGCTTTTATTATTACCGTCTAGCACCAAAGTAGCTAGTCAAGACAAATAAAATGAATTAACTCGATGGGGTTGCGTCGTTCCTACGGAGGTCCTATGGCCACCTTCTGGTTCCATCATCAGATTAGCTTTATGTCATCGGAAACCGGGAAGTGGATTAAACTCGCAAGATTTGATAACAGACAGACGGACAACGGACAGGTGAAAGTAAATAAAAGCTGGTAGAAATGGTCCTACGTACATTTATGTGAACCAACGTACTCGTAGGTACACTACTGGCAGGTAATGCGTAGGTGTAGCTGCACTTCGGGCTTCAGCCGTAACATGTGTGTAACTAAGTTCATATTATAAAATGTCCAAAAGTAATGCAGTGCGGCCCACCTTAGTTTGCGATAGCTTTAAAAAACCCTCGAGCAATCTAATCTTTAAAGCTTAAGGCGTAAAGATCGAATTTCGATTTGTTGTAATTTTTTTCTAACTTTCGGTATAAAATCAATGTCTCTAACGACAGTTAGTTTGGAATAGCACTCTTCAAGTTTACTATATTGTTATGGTTTTAGTTTTTGTTGAACTGTTAGAATATTTTAAGGAGATTAAATGTGATTTGATTTATTTTCTCTAACGCAGAGAAAAATATTTTTATAGAAAAGTTTTATCTAGATTACTACCCAATTAATTAAAGCTTGTTTTTGTACTACTCTGACCTACTCGTATCACAGGGTCACATTAAATACCTGTTCGATTTAGCGGGCCAAACTACAAGCAGCAACTGTACCTCTACGTATGAATATAGTAAATTGATATGCGTTTATGATGTAGGTCACAAATTGAACCTAGGCGACCTTAGGGCAGGTGCAGGTAGCCACTTGAGTTAACATATCTTTTAGGAGAGGCAGTAAATCTATCGGCGAGCCGCGGATAATCCAGGGACGGATTTAGGGCCTGCTGACAGGGCTTAGGGGAACGAACGACAACGAAATAGAACCTTAACAAATGTCAACAGAAAAATATTATTCCCAATTTTTTCATAGCTCTATTTGGTTTTGTGAATATCTTTACAATTATTAGGCCACCCTTATATTAAAATTTTAACGCAATACTTCGATAAATATTCCCCCGAAGGCGCAATAATATAGTCGACCTCAAGGTTGGAATAAGCAAGGACAAAACCTGTTTGAATTTATAACTTGAAAACTGCTCTACCGATTTAGACAAAAAAATTATAGGACTTGTGACTTGTGAAATACCATTTGAAACAAGAAAAAAAAAGATTTTAATTCAAATCGGTTTATACTTAGAAAAGCAACATAAATTGTCAATCTTTCCTCCTTTAAAAAAAATCACAATGAAGCCTCAGTCCGTCCCAGCCGGTACGTTATTCAGTTAACGTTACATACCGGGCCCACCGTTGGTCCTACAGTCTGCAGTGGCAGCCTACAACTCATGGCCCCATGCTTATATGGTGGTTGACGTCGTTGTAAACAATGCAAACAAACCTTAACTGTTGGAGCAAGAGCCTTGTTAACGGGAGCCTCGCCACTTGCCCATAATATCTAGTAACTTATCAAGATTCCGAAATGAAAATAGGATGGAGGCCTCTGTCCAGAAGTGGAAGAAGAGTTGAGGATGTTGATGATGAAGCTGCACAAACCCACAAAAAATACACATAGCGTAATATTCGGTGGCGGTTTTACCCGCCTTTTAATATTAGGCTTGGTAATGCTATGATTTGCCGCGGACGAGTGCTTCGGCGCGGCGTACCCGTAGCCACGGCATTATGGCGTCCCGGCATATGGCGACGGGTGGTGAATTGGTAATATGCTATGTATGATACCTCTGTATTCAATTGAATAATTTGTCTACAAGAATTATCTGCTAAATATAATAATAAATTAAAAGCCCTAATTATTGAACCATTGCTTCACTTTCCATTACACGCGAATCCAGGAGAACTCATAGATTCAATCTTGGCCACACATATTGTAGAGATGTTATAACAATCCGCGGTACATCGTTAGCCAGAGACAATGTGTGTTCATTTCAACCTTATGCGTGCAATAAATAAGCCGGTTTCCCTTGTTGCCGAGATAGCCTCGCCTTTATTACTCCTATGCAAAATATCATCCAGCTTTCCATTCGTAATTCCTATCTACTCGCGCTTTAAGTGATAACAGGGCCATTTTACGCGTATACATTATGATAATATATTTCTAATCTTCTTCTAAAATATATGGGAGTTTCACCGAGGGGTAGAGTTCTTTTGCAAGAGGTTGATTAGGTGGGTACCCCAACAGTGCCAGTTACTTTACCGCCTGAGCAGTGATGTACAAACATTACTGTGCACAGGTAGGAGAGCACTGTAGATAGAATAATTACTGGGGTAAAGAATTTTAACATTAAGATGTTCTCTTGACTCTTGAGTAACAAGCGTTGGTGCAGTGAGCCTAGAATAGCTAGCTAGTTTTTCTATAAAAATTCAAAATGCATTCAGTCCAATTATAAGCTAGAATGGGGCACTGTAACTGTTGTAAGTTCTAGTTTTAAAGAGAAGTCAATTTTTAAACGTAATCAATCTATTTTAAAATCAAACGCACAATCGGAAAGTATCTCTGTGAGAAGACCTGGCTAGAAACTCATAGGTTTTGTCAGTTGACTAGCCACGGTCAAAGCATAGATGCTTTCTAAAAATATCTAAGGTTATGAGCTATCTATCATCATCTCGTTTGGAGGTATTGCCACCTCACGAGCCTTCACACTCGACATTTCTCCGTGATAATATGGAGATATGTTTTATGATCATGTGTGGTACAATGTACAACACTATTCAATTTAATAAATTATGTGTAAAGAGAAGGTAATGAAAACCGTCTTTAAATGAGTTCGAAGTTAACGTACTTATAGGGTAACAGTACGTATCTTATTCTTTGGTATAGGCATGTGTTTGTATTTCTATACCGCTAAACTGATTTTGCTGAAATTTGGAACGATAGACCTCATGATTGAGTAGTAGAACAGAACATAGACATATGTACAATGTAGTACCAGGTACTTAAATACCTACCTGAATACAAGTAAATTACGAGTAGAGGTATATAAGCATATAAGTGAGTAGGTATGTACCACAGATCAGAAAAATACTCGTACTAAGAATGTACCTACCGTATGTAGGTACATTTGTATGTAGGTAGCTTAGAAGTTAATAACACATGAGGCACTCTTCAGCAGGCAACACCGCTAAGAGCAGCTAATTTCCTCAGATCTCTTGTCGCCTATACCTTATCCCACCTGTGAAGTCAGGTCGGGAGAAGCTAGGATAATTTGCGATTAGATCCGCGCGCCGCGGCGTCGCATCGTCCGCCACTTGCCACTTTCTCCGGGAAACTACTGAGCTTACACTTTTGTGTGCCACTTGTGATCTGTCGTCAGATTGACTACCTTACACTTACACTTGACATGGCTCATTATTATCAACCATACATTAATACTGTTGGTATTACATAACTAAACGTAAGGCCTTGGTGGTTGTAATACAGATTACAGATTCATTACTAGTACAGTACATTGTATTATATAAATAAAATAACATACTGTTTTCATTTAAACAAGTGTGTTTGAAATAATAATTTAACCAACTTCGAATTGACTTTCAAAGAGAACGAGACGTACACTGGAAATACATTTTCAAGAAGTAACAAAAAAATTATATTTTCAAAATTCGTCATATCGTGGAAGCAAGATAGTCGCACACGAGGAACAAACTATAAAGTAAATGCGTAAGTGAATTTAAGTACATTTCATATAGTACTTAGGCACTCAAGTATGGTTATATGTTGTGCGACAGGCGGTCGGTAGACGGTATGATAGAGTCATCACAAAACGTCGTAAATAGCTGACACAAAACAGTTGAATTGCGTGACGTATGCCGTAACAGTAGCGACTCGTGTGTGTGATTCCTTATATTTGGACGGTTTATGACCCTTTATGACTCCTTTATCAAGTTTGCTCGCCATTCTTTATTTATTTGTTTGGCATTCGTTGTTCAATAACGGGTCTGCTGAACATAAACTACTGAAATTACTGGGCTAAAGAGTCTTAACATCTTATGGACTCTTGAGTAGGAAGCGTTGGTGTGTTGGTAGAATTTCACATTGTGAAATCCTAAGTAGCACTGTACTGATTATGGGCAGCGTTATATCTTAACATCAGGAGAGCGTCTTGCTCGTCTTCTACTATTTATCACATAAAAAAAAATCATAGTCAATATTCGACCTACAGTATTTGCAGTCTTAAAATTAAAAACGCAGGCTCTACAGGCAAAGATGTCCCAACAACTCACAGAATGGCGTAAAAGGGGTCAAACTACTGGGCTGAAGAGTTTTAACATCTTTTTATCTCTGTTTAGTCAGAAGTCTTCGTAAGAAGTCCTTCTTTTTGAGTTAGTGTACTTAAATTTTTACATCAATGTGTAATCCTGCGTAGCACTGTAGGTACTGATTATGTGCAGCGCTATCTTTTACGATCAGGAAAGCGTCTGTTTCGTCTTCTTACTTCTTTGTATATTAAATGAAAAAACTTCTGTCACAACGCCGGGTTGTCATTTCATGGATTCGGATCACATTCGGATAAGATTCGGATCGGATGAAGATCAGAAACGCTCTTTATAGCACCAATTATTAAGTATATTTATGAAACCGCTATCAGTTTAAGAGCTTTACTTGTGACTTATGACCCTTTAAGAGTTATTGTCCCTCCGAGTAGGTATTAGGTATACCTATTACGCATTATAATATTATTGGTCATTGACTTTCTTCTCCTTTGTCCATCGTCGTACAAAGGCCTACCTAATTGAATAATTTCATTGTTTTGGATCTACACTTCAAAGATCTCTAAAGGATGAATTAAGATCTTTCAATTGAACAATTTGATTAACATTTATTAGCATTTACCCTTTCTACGTTTAAAGCCCTTTAGTTTCATTTGACTATTGATTAATCCTCATTGAGTCGTATTGATTAGTTTAATGTCATACGGTATTTTACTGTGGGGGTCAGCAGCAGATATTGAGACTATTTTCATACTGCAAAAGCGTGCAATCCGTGCCATTTATGAGATGCGCCCAAGAGACTCTTTAAAGGAGCTCTTTAAAGAGATAAATATACTGACCCTACCATCTTTGTACATTTACGAAAATATTATGTATGTCAGGAAAAATTTAGATAAATTCAAGTTAAATAGTGACACTCATAGCTTTAATACTAGAAATAAGAATAAGTTAAGCTGTACCACGATTCAGATTGTCCAAAACGAGCCATAAATCATTTTTAGGGAATTGTGTACGTTTTTATAATAAAACCCCTGATGAAATAACGGGGCTCACAGAAGGTAAATTCAAAAGCCGTGTTAAAGACATATTACAAAAGAAAGCCTATTATAAAATTAGCCAATACATAGAAGACAAAGATGCCTGGAAACCTCTGCAACCACCTGTAAATAAATTATGTAACCAAGATAAAAATTGTAAACACATATTTAAAAAAAACAATCCCTATGAGTTTCTTGCTCATTCTTCTCATAGAGGTGCCTTGCGAATGAGCGGTAGAATATTAAAATAAAATGTAAAATTGACTTGCAAAAGTGCTCCATTGTAGCCTATTTGAATAAATGAATTTTGAGTTTGAGTTTGAATAATAATAAGTAGGTATTTGTAATTTTTTAACAATATATGCCCATCTGTGGGATGATATCAGCTGGCGATAACGACAATGACTTTTTTGCTAAATGACATTCCTTAATAATTATTTAAAAAAAGTAATTACAATTACTTTTTTGTTTCTAAGAAGTAGGAATCCTGTAAAATCTCCGTGAAGTTGCTGAGTCCATATAAATTTGAAGAAATTTCATTTAGGTATAAGAGTGAAAGAATTGGCAAGGAAATTTAATTTGAGACTGATTTTCATATATTATTTTTTTATTATTGTTAGATTATAATACGTATTATGATAACCTAAAGAAAGTATATGTAATATCAAATTATTATCATCATTATCTTGTTTTTACTTCGAGTACCTACTTACTTATATTGACGTAATTTCAGCTTCCGTTATCCAAAAATAACTGAAAAAATAATATTTTATCGAATATTTTCCGTACCTATCTGCTTGAAAATAGGTGTGGCCCAGTGTTTTGCACTTAAGTAGTGACGTTAAGAGAAATTGATTACATATGTGAGATGTATCACGTAGGCATACTTATTTATAGGTAATTCTTCTCTTGATAGTCCTAAATGCAATAAATACTCCTTTTATGATAAATGCGAAAGTATGGCTGTGTGTTAATTACCGTTTGAGTAGTAGTTTAGTTATAGTAGAGATTTATCCCGTCTTCTAGGTTTGGTCTGCTACCATCTACAGCCGCATAGAGGCGTTTAACATCACGTGATATGTGATCAAAGGCTAACCGCTATAATGAATAATAAAAAAAAGTAATCTTCGTACAAATAAAAAAAAAGAAAATACAATAAAATGAAAAAAGAAGAAAAAAATCTGGTAGAAAATTATAATATAGAATTAATATAAAATTTAAAATATAGAATTAAATCCTAGCGTTGCGTTGGGCTGAATAATAATAAAAAAAAAATAATGATTCGTATTAGAGGTACGTCCCGTCGCAAAGTGTTATACTTATTATTATAGACATTGTAATCACTACAAAGAAAACTCTCACCTGCACCGGATTAAAGCTGCCGTCCCTGGTCGCTGCCCCTTCAGTCCTCCAGAGTCCTATAATCCGAGTGCAGCCGAAAGCCCCCGAAAGCCCCCGAGTGCCCCAACTGTCCCCCAGCGCAGCGGCTTCATCACAGATCCATAGATGACTTACTGAAGATATATCGGCTCTATAATATTTTTAAAACTATCGCGAGTGTTCTCCTTAACTAAAACAACAAAAACGGTACAACTCACGTGTAATATTGTCGAGAATATCTCGACCACGGTTTCGGACAATTACGATGTCCTTCATCAGGAGTTCACGCCTGCAGAACCCGACGCTCACCCCGATATCGGTTCTATGTTTTTGTCAGATCAACCACAAAGTGTACCTACATTCTCTCGCTAGTGCGCTCTGAACAAGGAACTTGATTCTGAGAAAAGGCGGAACCGCGTTGGTTATACCTATAAGTGGAAGGGAGATCCATTGCCAAAAAGTCGGTGTAAGAAGCTGATAAGCGGTATGATCTGGTAACACTGCTGCACTGGTTACATTCGTTTTATTGGGAGGGCACTAGTTGATTTTTCATGCGTTCAGTTTTAGGCATATTTGTTGGTACATATTGGTTACCCCCTTAAACTTTCTTTAATAGAGCTCACAAATTGTAAACGTTTTGACCGAGGTTTGCTCTTTATTTGTTAAAGTCTGGAAGCTTATAAATAACCGTTCCACTTCCTTATACATGGTGTGGATAGATCCAGGATCAAAGCGAGCCAGATTGATGGCCACGTCGATGTGTAAACTGAACAAACATTAAAGAAACGACCAAAATAGATACCGTTCATATAATGCCTGCTTATTCAGATATTTTTGTACTATAATAATTATGAGATTTATTATGTCCTGGATATATTGGGAGAAATAAACTAATATTATAAATGCGGAAGCATGATGTACGTTTTAGAAGTATGGAAGTATGTGTTTTTGTTTCTTTGCTAGGTAGTTAAATTGTTAAACGGTTTGGAACTACTTAGGTAAAGGGTATAAAAAAATCACCTTTATTGATAACTCTCTCTACAACACTACCGACTACAGTAAGTAAAAAATGTTTGTTTTTTTTTTATGTTACCAACAGTCAATAGAGAAAGAATTAAGGTAATCCTGCCCTGCACCTTTTAGAAAAAAAAAGTCTTTATAAAACAGGTTTATTGAGTAGCTATGGGGTTTAAGAGACAGACACATACATATTATGTCTAGAAAAAATCTAGATTAGTAGAAACTAGAAATCGAGCACTTAAGCGGCGATCCAAGTTCCTTTCAACCAAGGACATTTTTTGTTCCATCACATTAACCATAAGTGATTCAGCAATGACCATAACCGTTTGGACAAAGAACCCCTGAAAACCCCTGAAACCCTATAAATATTACCTATATACAATTTATGGGGAAAGTTTCCCGTTACAAACTTTGAAATAAAGGCAGATATCGCGCTCCAACACACAAAACTGAAGCTATATTATTTTGACTGTAATAATTTTGAAAATAGCTGAACATCTAGAGATACGGCTTAGGAAAATATATTTATCGTCTAAAGTATCTGTAAAGTAGGGATTGTAGAAATGGCGATTTTAACTGAGACAAAGTAGCCTTTATGTAGAGTCTAAGCCCTAAGCATACCAATTTCCAGCTCAATCAGTGTCAGTTTTCTATTCATTTTAGAGTCTGCGCAGAAATTACACGAGTTAATTTCTTCAAACCCGTTCCATCTTCGTCACCGCAGGCATCTTCTTGATTTATCGACCGCCTCCGCACTTTCCACCAGGTGCGATGTAGTCAGACGTATGCCTATTTATTATTAAAAAAATGACGTGGTTTCTGTCTTTATTATAATAGTGTGCATTTCCCGTATTATTTATTAAGCAATGCGCCCTCTCGATGAAAGAGGTTTAAACAAAGCTCTCCCCGCGGGACCTCCTCCCGGTCCCTCAATATTGCACACTACAGATTCTATTAACTTCAGCTTCTTTGGAATATTGCACACTACGCTTTTTATATCTTCTTATTGGTTCCACCATATGTATAATCAGATACAAAGGAAAGTAAGTAGACAGCCATTGATATAATATTAGCTATAATAAATGTTCTAGATACTCCCATCGCGAGCGTTTACATTCAATTCGTGTAAGGCATATGAATGCTCAGCGTACCCTATCGTGTTAATTTTCAGCATATCCCTGAACACAAAATGTCAAATACAGAAGCAAATTTGAAAATATACCTAATTTATTAATTCAAGGGTTATCTTCATCATTAAACTACACCATAATATGAAATACAGTAGGTATCTACTATCTACCTAAGATAGAGACGAAGTTTGTCATACAGACCATTAGTTATTTAATTATTTAATTGAGTGGGGTGTAGTGGGTAATTAGCGTCGGTCCCTCCAGTCGGCCTTTGGCGAGAGGATTCTGATTTAAAATCGCTGATGCCCATAAACTCTCACCAGTGGCTCCAAGCAGCTGTCAGCACGCAGCGGCCACGCCCCGGGAAACCACGTCGACTCGTGGGCCAAACCTGGTTAAGGGGGCTCTGGTACTGAGATATCTTGTGTCACTTTGTGAAGTTGGGTGTCTCAGGGCTAGAGTTTTATATACGGTTAGTCCCCGTACTAGTGCTGTTGTTTCGGCGGTCACGCAGTTCACTTCCGGTGACGAGACAACCAGGCAAGTGTCAATGGCCTGAAGGTGACGATAGGACTACTTTGTCGTCACTAGAGACTGCACCTACCTTCCCTCCGATCGTAGCGATTTGTCGTTCCATTGGACCAAGGGAGGGCAGGCGAGAGGGTGCACCTGTGTACTGCGCGAACACTTGTGCACCATAATATCTCCTGCGCATCGGACTGCTTCTGCTTAATGGTTACCGAATAAAAGCCCTGCGGCGATGGATAGAGGTAGAGAGGTCAGACTATGGTGTAAGTCGGGCTTTGTCTGATATCTGCACGCAGGCGGCTGAGGATATTGGTCGCTTCTGTATTGCACTGAGGTAACAATACAATTCGGCAGCACCCTCAGCGACGAAGCAGCTTTGTTTAGAGAGGCACTGCTTCCCCCGCTCAGCCGGGGAGGGGACTAGAAAAGGTGTCCTAAAAAAATGCTTACCTCGACATCTTACGGGAGGCAGCAACCGCGGCTGCCTACGCACCCGCTTCCTCGCGGTCGACAAATAAAGAGAAATGATAAAACCAAAAAGAAAACAACAACAAAGGAAATGACATTCGGCGCATGGAATGTGCGCACTTTGCTAGATCGTGCTGGTAATGCCTGCCCTGAAAGGAAAACCGCCATTGTTGCTAGAGAGCTTGGACGTTATAATGTCGACATCGCTGCTTTAAGCGAGACCCATCTAGCTGACGAGGGCGAGCTTGTGGAACAAGGCGGAGGATACACGTTCTTTTGGAAAGGAACCGCTTCTACAGAACCGAGAAGATCAGGTGTAGGTTTTGCCATTAAAAATAAACTTGCCGCCAAACTAGATGAACAACCGATAGGTCTATCTGATCGTATGATTGCCCTACGCTTACGCTTAAATAATGACAATTATTTAAACGTCTTAAGCATTTATGCGCCTACACTGGACAAAAGCGATGAAATAAAGGATAAATTCTACGAAGAGCTATCGGAGGTTCTAACCAAAATCAGGCCTAACGAGAAAATCTTGTTGTTGGGAGATTTTAATGCCCGTGTTGGCTGTGACCATGAATCTTGGCCTGGGGTACTGGGAAGACATGGTGTTGGTAATATGAACAGCAATGGACAACTATTACTCAGTCTCTGCTCACAGTTCGACCTTTCTATTACCAACACCTGGTTCAGACTACCAGCCAAATATAAGACCACTTGGATGCACCCTAGGTCAAAGCATTGGCATTTAATCGACTACGCAATTGTACGTAAGAAAGACGTATCGGATGTAACCATAACACGTGTTATGCGCGGTGCCAATTGTTGGACTGACCACAGACTCGTCCTCACTAAAATGAAAATCAAGCTTCATCCACCACGCCGACCGACTCGATCCAAACCCGTTTCCCTGAACCTCAAAAAACTAGAATCTAAAGACACCAGGTCCAGTTACACGCAAGCTCTTAATGGTGTTCACCTTACAACTACACACGATAATCTTGAAGAGGACTGGAAAGCTTTATCGTCTCAGATATTGAATGCCGCTACCGGGACTCTGGGAGTTAAACCAAGAAACAACGAAGACTGGTTTGATGAAAACGATAAGGTGTTAACTGAGGCAATATCAAAACATCGTAACCTACTGCAACAAAATAATTCTAATAATAGTAATAGTTTCATAACAAACCAGATTAAGCAAAGCTCTTTTGAACTAAGACAATTAACACGCAGAGTAAAAGATGACTGGTGGCAAAACAAAGCTAGTTATGTCCAACAATTATTCGACGCAAATCAACTAGGTGAGTTTTTCAGCGAAATACGTAAACTCGTAGGCACCCCTACTAGAAAAAACCCCCCTCTTAAATCTGATGATGGCTCTATTATCACAGCCCCAGACGAAATTCTTAAACGATGGGCAGATCATTTTAACAATCTTCTAAATGTAGACCGATCCGCAGACATAGACTTCATTCGTTCATCAATAGATAATTTTCCTCTTGTCACCACATTAGATGATCAAATAACTTTCGAAGAGGTATTACATGCAATAAATGCCCAACCTAACCAAAAAGCCGTCGGTATTGACAACATAGCAGGTGAGTTGCTTAAATATGGAGGAGAAGAGCTACAACAAACACTATTGCAGCTATATTCGCGCATATGGAATGAAGAAAAAATACCCTCTGACTTCACTTTGTCACGTATTTGTGCGTTGTACAAGAACAAAGGAAGTCGCGCAGACTGCAATTCTTACAGGGGCATTTCACTGCTCTCAACCCCTGGTAAAATGTTTGCAAGAATACTTTTAGGTCGTCTCCAAGTGTTGTCGGAGCATATTCTACCTGAGACTCAATTTGGCTTTCGTCCCAATAGAGGTACCTGCGAAGCCATATTTTCGGTTAGGCAGCTGCAAGAGAAAAGTAAAGAACAGGGGCAGCCATTATATCTATGCTTTGTAGACCTCGAAAAGGCCTTCGACAGTGTGCCTCGTGACGCTTTATGGTTGGTACTGGCTAAACTCGGTTGCACTGAGAAATTTATCCGGATTCTGAGGCTTCTTCACGATAACATGACCTGTTGTGTGACTGTGAATGGAGAGCAATCAGAGTTCTTTCCAGTCTCCTGTGGAGTTAAGCAAGGGTGTGTTTTGGCGCCTACTCTTTTCGCTCTGTACTTCTCAGCAGTCGTGAGGGAAGCCTTAAAAAACTTAACTGATGGAATCCAAATCAGGTTCCGTACTGATGGTGGAGTTTTTAATCTGGCAAGATTAAAAGCTCATACCAAAGTTACATGTGACATCATAGCAGAAATCATGTATGCTGATGACCTGTGCTTTCTAGCGGATTCTCCCGAAGCTCTTCAATCCCTCCTGGAAAGCCTTAACACTGCATGCTGTAAATTTGGTTTGAAGATAAATATCACTAAAACCGAAGTGATGAGCATAGATGCTCACAACTCAGCAACAATAAACATACAGCTCGGTGATAGGGTTTTAAAGCAGGTTGAAAAATTCAAATACCTCGGGAGCGTCATAACATCTAAAGGCGATCTTGTCGCAGAGATCAATAGCAGAATTGGTGCTGCATCGGCTGCTTTTGGTAAACTTCGAGGCAAGGTATTCCGCTCGCACGATATTAAACTTAACACCAAGATCAAAGTATACATGGCAGTCGTGCTACCAAACATTACATACGCGTCTGAGACTTGGTGCTTATATCGCCGACACATACGCACTCTAGACCAGTTCCACCTCAGGTGCCTCCGCGACATTATGAGCATCACATGGTCGGATCGTGTTCGCAACACAGAAGTACTACGACGAGCTAATGTCTGCGGTATGGAGGCCTACCTAATGCGTCGACAACTGCGGTGGTGTGGACACCTGTCTCGGATGCCCATTGAGAGAGTGGCGAAGCGTATTTTCTTTTCTGAACTCCAGAACGGGAAGCGGAAACGCGGGGGCCAGTTCTTAAGATTTAAGGATGTTCAGAAAAGACACATGAAGAAATGCAACATTGAGCCCTCGCGCTGGGAATCACAGGCAGAAGACCGGCCTGGATGGCGCCGACTTATACACAACAGTGTCAACAATTTTGAAAACAACAGGAAGCAAGAACTAGATGACAAACGTGACCAACTGAAGAACAGACCGCCTCCTAACATTACCTATAACTACATAAACGGTAATTTAACGTGCTGCCATTGTAGTAAAATTTTCAAGGCCAAAATTGGCTACATAAGCCACATAAGAGCTAAACATCGAAGCTCAAACGATACGGTAACTTGAAGCAGAAGAGTCGCCGTAGCCGAAATCGGCAAGGATGACTATATATTTAATTGAGTAACAGTCGAGCAAAGTTTCCATACAAAACAACAGTGATGTCCACAGAGGTGACTAAATTAATAAACAGCTCCGGTACATATTATGTCTTGTCATCGTAATTAATAGCGCGTACATTTACATGATTAGTGCGTGTTTACACGCGGATCTAACTCCCTACACGCCGGGCCTAGGGACACCGTGACCCAGTAGTCAAGTTATAGTACAAAGGTACATACGCGGTGTGTATGTGTGATAATGTGTGCATGTCGTGTACGTACGCGTGCACACACACACACACATCTCAATCTTTCTCGGTATCCGTTATGCAAGCTAGCCGTTGTCCTTGCAGATTGCCGCGAGAAAAATATGACTTCATAAACTAGAAGTTAATTAAGGGAATTAGGAGTTACTTTGCGGAAATCAATGATAATAATTATATTTATTTAAATATTGATATACATACCTCTTTAATATTTAGTGTTAATGCCGCTCTGATTAAAAATAGTAGTTTTCCAACCCCATGCTCCGAGCGAAGTTCAGATATTTTATTGTTCTTCTTAAACACCGCTAGTCGGCTTTCTTCTTATAATAATAATTTTACTATGCACACGGAGTCATTACCGTACCACATTTGTCATATCCCACAAAGTTATTTTCAGCGAAAGTTGTAAAGTTCTATTCATCATGGAAGCCTCTCGGGCGCGAAGTTTCGCCGATAAATCACAAAAATGTCGGCGTATTCGGGACCGCTTAACGCACAATATGTAGAATAGGAGACCGGGGGCTGATCGCTGACGCATCGGGAAAGGTGTCGGGACAATCAATAAACTCACCAGG
This sequence comes from Hemithea aestivaria, assembly GCA_947507615.1. Taxonomy (NCBI): domain Eukaryota; kingdom Metazoa; phylum Arthropoda; class Insecta; order Lepidoptera; family Geometridae; genus Hemithea; species Hemithea aestivaria. The sequence goes on along the minus strand of OX382329.1, from coordinate 18,426,545 downwards.
GTACCGTGACCCCCATAACACCTCAAATGAAGGGAACTTTCAAAGGTTGTGTGAACCGCAGGAGGTCTACTATCGCTGGTCGTTCCTTACTTGTCACGTCACATAAGCGGGTCAATAACATAAATTGGTGGAAGGCGCGCTTCTTTATTGGATTTGTCGACGGCGATCCATTCAGCGCTCATAACCTCTAGGCACTATCGACAAATATATCGATAAAATTTTGCCGAAAATCTGTTACCGTTTGGGCGAATTTGTCTGGAGTTTATTGAAGGTGAGGGGCTCTATTGCTTTTATTGATTGCAGACCCACACTGGTATGTATAGTTTGACGTCACAGATGACGCGTTATACTTTTCCTCTATGCCTGCACCCTTGCTTCCCTTTAAATGCTTTTAATGATATTGTAATTAATTTTTAAGGATTATTGCATTGAAATTGTGATGTCCAATAAAGAGCAATAAATTAGCGGGTATCCAAATACGTCAAAAAAACTTTAATAGAAATAAATCCTGAGGCACCAGTGTGAAAAGAGTTACAAACACTAAATATAATAGGTAGGTACCTGAGGCAGTAGGGGTGTTATAAGCCCTGAAGCCAAAGCTCCCGACGCCGAAGTTCCGCAGTCTCCGGAACAAAATGTTTAACATTTGCGAACATCCGTCTAGACAAACGCTCACCACTCGCGCATTAGTCTGAGTATTATGTTCCTCCAGACATAAATAGGGAACAGAATAGGACATTTTATATTATGGTTCAACAAGTCAGATGTTTGTACAATAATATTTGGAAATACCTCCAAGAACAGGTTACCGTACTTGTATAAAGTGTCAGCATTGTCAAATTACAATCACAATAATTATGCCGACCAAAGTTACAGACATAGCCGAAAGGATTAGCAAGCTGAAGTGGCAATGGGCTGGTCACATTTGCCGCAGAACCGATAACCAATGGGGTAGACGTGTTCTAGAGTGGAGACCGCGTCTCGGTAAACGTAGTGTAGGGCGTGCTTGGGCGATGATATCCGGGGTCTTTTTTTCCCCGCGGAAATGCATTATGCATACCTGGGCAGTTGTAACGTTAGTCACAGGGTGATAATGTGGGACTCCCCACCGGAGAAACCGGCGGATATACCCCGGGGTCCTTCCAGCGGGAACGACGGAGGTACGCTCTCACATTCTTCTCCGTCAATATACGAAGTATCCACAACAACGCGCTAGTCCTGAAACAAGAACTGCTTACAAGTCCAGCCAGTTACATAACTGACAGTCGGTTAGCAACAGGCTCGTACGTTAATGACAGCGATAATTCAAGTGGTACCATTACCTGCTCATCCGCCTGGTTTCCATAAAAGGATGCCTCCTCGAGAGAAAGTTTAGCATGCGCGGTGCGATGGCGACGGTTAATGTTTGTATCTTTGGATACAGCCTACAGCGGCATACAGATCAGATTCAAATACTTTATTCACTTTCCACATAATTTTCTATAAAAGGATCTTACATATTACAATACATTTTACTAGGTCATTTGTGGACCCTGTCGGGTGTAGTGAAAGTTTAGAAGAGAGGGAGAATAAGTCATGTACATTTATAATTTTACAAAATACTGTAAATGTCACCAAATTTTTAAGATTGTGTAGTTAATAAATAAATGATCCGCGTGGGAAAGCAATAGCGATCCTTAAGACAAGCGCCAATGGCTTGTGGCTATCGCTAAAAAAAAGTACTGTGATGGCAGTTGTTATCGTTTCGTTTGTTTTTCCACGACGACTATCATCCTAGCAGGTTTTAGTGTTAGACACAAACGTGTGGTTCTTGTCTAAGTCTGCGGGACATAATCAAAGTGTTTAACTGGTTTAGGAGGCTCTGGATTCAATAAAGAATATGTACATGCTATAACAAATAAATAAATAAATATTATTCCAAAAAAAACACTGTAATGTGTGTATTAGTTCACACCTTGAGACGTACATATGTTACATAGATTAAAAAAAACAGGTGTATATTAGCGGGTGCAATCTGGTACGGTCAAGAACAATACAGCTGTTCGCTCTCCCTTGCGTCCCAGCTCTCTGTGACGCCTGCTTTAGCAGCCTCGTTTCAGGTATCGCCTTTTGTTTGTGAATGCTAATTTTATTATCGATCGTGTTTTGTTTGTTGAAAAGTACGCTCCATTTACATTTTTACCAATATATTCTTTCTCTTGTTATTATCTCTGTTTACTTATATTTTGTTGTTGACTGTAGTATAATCTACTTTAAAATAATTATTTATACTGTAATCTGTGAAATCTTGTACTCGTATTTAGCCTTCCATAGTATCTTCTTTAATAAATAAAATAATTATAATACGACTTATTTTTTGCCATAAGACAAAAAGTTAAAGTTAAATTATAATCAAACAAAACAAAATCTTAAATTGACAATGAAACGCAGTTTGTCGCAAGTGGAGCGCACGTTTTAGGAATAGAATGAAAGAAATTCAAAGAAAGAAAGACAAAGAGTTAAAACCTGTAACATTAAATATCACCATAACAGACATGTATTCAAAGCCCCCCATCCCAGATACGGTGTACAGTTATTAAACTGCTTTGTGGTCGGCGAGCATTGTTTCTCCCGTGCCTGTGACGTCATCACCCTGAATGTAGGTAACCTCTAATTAAACATTACACACTATTGTAACATTAATAGATACTGCAATCTGAGGGCCTATTGGCTATTATATCTCACCCACTATGATTGATGACAACTTCAATGTACATTGCTGGGTTTGTAATTTTACTCATATGAGGAGGTTTAAGCAAGTAGGTAATGTACGCAATTTTGTCTATGGATGTACGCAATTTTGTCTATGGATTCTAGTGATTTACCGTTTGGCGATAGCCAATAGGTCCTCTGATAAGATCGCTGGAAACATCTGAATACGATTTGTTTAGGGCAGCGGAAATTGCACATAATAGAGGAGAAATGTGCCCAGCAATGGGCTTAGACAGGGGCTCTCAAAATATAATATTTACGCCATAAAGATGGTATTAAAAATAATTAGGGTTTAAATTTCAACAGAAGTCAGAGAGAGAATAATCAAATCACAATTATAGTTTGTGTGACCTTATATGGTTGCAGTTCCAAGTCACCAAGATTAAACACCTAACGACTGCCTCCTACATATCTATAATTGGGACCCATAATTTAACATTCCTTCTGAAACAATTTAAGTACCTAATACAGCAAGCATCATAGGGTAGGAGGAAGCGGAGCGATCCCGAGAGATCGACTCTAATGCTGATCCGCTTCGTCGCAGGAGGCCAGGAAAAAGAAGGCAACAATTTGCTCGCCTTCTTAATCATTAGTAGACAAGCGAATTGCACCATGAGGGCCCCCCTCTCACAGACTGGACTCAGATGCCGCTGGGACGACGGAGAAGAATGCGAGAGCGTACCTCCGCCGTCCCCGTCGAAAAGTGGCTGGAAGGACCCCGGGGTTTTAGTGGGTATATCCGCCGGATTTTCCGGCGGGGAGTCCCACATAACCACCCTGAGACTAGCGTCCACTTCTCAGGGTGGTATGCGTAATGCATTTCCCCGGGAAAAAAAAAAAAAGGGTTCATCGCAGGGTTGATGCTAAGTGTTCACCGTAACCAAGACGGTTAGAAATACATTAGGTACATAACTGAAGAAAACGTTTTTAAAAAAATACGAAATATTTGATATTATTATGTAGCAAAAACGGTCACTATGAACTCTATAATTACATCAAACTCTATAAGCAACTGTTTTACTGCATCATGACATGAACTTGGCTTCACTTTTCTTTTCTAAGCTGTATTTACCTATTGCTATAGTAGGTACTAAAGCCCTTTTAATACACGAGGCTGATTGGATTTGAAGGTGTCATGAAGGGCGATTCAAATTGAATGGAAGGCGAAGGTGCGCTGAAAGGATTTAGGGCATTGTCCTGTAGATTTTCAGTTACTTTTCATAGATTATGACATTAATAATTGAAAAGGAGAGGCGTCCTTAAGAGTTTTTGTCTAAATTGTGCTTCGAATTTTAAATAAAATAGCTCTCTAAAATACATACCTAATATAATAAGACACGACTACGACAATCCTGTGACAATATTTTCTAGTTTTATATGAGACTAGCTTACGCTCGCGGTTTTGCCCGTTTGGCAAAATCCTTTCTTAGCGGAGGTCTACGTCATAAAACCTATCTGTGTTCCATATTTCAACCCAATCCGTCCAGAGGTTTAGGCTGTGCGTTGATATATCAGTCAGTCAGTCACTCTTTCCTTTTATATATTTAGAAGAATAATATTCCGTAGTCGCGTTAAACTGTGATTACACTACTTTTACATTTAACCCATGGATATGGGATTATGGATATGGCATACATGGTCTAGAAAGCTCATCTTAAGATTAGCGTCCAAACTGCAAGCTGCCCTAAACGACGGAGCTGTCCCAAGAGCTCGATACATCACAAGTACCTATCTACTCGTGCATATTGATTGCTGAGTAATGAACGATGCTGCTAATTAATCGCCAGACTCGTCGGTTATGCACGAACCAGGGTTCGGAAGTACTTAATGCCATGTGTGTTTACTTTCTACTTACTTTTAATATTATAAATGTGAAGGTATGGATGTGTGAGTTTGTTACTTCTTCCCGCTTAAACGGCTGAACGGATTGAGCTGGAGTTTCATATTATAATAGATAGCTTAGAACCTGAATCCCCTAGAAAACCCCTTACCTGAACCCTTAGAAAATGTATTCTATCAAATGTTTTATGAAAATCTATGATGTCTGAGAAATATGTAATTGAAATATGTACAACATTTTATACTATTTAGCTGTGCCCAGCGGTTTTTGCTCTCTGAAAAGTAGCCTATGTAATCAATACATACATTTTCTAAGATGTTGAATTTTGTTTAGGTGACACCATTGAATCCCATAACGTATAAGCACTTGCAACATAATCGTATTATCGCCCATCGCTTCTACATTATCTGATATACCACCCTCCCTCCACTCTACATCGACATTTTGTGACCGAACCGAGGAGCATAACCTTAAACCACATCTGCCAAAACAAACAAGCCCACTCCCGAGCGAATCCAGAGCCTTTATCCAACCTAATAATAAGTACACTATATATAGACTCCGACAGAGAGAACAGAGATCAGGTTTCAAATTATATAGTTTGCATGCCTCAAAGAGGCAGAATGTCTAGAACCTGGAGCAAAAATAAGACCAAATTGTTCTACATTCTTGCAAATAAAACATTTCATTTCAGAAACAAGGACTATAATATTATTTCCATCTAAACTCTAAGCCTACACAGACTTTTCCTTGTAACATTTTTGTTTGTAGCATTTTTTTAAAATAAACAAATTCGTTTGGTTCGGACCTTTCTCGTAAAGAAAGAAACCTATTTCATTTTTAATAAAGTTTATCGATATGCATCGTCTCGGTTTATGTTTTGTAGTTTTTATAACTCAACTGAATGGACCAATCAGCATTCTGCACTCTCCGTATCAGACGAATCCACATTTAGTGACCGCACAGCGGAAAATGTATCATTGGCGATAAAAAGATATAGGTCGTCTATGCGAATATACTGTCGATGGACAGTACTTCAGCGGTGTAACTTACAAAACAAACATCCCTCCGCCAAAAAAACTTTTTTGTATCGAAATCCGTCAAATAAATCAGAGTGAAAGATATTTTTCTCGCAGTTCTCAGTGGCCAAGTTTCACCATCGATTTTTCTTCCTCTGGCCGCCTTCCAATCTCTTAGCCTGATATATTTGCAGTCGGGTTAGTTGCGTAACTAAGAATGTGGGATATTACATCGGTAATAAGAAAAATTGCGAGTCATGAAGCTTTCTTCAGCCGACCGACTACCTCATTGTTTGGGGAAATAACAAGGGAAAACTGGACGAGTCATTTTCTTTCTTCGTATTTCATTTTTGTAGGTATTTTATATGCTTGCATGTATGCGTATACATCTGATGTACTTAGTATACGATATGTACCTATATAATACTGGCATACATAATAAGTGAAATTGCTGGACTGAAGAGTCTTGACATCTTATGACTCTTAAGTAAAAAGCGTCGGTGCGGTGCACCGAGGATTTTACATGATTATCAAATCCTGGGTAGCACAGAGAAGTCAGAGAATATTATCTAAATAATTTTGTTTTGGCAATGTGTTTTGTCGTTCAAAACATGTAGTTATCGCACCCTGAAGAGATTATATCTGACTGCAAATAGTCGTTAATATTTATATAGGTACATATTAGGTTGTAAAAAGGAAAATTAGGTGGTAAAAGGGAAATACGACTCAGAATATCTATACTTGGCTTTAAAGCTTATAAAATTCGGAATGTCCAACATAATATTTGAACTGTTAAATGTTAATGTGTCCAAATGCGCCTTAACTCTTGCGTTTATTACTGTTTTAAGCCTTTTAATAGTTCTAATGATCTATAACACTGCAGTTAAATAAATAAACCCGAATTTTACACCCACCTAACTAATAAAAACTTAACGAAAAACTCACACTCTTAAAATATGTTCTAAGTGAAAGTACAAATGTATTGGAGTGTTTTTTTTAAATTAAGAGTTCTAAAAAGGTTACACTCTGAAAGGGATGAAATGAATGAGTATGTAGGTGTACTCGTACAAACACCCTTTACAGTGGACTCTGATTGTTAACGTTGCGTAGCGTCAGTGGTCCGTATGACCGGCATAATATCAGATACCCTAGGTTTCAATCTCAACGTTAAAATTTTTACCTGGACTATAAATGACACTCTCGACTGAGTTAGTCGTACTACAGAGTATACTTTCAAACAAAAAAACTAAATCAAAATCCGTTCATCCGTTTAGGAGCTACGATGCCACAGACAGACACACATACAGACAGGCAGACATACAGACAGACACGTCAAACTTATAACACCCCGTCGTTTTTGCGTCGGGGGTTAAAAATAACCAGAGTCTTACTGATAGCTTAATAACTTCGAATGAAATTCACCAACTTTTGATCACAGTATACCGGTACAAAGCAGAATATCTTGACAGTCAAGACAATATCTTAGCAATCAATAGTCCCAAGCACAAAATTGGAAACCGAAATCCATGGAACGACCCCATCTTGTGTCCTCCAGAAGATAAACTTCAACCGTCACGAACTAATTCCCTTTCCGTTCCAAAAATAAAAAGGTAGATAGATGAAGGTGCGTGGAGCTAATAAAACAGGCGATTTATACACGGCGAAGTGGCGAAGCGAAGTAGCGAACAAGAGGAAAGTTTGGAAGTGCGGTCAAATCATAGCTCCCTTGGGACACTAGTTACTGGAACTTCTGTATCGGATCGCCGTGAGGCGAGGCCCTACTTACCGCAAGTGACGATAACATTAAAAATATACTTCTAAAATGTCCTTTATACAATATCTAATTAAGTATCCTTATTATTAGACCTAGATTCTAGATGTAAGTTTTCCTAAAATTGTATAACGAAATAAAATTATATAAAAATGGTCAAAAATCCAGCACCACAATTGCATATCTTGCGAAGACTCACAGGAAGCAATCGAGATTAATATGTATTGTATTAATCTAACAAAAGGATTAACTCTAAAATAAAAGGTCTAATTTTACCGAAAACACATTATGTCGAGCAGGTTCCTTGTGATGAATTATAATACGAGCTTCACGCTCTCACTCTTGCAATCGAGCTTGTAATCAGTTTTATTATCCACTGCTCTCTGTACCACTTCTAGGCAAAGCCTCCTCCCCTTCATGGCATGTATCTCTGTACTGAGCACTTCGCATTCAGGTCTTTTCTGTAGTCTATTGAATATCTTTAAATTTCTTAGATACTTATTCAATTAACTACACCAGTCTAAAGCTAAAGTTTGTACAAAAGCTCCTTTCACAGATTTCACAGCTCAGAAAAATCAATTCCTGTAAGTGGTACCAAGCCCTTAGTTTGTCGATTCGATACAATCCTGATGTAGGTGCAATAAAAGTCTGGAATATGTTGCGATCAACAACGTACACCTTACAGTTGTTTACCTCGTTGTTCCTTTCTTTGGATGGAAATGCGAAACCTGTTGGAGCGTGGGTACCTTCATACTTTATGCTATACAATGTGTTACAAAAGGTAAAGAAGTATTAAAGATATTGCCTTTTTGTTATAATTGAAGTGCGGGAAGATTAGTTAATTGAAATTGTTGTTTATTAAATTAAAGTATTATCATTTATTTCCACCGAAGCCTATAACTATTACACTATTAAAAAATAGTGCCTGGCAACACACTTGCAAATAGACAACGAAATGTCAGGAAAAAATATGAAATTAAGATCTAAAATTACTTAATCTAATTTGATCTTTTAAATAACTACGTCGTAGTTGCCGTATTTAGTCATTGTCTTCGTCGTAGTTATAGTAATTTTAAGTACGTTTTGTTGTATTTCTATTCTATTCTGCGTTGATAAACTATGAGTGTCTCTTGGTGGTTGACGATAATATGCATCCCATATATAGATGTACTATGTATCTTAGTACCTATTCACGTAAACTACGTTTAATACGAGTTCATTTTTTAAATCCCTAACATTATTTCCAACCAACTAATCGTTTTGCTTGGTAAGCCGAAAATTTCTTAAGCGAATTTTGAGTTTTTTTTTTTTTTAAAAAGACCGCCAATTGTTTTTCTAATGTGTCATCTTTTAGAGCTTATTCTATTGTATTTATATTGTTCAGTTAAGAGTTTTCCATGTATTCTATTTTCTTTTATTTATTTATTTATTTATTTTTACGGTTATTAAGTAGTTACAATTATACACACCTACATGTGTAGTGATATAATCACACATTATTGAAACATGTGACATGGTACTCATACAATGTACATAATATAATAATATACATACAGTTTTAGTGTTGTTAAGCTTTCCACCGTTTAGACACTAATGTCTGGTAAAATTGCTACTGATTGTGGGTGGTTCATGGTTCAAGCAAGAATACTTACATTATACTTACATACTTACATGTTACTTGAAAGTTAAGAAAGTCTAGAAATATTTTAAGAAAATACCAAAGAGAAATCTTTGGATAAATCTACTCTCGGCCATTACTTTGCATTTCAATATTATACATTGTTATTTAATAAAATAGAATAATACCACGGATAATACATATTAAATACATTATATTTCAATAGTAAGTTTGGTTAAAAAGTAATGGAGGCCAAGGAAAAAAACGTACCTCTACAATATAAAAACGCCATACACTATTACACCACTACTATAATATGTATGTATGTTTATTTTACTAAATATAATATAGATAAAAAAATATTTATATAATAACACTCTGTTCTCTGTTAATTTGCATCACACCACCAACCCATGTGAATTTATTTTCTCCTCTCCCTGCATGGTTGTCTGGAAGAGATCGCTATTAGCGATAAGACCGCCAATTGTAACACTAAGTTTTTATATTGTTTTAGTTCTTAAGTTCTTTTTTGTGTTTTTCTTGTGTTCCAATAAAGTGTTATCTATCTATCTATCTATACACATGTTAACCTATATAATACCTAAAGTTTTAACGCAAGCAAATTGTAATAAAAGTGGAAGAACATGGCTGAGCATAATATTCAAAAAATAAAAAAAAACTCTAAGTAAAGGTACATAATTATTGTAAAAACCAAGTTTGTAGAGTGACATTTTCAGCGTAGAAAGTAAAATGTTCCCTCGAAGAACTCAAGTGGAGGTATCTTGAGTTTCCCTCTTCAAGAGGCTGTTGCTTTAACTCTCAACGTAGAGCATCAAGAGGAACCCTGGTCTACATTTTGGAGGTCACTTCTTAACAGGGATGAGTTGTTTGTAACGACTCGCTACAAAAATAGCATTTTAACGTGAATTCGCGGGTTGCATTTCGACTAAATTTACTACAGTTTCCTGAAATATAGAAATAAGTAGACCTAATTCAATAAAAAAATGGACAAATAGACTGGTACACCTGTTTTTCAAAAAGTATGATTTTTGAAATTGATTTACTTTTAGATTTTTAGGAAACATGGCTTATAGGTGCCTAACTATTAGTTATTTTAATTATAAAAACAGTTTTCCTACTAATTTCTAGATTTTTTTTTAATTAATGCCATCATTCTACATGTTAAGTATAAAATAAATTGTTGTTAGTAAAAAACAATAAAATATAATAGAAAAGTTATTCTTGCAATGGTTTTTATACTGAAAAACTTTCTTTGGACGACACTACACTCAGGGAATAGTTTACGATAGATATATTTATTATATTATACTAAGTTTTATAGTATGTATTTCAATTAAAAGTTATTTTATCACATGTCAATTTGCGTACTGAGCCAAGTAAATATAATTTCTGATTTATGCCACATAACTTATAGTTTCTATTTTAATTGCAGGTAATCACAATAAGGCTTCTTCATCGGTAGTAAGTAAACTTGGAGAAAAGCAGTGATTGGTGGAGATTTTATGAAATAACTTTACTTTGACTTTTACTACAATGAAATCTTTGGAAAGTCAAGTGGCTTCTGTTTGTCTTAGACAATAAATATTCTACATCAATGATTCTGTATTATAAATACCGTGGTATCATCATCTATCTTGTCTATGGCATAATACACTGCTACTGTCAACCAGCAGTACATTTGCCAGTACACAAATACATCTCAAGAGTGTAAGCAAGACGAAATCAACATGTAGATTAAAAAACATATTTTCAATTTGAAAACCCACTTGGGACTAGGGAGTTATTTAAAATATTTAAAAAATAGGCCAACGTTTGACCACATCGCACCTGATGGTGCGAGCAGATGCGGTCGACGCTGAATCACGTAAAATGCCTGGAACGGTTTCTATGAAGATGACCCTTGAAGATTCCCAAGTTGTATCACTCATGAAATATGAATTCGGCATTTGAATTCGTATAAGAACGCTCAGACCAAAGTTTTTTCAAAAATTTATTGAAATTTGACAGCGAGCGATTCGAAGGCGATGAGTCTTTGAGCTTACCTACATTAATTGAATCGTGAATAACCGTCTGAAAATGTTATCTCAATTCTCAATAATCGAGTTCTTTATTAACTTTATTAATTAATATTAATCAACCAATTAAATTGTTAAAAAAATATTGAAATATGTCACAATATGCATTACGGAACAGCGCACCGGAGAGATCTTTTGGCAGGAAGCGTTCAAGAGGAAAACACGGTAATGGACACCATAACTTGTACCCTGTCTTTGTATAAATATGGTTTATTATCCAAGATCTAGGATCCTGAACCTAATTCATATCTCATTCGTTTATTGTATGCAAACGACTTAGCCGTAACGAGACGCCTAAGTTCATTAGACAAATGCACTTTCTAAAGTTTACGGTGGCTTGGGAAACTTAGGTTTAATGTTATTAATAAACCAATTTTCTAATGGAAAGTTGGACTTTAGACCCTATCCAGGACCTTCGTGAAGTTGATCATAATTCTACTGTTATAAAATTATTTTATCAATATTCTCTACATGTAATCCAACAATCAAGTCACTGGCATTGTGAGCTACAAAATTAACTTTTTATAATTACACTTATCATTCGATCATAAGTATTTGTCGATTTCAAAAATTCAAGAAAACTGATAAACAAAAACTGTCTCCCCAAATTGTCGCATTATTCAACCCTTAACTAACTTACAGGGTCAACAAGTACCCTTGTCCTAGCCCAAAACTTAGTTTTAATGAATAAACGAGCGCACCCTTTATCTAGCCTATTATAATTAGATCTCCAAAGTTCTGAACTTAAACTTAAAGCTAATGTAATCACAAAGTTTACAAACCTTGAACTTTTCGCAGCTGTCGGGGAATTATCGTAAAAACTTGCACTATTGGTATCTTTACGCTGGCAACTTTGAGGTACTCTGCTAGTTACTGGCAAGCTTCCTATTGAGGCTCCGTAATATTTGCAAAATGAAAACTGATGCAATCTGTGTCCCAAAATCGGGTCTGTAGTGTTAAAGATATCAATTAAAACGTGTGTCTCGTCCACGCGTATTTCAATAAGGTCTACCGCGAGAGCTCGTTTCGTGATTGCTTTAATTTTTTTATTTCAGTTTTCCCACGTCACAAAGTAAGCGGGAGTGTCGCCGAGTTGTGATAGTGGTATACTCGTGCAATCGTCATGCACCTAGAGTGGCACATAACCCTCCCGTACCCCCGACGCGTAACCCGTTTTTCTCCGCGATAACGAAAAAATCCCATTGTGTATTAGCTCAGGTTTTTCCTGTTATTACAGAAATGAACAATTTCCACCGATTTCCATAAGCTAATCTAATTAATTAAACAGATAGCTAATCAGGCACTTAGTTGTTATTAATGAGACGCGATGGATACTAGATATCGACATCAATTTCCCGATCGATGGCCGTCATAAATACTTACCGTACATAGGTATAACTATATATAGCTACAGCGAGGTAGGTGGATGCCGTGACTTCACTTATTATGCGTGTTTTAGACTAAATCCATTTCGAGAAAAAAAAATCGCACGCAGTGCCGAATACTCCATTAAATTTGTCACATACCGAGATTTGAACCCAGGGTGGGTCTCCGGAGGACGGCGCCACAGACGGTTAGTTTTGACTTTAGAGTGTGTTTCAGGAAAGAGGTCCCGCGGAATTTAGCGGAACTAAATTTAATTTTATCGATTATAATTACTGTACTTTATGTCCTAAATATTTTTTATTTGTTTGAAATAAATATCTATTTAAGTAACTTAGAAATTAAATTTGAGAAATTATGAGGTGTTAAAATGTTATAGGATATTTTAAATTTAAAATGCGCGATTGTGGCGCCCCGCGAAAAGCCCTCTACAGTCGAAGAAGCCATGAAAATAAATTTGGGCAAGTGCGAGTACCAGACTCGACGGGAAAAAATGACACTAGATTTTTATACAAATTAACTCCCGGCGGCATCTATCCAAACATAATAGGAGATACATAGTTCCATGGTGGTTGTATGGTCATCATGCCGTTGTAAATTGAAACACTCGTACGCAGCTGGTAGCCATAACCGCGCTTGCTACGCAAATAGCCAATTTGTGTATCGATTAGTATGATGGCTGTCTTTAAACCGCAACTGGTGTTTACTGAGAAAGTAGTGCTACTTATTGGATTTATTGTGGCTAATCTAATATATAAAATTCTCGTGTCACAGTTTTCATTGCCATACTCCTCCGAAACGGCTTGACCGATTTTGATGAAATTTTTTGTGCTTATCCGGTATCTATGAGAATCGGCCAATATCTATTTTTCATCCCCCTAAATGTTAGGGGTAGTCCACCCTTAAATTTTTATTTTTTATTTGTTAGACAAAATTTTTAATTTCTATTTTTTTATGATACAACATACAAAAATACATACAATCCTCAATTTTCACCCTTCTACGATCAACCCTTATTTTTTAATAGCCATTTTAGTAATTTAATCATTTTTCCTCCCCGGTCGAAAACTGATCAATCGTCATTTAATTAGTTACCCCCGCCAGATGTCTACAGGTGTCACTTCTGACCCAGTAAACAGCACGGAGTAGGGATGAGAACGAAGCCGGTCTCCTTTCTTTCTCACTCCCTACACAGTTGTCGGCCATCATTATTGTTTATGCATCAAGTGTAGTAGTAACGTTGACAATTATTATTTTGCTATCTCAGTGTAACTCTCATATTAACTTTTAATCATTCCTATTAATTATTTATATGGCAAAACAACGTTTGCCGGGTAAGCTAGTAAAATATAGAAGTAACATGTAAAGTATTTGGTAGATAAGGAAAGCGGTTTTAACAACTAAAAAGTTGCCTATGTGTTTATTCCAGAGTCTAAGCTATCTACATATCAAATTTCAGCTTCAGTTCGGCCGTTTAAGAACCAACACACAAAATATACAGTTTTGCATTGTTTGGGACCAAGTTATATAATATGTTTTAGGTAGTCAAGATTGTCACAAAACATAATTTAAAAAATACAGACAAAAAAGCACCTCCCTCTTTTTAAAGACTTCTAAAATAGCAAGCATCTCATCTCAATAAAATATCTTAAAATATGTGTTCGACCGAACTCCTTTCTATTGAATAGGAGAAATGAATGCACAAACACTTACTGCTGAGCACCTCTGCTCTAACACTGCCCACAATACGCACTACGATCAAACTGATTTACTGACCATTGTTGACAATATTTATTGTAGGCCTCATAAAATCTAATACTAGATCTGAGTTAGTATAATGCACTAAAGTAACTCTCTTATTATCTACGTCTTAATTAATTTTGTACTAACACCCTTGAGTTTTTAAGATTTATAAAGTAAAAATAAAATTTATTCTGATTGGTCACACGTTGAGTCCATCGTTTTACTACGAATTTGTCTTGTCTTACAGAATCAATTTATATTAATAAATAAAAATATTATGATGGCCGATCTATTATTAAGGGTTATCTGTGCATTTAACTATTTTCTTAATCAAGAGGTGGGGTTGGAGTGAAAGAACAATTTAATTTTATTGCGTTCAAGTCACAACGACTGGTTTCGAACGATTCCGTCGGATTGAAAGGACAGATTGAAAAGTTTATAGCTTATTTGTTGCGGGCTTTTTGTCATTGGGAACGAATGATAAACTTGTGACGTCATTAGCCTTAATGGCCAATAGATTCAAGGGTTTAACTTAGGTACATCCCGCGGATGAGTGCTTCGGCGTACCCGCTGCCCTGGCACTATGGTGTCTTGCAGAAACACCCCCAGGTTTTTAGTGGGTATCCCCGCCGCGCCCATCTTTGGCGGGTGAGTCCCACATACCGCCTCGCGCCCCCCGGCGCGGGGTGTTGATGCGTAACGCGTCAAAAAAGGTACATTGTTTTAATGAATTGAACTTATTAACTTTGTAATACTTAAGAGCTTCGTCTCTCCATGTCTTTGAAACTATTTGTCTTTTACCGTTAGATAAAGAGCAGCAATTCCAATGAACGAGGTGTTCTCGAGCTGTCCCCCGCCTGCAAGTTTATGTCACGTTCAAGTTCAACCGAGGAATGAGGTTTACTGCATCCCGCCAACGGTAGCTCTGTGGCTAGACAAGCGACTATTACTGCTCCTAGAGCTCTCACTAGGACAGGCGTCACGCGTGCTGTCTCCCGCCAGTTCATGCCATGTTCATGTTCAAGCGAGGAATGAGGTTTAATGCATCCCGCCAACGGTAGCTCTGTGGCTAGACAACCGACTATTACTGCTCCTAGAGCTCTCATAACGAGAGGTGAAAACAGCCATCTTCTGCCGTGTGTAAAGTAGTGTAAGTGCTGCATATGCATTGTGCATAAAGAACACATAAACAAAATGTCTTCTCCTCAATATAGACTATAAGAAAAGTGTTAATGGACACATTCTTAGTTTTAATATATCTAGCAGTTGAAATCAAATGTAAAACACTTATTAGCCTAAGTTAAGGTTAGATTGTATTGTAAGTAGAGTAACACAAATGAACTCTAGATAAAAAAAATCTTCTGCCGAATATGAGATAATATATATTATGAACGTAACAGTTAACAGTGTCTACTGGTGGTAGACTTCCTTTGCAAGAGGTCGACTAAGTGGG
The DNA here is from genome assembly GCA_947507615.1 of Hemithea aestivaria. NCBI lineage: Eukaryota > Metazoa > Arthropoda > Insecta > Lepidoptera > Geometridae > Hemithea > Hemithea aestivaria. Next base: position 18,410,871 of record OX382329.1, on the reverse strand, counting down.
TATCCCAACAGTGCCTGTTATTCTACCTGCGGAAGCTGATAAAGGCATAAAAAAGTGTCAAATTGTATCTTGGTAACTCCAGTTTTGAGTGCTGTGTGATTTACCTATGGTTTTACGAGTGCCCACTTTGGTCTTAGGTCTACAGTTCGATTTGCTAGATTCTGGGAAAATTCTATTGTTTAGATTATTATTATTATTTGTGCTTACTTATTGGATGTAACCGTTGCTTTAGATTTTATCTGCCATCCTACTTTCTTGTAATATTTAAATGTGAATGCAAAGATAATGTGTGTTTGTTACCTTATAACGCCTAAACGGTCTAACCAATTTGGTATACATGTAGCTTACAGAGGCTACTTTTTAGTGGAGGTAAAGCCGTTGGGCACAGCTATTATGTTGTTCTATAAACATATTATTAATTCTTCATGCGAGTACCTACATACATACTTATTTATAACGAGTACCAATTATTTAGAATGTAATTTCTTCTCTCTTCTATAAAATCTGTATCTCTATTAATTCTAGAAGCTATAAGTCTAAATACTGGCTACGCGCTAGTATATTACTGTATTTACAGAATATATGATTCCACTTGGATTTTGTTAATTCTAATATAATTTCACCAATTATCTTTGTAAATTAACGACATAAACTCACTTGTATTTACTTCGGATTCGTGACGACCGTTTCGATCTTCCTCGTACAGGACCCTTTCCTCCCTTCCTTTCTTTAACAAAGCTGAATCTAACTACTCACGAATCGTTTAGTGTAATTTCACCATTTATTTACACACCAAAAATTCTCGTACAAAATTAAAAGAAAGGTAAAATAAACCTAATAAATAATTCCTAAGTTACAAAGCACTAAGCCCCAGACAGAGCTAAAACGATAATGTTCCTAAGACAGCTGCAGATTACTAAAAGCTTGTAAAACTTTTTACCTATCAACCGATCCCAAATCGGCCCTTATATAAAGTCCTCGGGCCTTTCACAAAATGTCTCCAAAATTCTGAATAAGCTTGAAATTTTCAAAGTATTTTCTTCACCTGGCGTATTCGGGGAGTAATTAATACGTATTTACATAATAGCTGGTTGCGATTTTACTTTATGATAAATTGTATCTATAAAATATAGGCTATAATTTGCAGAGAGACTTCTATTTCGTGCATATTATATTTTTTGAAATGAAATAAAGTTAACAAAAAGTTAAAATGTTTTAACTTTTAAATGAACTTTCGGTAGAAAATTTCTAATCTAACAAGTGAAATTTTAAAAATACTTTTTAAAAACAAGCTTTAATTATCATTACCATCTTGCATCATATAGTACTCGTCAAGACGAATCAAATGAGCCCAAACTCGAAGGGGTTGCGTTGTTTAATGACGGAGTTCCTATAGCCACCTTCCAGCTCCATCATCAGATCAGCTCCATGTCATAATAATATTGCATTGTCATCTGATTTACACACGCATGCAAATTTTCAGCTCAATTGGAAACCGGGAAGTGGGTCAAATCAAACTTGCAAGATTTGATTACAGACAGACAGACAGACAGACAACAGACAGGTGAAAGTAATATAAAGCTTGTAAAAATGCACATGTTTTTGATATTATCAGTATAATGCACTATGTACTTACATCGCAACTTTCGTAGAAAAGCACTTTTGATATCGACAGATGAACTTAACTGCTTTCAAGCAGTGCTTACAATAAGCATTAAGTTAAAACCTTGCAACTTTTATCAAGGCCAATTAAATATGGGCAATGGGCAACCGCTGACTGCTAAGCAGCTGAGCTAACTTTTGACCATAAAAAAATTTCAAAAATCAGTTGTCAACAATATTTTACACAAATGCCTAGACTAGTATTAATTAGATTTCATTGAAGTGTAGATGTAACACCCAACATAAACGTCGCGCGAACAACTGTTAGATTTACAACTCGCTTATTGCGAACCATTCGTACGTTCACAGTGAAAGGAATGTAAAGGACCTGCATACATTGTAACCTCTTGTTTTAAACGAATAGTAGGTACTTGGGTAGGTTTCATGTCTTAAATTACGTTATTGTGTGATTATTGTTATATTAACGTTAAAAGATAGATTGCTGAATGCGTAATATGCCAGTGCTTAGCTTGAAATTGGCAAATGCACTAACATGTAGTGTACTTCGATCAGGAGTTAAGAAAGAAAAAAAGTTCACGTCAATATTTTAGTTAAATTTATTGTTACTTATAGTTCATGTTGGTAAATGGATTGACATGTTCGTGTGTTTGCCGATGCAGTATTAGTCAGCCATGTTGCCAGTATTAGTAACGTCTAGTGTCTAGCGACTTTAGTGTAGTTTTTCAACGTAGCGTAGTAATAGTGTCAAGTCTAGTAAAGTTTTTTAAATGGACGCTTCAACCAAAATGAAAGTAGGTTAATTTGAACAAAACGCTACTCTGTCCTTTATTATCCAAAACATTGCCAGAGTTTTCGAAAAGTAAAATGATACACCTTGTTTCAGAGAATTCCTCCGTTCACAATACCGTATGTGTATGTAGCCTGAACAAACTCGCAAAACCAATATTATGGGAGTAATGACAATAATGTTTGTGTTACATTGTTCGTTTGCGCGGGAAATCTGACAGCTGTCACTGTCACCTGTCAATCGTGGCGGGTATCGATAGACGCACTCGTTCGAGCAATAACTTTTATCGTTACCAAGTTAAATTACATGCGAGTTATCTATACTATTATATAAAATAGAAAACTGACTGACTCATTATCGCAGGGACAAAACCGCTGGACCGATTGAGCTGAAATTTAAACAGCGTGTTTTTTAGGTAACGTAGGCGACCGATAAGAACGGATTTTGCGAAATTCCAACGGGAACGGGAGGAAATGAAAATCTGTCAGCGTTGAGTCTATCAAGCAGAAATTTGGTATAATGGTAGTTTGACTACTATGAAAAGATTCAGGATAGTTTTCATTCCAAAATTCTTACGGGAACGGGAACAAAATGGAAATCTGTAACCTCTAGCCTATTACGCTGAAATTTGGTATATAGGTATTTTGCCTATCAGGAAAGGGTTCAAATAGTTTTCATTCCAATATTCCCACGGGAACGTGAATAATATAGAAATTTGTAATCACGTGGCCAATTAAGCTGCAATTTAATGCAAAGGTAGTTTGGCTACCAAAAAAGAATACAAGATAATTTTCAATCCAAAATTCCCACGGGAACAGGACTAATATGGAAAATGTAACCGCTGAGCTGAATAGTTTGAAATTTGGTGTAATATAGGATGTAAAATAGTGTTTATCTCAGATATTCCCCTCTTAGAGGGGGAAAAGAGGGCCATTTTTCTCCTATAAAAGTGGGGGCAAATGTTGTATTGAAATTTCTAATACCGCTGGGCCTGAAATTTAGTAAGTAAATTAAAAGTTAGTTTGTTTACCAAAATAGGACATAGGATAGTTTTTATATTTTAGAAATCCCCTTTAGAAGGGGAACAGGGGTGAAGTTTGTATGAGTTATCTATATTCGTTAGGTACCAGGAAGGACACAAAATAGCTTTTATCCCCGAAACCGCCCTTTCAGAGAGGAAACCAGGCATTTAAGAGTTTGTATAAGGAATCAGTATCTGTCGAACTGACGTAGCTTTCATTTGGTTTTAACCAACGAATTAGGGAAATAAGTTTTGACATAATTTGAGTCCTGGGACAGAGCATAGGATAGTTTTTATTTCCCTGAAATCTTTGTAGTATCTCCCAACATTGTAAAGGCCGCGGCAGTGGCCGTCGAAGCACCAGAAGCTACTAGAATATTTTAAGAAAGAAATATCATAAATAGGATCACAAGTTGTAAAAGACTAAATTCATGTAAAGATGCGAATTTAATGTTCGTGATCATTTTCTATTTCTAGCAATGGTATTATACTAAATCTGTAGATTTGTCATTGAAATATTTATTGTGTAAGTCTTATATTATTTCATTTTATTTTTTTATTCATAATGGCACCCGAAGCGAAGCGAGGACGGGCCGCTAGTTAATTAATATTTTGCTATGATATATAGATTTTTTTTAGATTACATCTTTACGTTAAATAAAAAAATAAATGTACATCTATTAGATTTTAATGGAGCTTCACATTTATTGTCGAACCATTATATATATATACGAACGTTTATATTTATTTTTAATTTTAGCATCGCAAGGTTCACGTATTTGCCAGTAAATAAATCAAGAATATTGTGAGATATTCAAATACAACATTATAAATAAAGCTCGCGGAGGAAAAGGAAAACCTATAAAGAGTGAAAAAGGAAAGCTGACGTGGTAAACGAGTCGTACAGACAATAAATTGATACATCCTTAGTTAATAATTTAACTGACGGCTGAGCAGTCGCGGGTAGATAAGCTGCCTCGAGTAGATGGAACCGAGGGGGTAATGTCATTATCTAATCAAACAAGCATAAACATGGCGGATTCTATGCATGTGTGTATTTTTGAAAAGTGGTTGTGTTAAGTAAATTACTGTTAAGTCACGTATTATAGGTACTCCTATTTTTTATCATTTTGATGTAAAGATGTCTTAAAGTATAAATTGTAACTGCATCAATCAAGTTACAAATAGTTTTATGCTCACAATATTAATAGCAACTAGATTAGTAATAGATACTATGGGTATTGTGACTATTTTTTGTTTTCAATAAAAAGTATACTTAGATGATCTATGCCAATTTAAATCGAGACTGACACGGCTATTGTTGAAAGGGTGTTTTTATACAGTGGATGAATTTTTAAAATGTAAATTTATTGATTTATGACATGGTTAAATAATTTTTATTTCAATTTTGGACATTTATATATTTTTATTACTTTATTTTTTAATTGAAATGAAATTATTATTGTATCTTAATTATCTCTATTTTATTTTTAAAATTTTACTATGTCTTATTTTTAATTTTAATTGTAATTTTAGTAATTATTTTGATTGTTTAATATTGTGTACTATTTCAAATACGATCTTGGATTGTTTATGAATAAATAAATGAAATGAATGATCATACTATGGTGTGTGTGGGTGAGTAGGTGAGTGGCGTACTATGGGTGCATCATTTTGTGAAGTTCCATTCATTAGTTGCCTAGCCCCGTGAAGCATACAAGTTATATTATATCGCGTACATGTCACTCAAGATAGCGTACCTGACTGGTCCCTGATAACAGGTCGTTGAACTTATAGAGTTGATTTTTAACCAGTTCTATAGAGGTAGTTCAATTAGACGTAACACGGTGTTGCTGGAGTTAATGAGACGTGTTTTTTTGTGTTTAATTGTCTACAGGTGATAATTATTAATGTTTTTAAGGGTACGTACCTCTAATGGAAAAAACGAATCCCTTATAGGACCTCTCGTGCGTCCGTCTGTACTGTCAAGACCCTTTAACTCCAGAATGCGATAGAGTTGTTAGTAAGGGTATCCTAGCGTGGGGACTAGTGGACTCCAAACATGTACTTTGATTTTATGAAATAAATAAAGATTAGGTATATAAAACCTAATAACAATGGAATGACTTTTTCTAAAATAATACACATTTCTTCTTTTTGTACCACAACCGGGTGCCACTGCGTCTGATATAGGCAATAATGATGCTAACAATCATGCACTAGATTTGCTCATATTGGTACTTTGTCATAAAAAATAGAATTCTCTTTACTTCAATGAGTGCTCCGATCACATTTTCTTTAGTCTGACCCTAAGTGTTACGAAACGTCGAAATGTGACCTTATCGAGTCGATATATCATATTAGCGTGTTCCTACATTACCCCAGATATACTGACAGCCCAGATATAATGAGACCACCTACGGGGAATGATGAATGACTGTCGGATGAACGAGACCTTTGATAGAGGTGATAACCTTGGGAGACCTTCCGCACTGCATCCGATCTGATGGTATATTCGCCTCTATCGTACTTCGTCTGTCCGATGACGAAGAGATCTGATGTAGTGCGTAATAATGTACTGTTTGTTTATTTTTTATTAAACTTCACCACCTATCTGTTTTTGCCATATTATGTTACTCACTTCCTGCACGGTTGTCTGGAAGAGATCGCTTTTAGCGATAACACCGCCGGTTGCAACATCTTTGTTTTGTTTGTTAATTACTGTTGTAAATTTTTAATTTTCATTTGGTGTTACAATAAAGCATTAATAAATAGGATTATTAGATAAGGATTCCCCAGACCGTCATTTATTGGCGGATTCGCATCTACCCTATATTCCCATTATCCCATTTACCCCCACTTAGATCCACGAGTGGCACCACGAAGTCCACGAGTGGCATTTGGGAAAAAATTACCAGTTGCCGCTGAATGATGAGGAGGATTAGTGATGTAAGACCTGAAAGGAATTTGACGCAACATAGTGACTTTGTCATTGCCATTCTTCAAAGACTTTCTTTACCAATGTGATGGTAAGCCTTTAGGTAAATGGGTAAAACGTTTGATTGAATATAGCAATAATTGAGACATATAATAGAGGAAATGATTCAATTAAAGCAATCACCGACGTAATGTTGATTACCCTGATTAGTTAGATGGTAGTTACTAACTATGCTATAATTTATACAATCTGTTTATTGGCTACTCGTAAAGCTTAGATTAACTAAATCGTAAAATAAGTATACTTTCATCAGAGATAGCTTTTCTTTTCTTTGCCTATTAATACTAAAGGTCGCAATAATTCCGTTTATAATTATCGTCCCTCCAAATTTCATTTTCTTTATTCTCCTCCCTTTCTGCGGCCTGGTAATTCCAAAACTCTTTTTTTATTAATAGGTATACGCAAATATTATATGATTCTTGACAGTTTTCTCTCTTTATACTATAAGCATAATAATAAATCAATATACTATTGTTATATTACACAACCTGTGATCGTAATTTTACTCTTAAAAGTACGGTAACCTGTTCTGTTAGAGTACTAACCCCAATTATTATTCTGAAAAATGTTTTAAAATTCTCCAGTGGATCTTAAATGTCCCCCTTAAAATAAGTTGGCACGAAGAAGCGATAATCCCATGCATCTGTCCCTAACCCTATAAAACGCACTCGTATCTACCCACGGCACGCCGACAATAAATCTTACTCCATAACAATACTCCGTGATCATTGATTCCAGATATTGGTCACGTGGGCTGATGATACCTATAAAGTTACAGTATGTGTAGTCACAGATGCACTTAGGAACAATATATAAATTCTTTTAAACTACTCTCAAAATAAGGCTTTGAAATCAGAGTGTTATAAAGTGATATCGTTTTACAAGCTTTTATTTCGGTTATTCTTACCTGCCTGATGGTGAGCGATAACCGCCGTGCAAAGATGTCAAAAAGTGGATCTGGTGTTACAAATGTTAATTTTTTTTGTTAGTAGACTATCAGACTAACCTAATTATAAACAACAATTTCTTATTATTACTAATAACTACTTACTTAATTATTACTACCTATCTATTATTTATTATAACCAAAGTTCGATAACCAACTGGCCCTCAGGTTAACTACGACCAATTCAATATGAATGTGCAAGTCTATCTGTCCCTATAGGTATAAATTAGCATGTACCGTAGGGGCGGCTCTTGAGACAAATAGTTCCCGAGACGCTGCTCTGCTATTTATTATGCTAATCAACTACTCTGCTATACCACGCTATACTGATTCGCTGTTCTCTCTGCAGATAATGTATGAGGGTAGATGCCGCTAGTTTGTATATTAAGTGCTGCAATTAGTTAGTACTTTTCATCTCGCCCATCAATTTTCTTTTCTTGTCGGGTAACTTCTACTCTATACCTAGGTAACCTAACTCATAATAATATTATATGTGGTAGGTAACCTACGTCATAATACTATTTTATGTGACAAATTGCAACCCTATTAATATGTATATAGATCGCAGCCAATACCAATGCGAAACAAAACACGTACTACGAACAGCGTTTGTTTGATTATTGTAAGAACACTCAAAAACACACAATTACTTTAACCGCTATTCTAACGGCATATTTTAAGAAAAATCGCTGCATAATAAGTGAACAAAATATTACATTAAACAATAACATAATTATTAGTGACACGCTTGGTTTCATACAAAATGTCGCACTTACGGCATCTATCCCGGTATCACATTTGTGTTTTGTCTCGATACAATCGAAGACAATGTGTTTGATAGAAAACGTCGAACTTCTCCTACGAGTGTAGAATACTATTTGTTAATTGAATATCCATCGTTGTGCTAATGGAGTGAATAGAGATTGGCTTTAAAGAGCTCCTTTAGATGCAGATAACTTGGAGAGATTGTGCCATTTTCTTAGAGACATTCTGCAGTGATCTCTTAAAGTTGATGCCGCACAGCCGCAGGATCGCGCGGGAAAGTAGGACGGTAGGTAGGTAGGAGGTTCGACTTCATATAAGCACCCTGTCACTCTTTCAGATACAAAGCGGACGCGATCAGGTACAAAAGAAAATTGCGACCGCTTTTCCACGCAATTCCACTTACTTAATTGTTTTATTGCGGCAGAATAACTTGCGAATTTTGCTTGTGAATATATTTACTTGTGCTTTCAAAATATTGTAAAATACAACAAAAACACTTAATGAGAGTTCGATAAAAAGAAAAATATTTTTATTATCCCATATTATAGTAACATCAGGTGCGTTTTCCCATCTAAACAATGTTTTTCACCCCCCATATCACTAACAATAAATACATTTATAATCATTTCAAGTGGTCACCCTCGGCCCTCGCCCTTACATATCAAATCAATTCAATTCAGCGACAAGTGTGGTGGGACATTAGCACATCCATTCACGACCACTCATTGTCCATCACTGAGTTTGGGACATGACAGCTATCTGCGGGACATTCATTTTCATAATAATGGATAGCGGTGCACAGCGGTCCGCTGAAATACATATGTCAATAGCCTATGTGTTATTCCTGAGTCTCCACCAAATATCAGCACAATCTATTTAGCCTGAATCGTGAAGAAGGACACACACACACACACACACACACACACAAACACTTGTGTCACATTACATAGGTGTATAGATACGTACTTTTGCATTATAACATCAGTAATCAGTAAGATAATAAAACGTAAATTTGTTAAAACAGCGAAACAAATATACGAACAAGCGTTTCCTACGACACAAAGCCTGCAAATGGTTTACATTCAGCGTGTTTAGTTCCTCTCAGTATTCGCCTCAGGAACAAACACCGCAACAGCGAGCAAAATGTCCAAATGTAGCCGCATGTCATAATGACTTCAAACTATAGTAACTAAAGTAATAAAGGACAGACACCCCGCTCTGTAAAACAATACTGATGCTGAGCAGTTAATTAAAAAAGTCATCTTGATAATGGGTCTTGACAGACAGACAGACGGACACACGAGTGGTCCTATATGGGTTTCGTTTTTTCCTTAAGAGGTACGAAACCCTAAGAACAATTCCTATGCGCTGTTTGCCTGTTCTTCTCATAAAGGTGCTTCGATAATAATAACTTTATAAATAATTGTTTTGTTTTTATTGATTATTTAGACACGCGGCAGCGAGTCAAGCCAAGTTCAAGCAAAGGAACTGGCGACCGCGCCGTGTGTTATATTACACGAACCGTCCAAAGCGCGTTTTGACGACTTTTTACACCCTCGTTATACAAAAACTATTGCACATAGACAAGTCAAATTTGGCACATATACTACAATATACGAACTATATCTCTGTTCCAAATTCCAATAACACAGCTCAAACGGTTATTTAGATATAAACATCCAGTAATCGGTGAAGTTAATACATACTGAGGGATAGATCAAAAGTAATATCCCAGTTCCAGATGACCTAGACAGCTGAAATTTGGCATCCCGATAGGTAATGTCGTAGTAACAAAGGGAAAAATCAGAAACTAGTATTTTTCTATCATTTTAAATTATTATTAATTTTTTAAAAATGTATGATATTAAAGTTTGGAACGCCTAGGAACGCATAAAGCAATACATGGTGCATGTTGCTATAATGTTTGTGTAGGCGGCTATTTTCCGTTAGATACTACGAAGTGCGCGCGAGTCCACTATTCCTACTAATATAATTATAAATATAAATAAAAACTTTATACCTTTATACCTACTGTACGTATGGATACATGTTTTTTTTTTACTTTTTCACGCCTAAACTGGTGGGCCGATTGACTTTAAATTTGGTATAATAAAAAATATAGCTTAGACCCCTGAAATAACATAATATACACTACTGTACCAAACTGTATAGCGGGTAAAACAGCTAGGCACAGCTAGTCACTAATAAAAATAGGTTCCTGGTACCTACGCTACGTAACAATTGTATATCCTATGTAAATACCTATCAATATATCGACTCACCAGCACAAGGCGGCTCAGTAACATAGAGGTAATAATATTAACATTGTTTACAATAAAAATAATGTAGGTATGTATATCGCCTTAGGTGCTAGTTGGTGTAAACATTTTAGATACCTACGTACCTGTAACGTATAGTCATAATATTATAGGTATGTGGCGGTATCTGGGGGCACGGCAGTGCCCCCGCCATGTCGTCGTCATTACAAGTCTTGTCGGCTTAGGTTTCTTTTGATCGAAATTCTAATCCAGTTCCAGATGATCTCAAAAAGTTAAATTGCCATCCAGGTAGGCGGTTGGTATAAGATAGCTGGGTGAATATAGATAAATTTATGAGTAACTAGTATTGTTTAAAAATCAATTGATAAGGTACAATATTCAAATCAACAGTGCACATGAATGCTACATATAAATAAGTACTAAATTAATTATAGGTATAGGTATATCGAAGCACGGCGAGGCTCACGGTGCGCGGTGCGACGGCCGTGCCGTGGAGAAGTGGGGTGGGGGGAGGTACAATAAATAATCATTTGGTATTATAATCTTATAATGACTGAGTGTTTTAACCTATTACATACTAAAAAGTACTGTACAAAAAGCAATGATATCCCATCAAAAACATAAATGTGAAAAGAGAGCCAAGTTCAATATTACGATGTATGTACCTACTCATAGTTACCTATGATTTGGTAGTTGACTTCAACGACAAAAGAAATGAGATCTAAATGGGTGCCAAGTTCAATTGTCAGTCCTGAAAAATATTTACAACATAAAATATTTTATTACAACTTAAAAGATTATTTCTTCTTATCACTTAGAATTAATATTATTTTGAAGCCCAAAGTTTGACTTGGCTAGTTCTCATGGGTACCATACGACGAAGTATCATTGGGATAAAACAATAGATACTTTATTGTATACCACATAATGTTAGAAAATACATAAGTACATAATTAAAATTAAAAATTACAATGTACAAGTGGCGGTCTTCTCGTTAAAGAGCGATTTCTTCCAGACAACCAATGGATGGAGGGGACTAATTTACACGATAAAAGACGGTGGCGCACTAATTAGTATTAAGTGCGTTTATTAGTGATCAAGCTAAAGTTAAGAGAGAACCTACCTAGTATATTATGAGAACTGGCCAAGTCAGTCTTTAGGCTTCAAAATAATATTAATTCTAAGTGATAAGAAGAAATAATCTTTTAAGTTGTAATAAAATATTTTATGTTGTAAATATTTTTCAGGACTGACAATTGAACTTGGCACCCATTTAGATCTCATTTCTTTTGTCGTTGAAGTCAACTACCAAATCATAGGTAACTATGAGTAGGTACATACATCGTAATATTGAACTTGGCTCTCTTTTCACATTTATGTTTTTGATGGGATAATTAGACTTACTGTAATCCTATGTGTTGCTCCAGGGTCTAAGCTATCTCTATACCAAATTTCAGCTTATTCAGTCCACCCGTTTAGGCGTGAATAAGTAATAAACATACATACTCAACCCTCACAAACTTTCGCGTGTGATTACAGTTTGTATAACTTTTGAATTCAAACATAAATAGAGTTAAATTTATAATATAGAAGCTATTGTTTATAAATTACATAATATTTGATCTTTTTACATGGCTGCAGTTTAGTGTCTAGTGCGCGACATCTGCCATTATTTCCCATTCTGTGACGAGTAGTGTCCCAAAATGGGCGCACTCCAAAGCCCCCAATCTCCAATTCATCTCATTTCTCCCCCAATGCATTTAGTTGCAGGTGCCAACTATATTTCTTCTCAATTTCGAGTGAAAATATTTCTATGTTCTCAGCGGGAGTTCCTTTGAAAAGCCCCTGAACTTGGGATAATGTCTTATTCAGTAAAGATTGTTGTTATTATCTGCTGACATCTTATTTCAAAAAGACTAGCCTATAAGGAAGAAATGAAGGAATAATAAATTTTCTCTTTTGAAAATAATTCCGATTTAAAACTTTCAATAAAATTAAAAATATATATATTTGCATTTAAAAACAGGATTTAAAAACTTAAATATATCTTAAGCTTTGTTATATTTATAACGATCTCATAAAACAATTACAGTCCCTATAATGTTTCAAATCGTTGCCCTGTAATTTTTGAAGTGAAACTTCTTTATCGGCGTTGGAAAAAAATTACCGTCACATTTTTCGGTTACGCGTTACGCGCCATCTTTTGTTTCTTGCCCCTACCAAGGTTGGTTCAGACGAAGAGTACTTTCACTTTCTCCAATGAACATGAATTTAAAAAATTTATAAATTTAAAATTTAATTTAATTAAAGAAGTTTCACTTCTTACGTGTGTACACACGCACACATTTTTTTTAAATATTTTTCTACTACATAATATAATGTTCAATTGATAACCTCCTTTTGTGAAGTCGGTAAAACCTATTTACAAACATAGTACACAAGCCAAGTTAGGTTCCAATTACAGCATAATGCCAGCAACTAGCAGCACAATACCGCCATTCAAACTCGAACTAGTTTCTCACTACCCTGGACCTATTCCGGCGGCGTGTTTGTTTTATAAACAATATGTTCGGCTAATATTGCCAGTAGTTTGAGTTTGAATTTCAGAGCTAACACTATACCAAATTTCAGCTCAATCGGTCCACCAGCTTGGCGTGATGAAGTAACAAAGGTACACACTCACAAACTTTCGCATTTTTATAATATACAAGTGACTTCTGGATCCGTTAAAATAAAATTATGAATGTTTCTCTATTATATTATGCGTGTATTAAACATAATAGAATAGAATAGAATAATTCTTTATTGCAAACCAAACAATTACAAAGAAGTTACATAATCCCACATAATGGCATACATGGCACATAATGGCCTGTACATAATGGTATCTTATGTACCATACATTTTCTTCTCGCATTACTCTGTCCATTTCAAAAAATTATTAGTATTTTTTATCGAACTAAGCAAAGGGAGAGACGGTTGCATTGCCGATTCGATAGGCTGACCCCACATCGAGGGAGGTCAGGATCCAGGCCCATCTATACGCCAAGTATAGATTCTGAGTGATACACAAAAATCATAAAACCGTTTCGGAGAAGTTCAACAAACTCTGACAAGAGACAAGCTTTTATTTTATTATGTTAGATGTACAAATATTATTCATGATATTTTTCATGACTTCCCGTAGAAACCCCAAGAATAAACAATGTTTAACAATGAATATTGAGGGCGCATTACGGACCCCTAAATTGATTTATTCCCAGTAAAGATACTGGGAAAACAAGTACAATAGGGTAAACAGAATGAGGTTACACTCGGCAATCGATTTCAACATTAGTCGGCCTGAAACTCTGCTACCATCGACGATATACCACGTAGACGGCTAATACATTACAGCAATACCGTCCTGGCTGATCAAGTCGTCTAAATAGTTCCATGTGTAAAAATGTCTCATAACGACCAATCCTATAATGTCTAGAGTATCAAAATTACTATTCTAAAAAATACATAACTTGCTGTGCGGAGGATTGAACGCTGATCTGTGTCCGTGTTTTGAAAGATTAAGATTATCGCGAGATATAGACAAACTCAAATCCTCCATTATTCTAAGATGCAGCTCACTAACATAACAAAGTTATATTAATCTGTTTAAAAGTTACGGCGTGAAGAGGTAAACACGTCTCTATAATAATATTAATTACGATAGAATATGACGTATATTCCTGACGTGATATCTGAATTCGTTCCCCCTTCATTATGTTTCTATAGGAGTACAGTCGACGCTCCCGCCGGTAGCTTCTCGCAATAATCTCGTTTGGCGGAATAATTTCAGCCGTTTCATTTCGGTTATTGGATTTTCCTGAGCATTCACTTTGGAGTTGATATTTGTAATAAATTTTTATCCGCCCCTTAACGTGGCTTTCAGTTTTTATGGGATCATCTGCATTTGTGTAGACTCGATGGTTGACCTTTACATTCCCGACAAAATGTCGACTTCTTTTTAAATTACTTTGTTTTTGAAACCTGCAGGAAGCGAACTCGATGACTTTTTATTTATTCGATTAATCTAATACTGTGACTATATTACCATAGGCCCCCCCCAGAAGCATTGTAGAGTTACGAATTTTGCACATATTTCATGGTAAAGATTATATTTTTTTTCTCGGCGCTCGCAGCAAGCTGCTCGCGCACTTATTATTATGAATGTTTAAGCTTTCTAACAGCTCAGAGCGAACTAAACACACATTTTTCGTAGTAAAAATTGTAATATTTTTGTCCGTCCGCACCTTGGCCCCCCCCAGAACCAAATCCTGGATCCGCCTATGTATATTACTACTATATTATATACATATATTAGATTACCTAAACGCCTGTTCAAATCTGGATTATATTCTAAGGGTTGTGGAAAATATAGCGCTCGGTATTTTACTAAATATACTGTTTTGTTTCGATACCGCCGGTGGTGAAGCTGGCGAAGCAGGTGGCGAATATCGCTCTGGTTTGAACAGGCCTTAATACTTCACAACAATATTATTGAATATTATACATTTATCCATACTTTTGAATTAATAATAATGAAAAGTAGGATGAATACAATGGGATTTTTGTGGGAAATACCTTTATTAGTCGGTCCGTATGATTTCTCGGCCACAATTAATAATAGTACAGTAATCTTAAAATAGTAATAATATGGAACTAACTGCGAATACCTTCCACATTAAACTGGCCCAAAGTTAAACATAATAATATATTTATATATCTTAAAACGTACCTACGCGTGTAATTCCTACATGTCCTAGGTAATAACCGACACTTATAGCTAGTTACAACTCAATCTAGAAAATAAACTCGATTTACTTAAACTTGTTTGAAATTGAGCTATTAAAATAATTCAAGAACCATTTGTAAAACTTTTGCACTCACTCTTACTTAGGTACCCTATTTATTTCTTTTTTTTATTATTCTAGACACCGAGAAGCCTACCACCAGTAAAACATGTTCTCTAACTCTACTATAATAAAAATAACTCTTTTATTTATACCACACAGAAAAAAGTTTAAAACTAAGAATTGAATTTAATTAAGTAGGTACTAAGTATTAGTTTTAATCGTTCCGAGCAATTTCTTCCAGACAACCTTACTTAAATAAGAAACATACTCTTCCAATATTATGGAATATCGTCGTGGGTTGATCAGACATTCAATTTTATGTGCATTTAAAGGTATATAAAGAACGCACTGCATAAAAAAAATCTTCCTCCATCACTTTCCTGCATTTTATATGAACTAGCACACTACAGGCATGTCTGTAATTCGTAATACCACCAGACCGTAATATCTACCTGTTCTGCTTTAGTTCCAATAAAATGTTCGCAAAAAGATTTTTATAATATTATTATTATGCTATGCGTCGCGTTGCCCGCCGTAGTTTGCGTCAGCCTTAACTCATCTTATCAAAACATCAAATACAACAAACTAAAACCTCTACCTAACGTAATCACAAGTTAGACATAACACTAACAACTAACAATGTCTAAACCTAACTCAGAGCCGGGACAAGTTGAACTCGGCGCTAACAGAGTTAAATACCAGTTAGCACTAACACCAACACTAACACTAACACGGCTAATGTTAGTGTAATGAGTGTTATAAGTTAGCTGCGAGCTTGATGAACTTTATAACTAACTACACAAGACGAAACGTTTGAGATCGTATAATTTGAGTTTCGAGTTGATAAGTCACTCAAACACAAGGTGAAATTAAAACATAATACAGACAGACAGACGGACAAACAAGAGTCTTTGTAATTACAGGGCTAAAGAGTCTTAAGTAAGAAGCGTTGGTGCAGTGCACCTAGAATTTCACATCATTGTGATTACGGGCAGCGTTATCTCTTAACATCAGGAGAGCGTCTTGCTCGTATTCTTACTTCTTCACATAAAAAAAAACGTTATTGGTTCCAGTTTTCATTGAACCCTAAAAAACTAAACCGATTCGTGCGTCGAGAGTTTTGCCTTCGCATATTGAAAGAAAGCCTAAAGTTTTTTAATTAATAAAAAACTAAATAATAATAATACGATTTTGAAAACTAACGCGAGCGTAGTTAATAATAATAATGTGTGTTAAAAAAAATGTTTTTCTGTCAAATAATCGATTTCTTTCCTATACTTTACACTTATTTAGACACGCGGCAGCGAGTCAAGCCAAGTTCAAGCAAAGGAACTGGCGACCGCGCCGTGTGTTATATTACACGAACCATCCAAAGCGCGTTTTGACGACTTTTTACACCCTCGTTATACAAAAACTATTACACATAGACAAGTCAAATTTGGCACATATACTTAAATATACGAACTATATCTCTGTTCCAAATTCCAATAACACAGCTCAAACGGTTATTTAGATATAAACATCCAGTAATCGGTGAAGTTAATACATACTGAGGGATAGATCAAAAGTAATATCCCAGTTCCAGATGACCTAGAAAGCTGAAATTTGGCATCCCGATAGGCATAGTCATAGTAACAAAGGAAAAAATCAGAAACTAGTAAATTTTAATGATTTAATAATATTTTTAAATTTAATAAAAATTGTTAATTTTAAAGTATAGTAATTAACTTGCAAATTAAATATGATCCACCTTCCGGTTTCCGATTAAGCTGAAATTTGGCATGCATGTATAAATTGGATGACAATGCAATATTATTGTAACATGGAGGTGATCTGACGATGGAGCTGGAAGGTGGCCATAGGGACTCCGTAATTATATGACGCAACCCCATCGAGTTTGGGCTTATTTGATTTGTCTTGACGAGTACTTTGATACTATATAGTAATCAGGGTCTGATGATGGAGCTGGAAGGTGGCCATAGGAACTCCATAATTAAGCGACGCAACCCCATCGAGTTTGAGCTCGTTTGATTCGTCTTGACGAGTACCTTTGTGCTAGATAGTAATAATAAATGCTTGTTAAAAAAAATTTCATGTTACCTACTATAAGTACAAACTACCTCTATGATTGATAATAATTAATGGTATGGTAATTTTAAGTATATACTTTTGTTATATTGTTTATGAGTCACGATTAGGGATGAGCGTTAAATAAACGGACTAGTTAAATCAACCGTCGACGTGCATTCAACGCTTCGACGGTCTACCGTTCTCTGATCTACTAGTTAAATTCGTAAACGACTAAACGAGAAATCCCCACGTTCTTATCAACGCGAAATGCAACGTCGACTTTTTAACGTGGCCGTTTCTTACGTTACTACACGTCTAAACGTTGAAACAACCTAAAATAAACTCTAACACTAATGTAATAGAGGTTACTTTATAATTATCTGAAAACGGGTAGACAGTCGAACAGTTGAAACAATCTAAAGTAAACTCTAAATGTAATGTGATAAGATCTTTATTATTAAAATAAACGCTCTAAGATGATAGGCCTTTTATTCCCGCGTTATACTTAAACTAAAGAGGATGGCAAATATGGTAACGTAGCGGTTGCGAAAGAGAGGGAATGCGTTGGTTCAATGCGTGTGTTGCGTGTTTGGTATGAAGGGAAGATCATTTCCTTTTTACAAGCTTTATATTACTTTCACCTGTCTGTTGTCTGTCTGTCTGTCTGTCTGTCTGTCTGTCTGTCTGTCTGTCTGTCTGTCTGTCTGTCTGTAATCAAATCTTGCAAGTTTAATTTGACCCACTTCCCGGTTTCCAATTGAGCTGAAAATTTGCATGCGTGTGTAAATCGGATGACAATGCAATATTTTTATGACATCGAGCTGATCTGATGATGGAGCTGGAAGGTGGCCATAGGAACTTTGTCATAAAACAACGCAACCCCATCGAGTTTGGGCTCATTTGATTTGTCTTGACTAGTACTTTATGATGCAAGATAATAATAATAAATAAAGCTTGTTTTTAAAAAGTATTTTTAAAATTTCACTTGTTACAAGCTTTTATTTACTTTTACTTGTCTATCTGTCTGTCTGTAATCAAATCTTGCCAGTTATATTTGACCCACTTCTCGGTGTCCAATTTAGCTGAAATTTTGCATGCATGCATAAATCGGATGACAATGCAATATTATTATAACATGGAGCTGATCTGATGATGGAGCGGGAAGGTGGCTATAGGAACTCCGTAATTAAACGACGTAACCCCATCGAGTTTGGGCTCATTTGATTCGTCTTGACGAGTACTTTATGGTAATAATAATAACAGCTTGTTTTTAAAAAGTTTATTTAAAATTTCACTTGTTTAAAATTTACCTACAATTTTACATAGATTAATAGGCTAAACACTAAACCAACTGCAACGTGTCATCTAGTCTAAGTTAATCGTCAAGTCTAACGTTTAATACAACGATAATAGTCAACGAGACGACACGTTAACTAGTCGACGAATTTAACTAGTTGATCGACCCGTCCATGAACGAAATTTAACGGTCTAGTTTCGTCGACTGTAAAAACGTCGACGACCCATCGCTAGTCACGATAAGGAGTAAATACCTAATACCTATTCTATTCCACCGTCCCATGGCCGGTGCACCGGAAATAATTAAAATCAAATAAATATAAATTAAGTTCTAGTAAGCCCAAAGGGCTTGATAATTAATCTATATGATAGGGCTTACTATGACTATTTCATTTCTGATATGCGTCTGGTATTGGCTCAGTTATTTATTACATGTGGATTTTAAGAGCTTCACGTGAGAATAATATTATAACGAATGGAGTAGGTATTATACCACCTTTATTTTATTTAACCTTACTCTTATCAGTTTTAGTACTTACATACAATTAAATGATAGGTATTTCGGACCACGCCAGCGCATTAGGTATACATCATTAAATTATGGATAAGTACCTACCTACTATTAAATTCTGTACAAAAAGTAATGATATCCTATCAAAAACATAAATGTGAAATTAGAGCCAAGTTCAATATTACGATATACCTACCTAATGTATTATGTAGGTACCTATGCGTTAGTTGTTTGTTGACTTCAAAGACAAAAGAAGGGAGATCTAAATTGGTGCCAAGTTCAATGGTTAGTCCTGAAATATATTTATAACATAAAATATTCTATTACAACTTAAAATTTATTTCTTCTTATAACTTAAGATAAATATATTATAGCTTGAGATCTGACTTGGCTTGTTCTCATATTGTATTATGCGAAATATTATAATTAACTTGCCTTCTAAAACTGTCTATAAAACTAGCCGCCGTGGAACATAGGGCTCTTTCGTGACTGTTTTTGTATGCAGGTATCTACTTAATAATATGTCGTATATGAGAACAAGCCAAATTAGATCTCAGGCAATAACATATTTATCTTAAGTTATAAGAAGAAATAAATTTTAAGTTGTAATAGAATATTTTATGTTATAAATATATTTCAGGACTAACCATTGAACTTGGCACCAATTTAGATCTCCCTTCTTTTGTCTTTGAAGTCAACAAACAACTAACGCATAGGTACCTACATAATACATTAGGTAGGTATATCGTAATATTGAACTTGGCTCTAATTTCACATTTATGTTTTTGATAGGATATTTCTTACAGCGCAGGCCAAAATAAAATGCTCAAACGAATTCACAGAGCTGCTTGCTCAGTCCCTGCCAGAATGTATGCAGCGCAGAAATCGCCTTATTTCTTTCTTGGGCTGGGGCTACATAAATCATGTTCGCGCCGCAACTTGCCTGCCTTTTGCCACAGTTTTACACGTCCTGCCCTGAAAGTGGCACAACATAGGTAAATTAAAAAAAATGTTAAGTACTTTAAGCTCGCATTCTTTTAGCCAGGGCTAGATGCACTTTATCATAATAATTCATGACCTAAAAAGTAGTATATAACCCAAATTTTAATAAAATTTTAATGGGACCGTACCTGGAAAGAAAACAATTGATAAAATACTAGACCTAGCACCAAAGTACTCGTCAAGACGAATCAAATGAGCCCAAACTCGATGGGGTTGCGTCGTTTAATTACGGAGTTTCCATGGCCACCTTCCAGCTCCATCGTTATAATAATTATGCATTGTCATCCGATTTTATACATGCATGCAAAATTTCAGCTCAATCAGAAACCGGGAAGTGGATCAAATTACACTTACAATATTTGATTACAGACAGACAGAGAACAGACAGGTAAAAGTAAATAAAAGCTCGTAAAAATAATAAGCGAAGTAAATTTTAATCGGAATTAAAATTGTTTTATTATTTGTTCACATTTTTCGTCCAGTCTTGTAAATCGGTAGTTATATTAGGCGCTAAGGTAGTGTTCCCGACAAATCTAGGCGATTTGCGTCGACTCAAGGGGTCCCACGTCAGGCGGTTAAATTGTGTTACTCTGATTTACTTCAACCGGAGCGTTTGCACGAGTCGTTAGCTGCACTGCCTTATTTCCTACTGCCTTTGCTTGTAAAATGTAGGAGATTTGGGAAGTTTTATTTTATGTGTACTAAACGTTGTGATTTCTTCCGGTAAACTGAATATAGACTCGAGTATATACCTAACCTACACGCGGCTTTGCTCGCCCTAGTGTTTTTTATTTGTTTGAGATTCGGTTTGTTGGTATAAGTTTGGCATCTTGAAATTGTTTTTCTATTTAAGCTTGTGATTTTAATTTTTCTGTACAATTTAAGAAGGTTTTCTTTATCCGTCCCCTGCTCTTTGAACTTTGAATTAAAAAAAACCATAAATAAAGGTCGAAATATCTGATTAATATGTTATTTTGGCAATATGTAAGGAAAATCACATTCACGTACATTTCTGAAATTTGAATTAAGTCTTGAAGAATTGTCCCATGTAAAATCCTGACAATACTTATATTAAAAATTTATACTTTTTATTTATCGAATTGAAGTCCTCCTTTTTAGAAGCAGTTTAATTAATAAATCCAAATGATTCATTTTCGGTGTTTGTATTCGATGCTTCCTTAATTCCAACGTTGGTATCAATTTCCTAAAGTTCAAATATTATGGACAGATGAAGCGAGGCTCCATCTGCGGCCAATAGATGCCAAATGAATGCTTACTTATAGAACCTCCGTTTTAATTAAACCTTTAGATTGAAACCCGACGAGGGGGGATCTTCAAGTATTGAGATCTGTTACAAATAGATATTATTATTGTACTGAAATTATAAAATAAATGAGAAAGTTTATTTGGATTGATGTTTTTTAATTTACCGTAGAACCATAATATGAAAGACCAAATTATCAGCCTAGCCTATGTGTTATGTGGTCTAAGCTAGGTAGCTTATAAATATTAAAATACCTATAGTAGTATTTTTAGTTAGTGTTAGTATTTAAAGTTTTATTTTAGGTATTAAGTTAAAAACAAAATCATGTTTAGATATAGTCAACTTAGCATATAATTCGTATATTTTTTAATCGTCATTTCGGCCCTCACGACACAGACTCACGTCTAGTGTGAGGACCACAAGTACTCACATTATTGTTTGCTCAAATGTTAAATAAATAAATAAATATCTCCAAATAAAAATTAATAAATACCTCTATGTATATTATATATTAGCCGATTGAGCTCAAATTTTCTATATAGGGAGGTCCCAATATCGAAAATTTGAGCTCAATCGGTTCAGGTATTAACAGGTAACAAACACACATCCACGCAGACAGCTTTCACATAAATTTATAATATTAGCAGGATGGTAGGAAGCAGGTTAGTATGATATAATATGATGAAATAGGAAGTAGGACGGTAGGAATTAAGGTAGGATGCAGGATAATAAAACCTTTGATAGCATTTTCAGAGACATTTTAATATTTATAATTTTACCACACCTTAAGCAATTTTTCCAATTTAAAATACGATGGAATAATTTGTCAAAGATATTAAATATGAAGTTCTCCGGTGGGAGCAGATGATTTATATTTTAATTACATTTTTAAGATTCATTCACTGAACGTTACGTACAGGTGTTGCCGGACCACGGAATAATTTACAAACAGGAACGGTCGCGATGTATAATTCAAATCAGGAACTGTACTCTGTACACAAACACGCTAGAAATTGGATTATATTATTTGGGTATAGATATTATGATAACTATATTTGAGTGACAATAAAAATCTGAATCTATCTAAATTCTTAAAATAATTTAACTCAAGAAAATACTAAATTTCCTCACGAAAAACACTTGTGGAAACTTACTAATTTTAAAAACGATGGTAACGTGTCGCGGTATTGTAAACAATTTTTATCCGTGGAATGAAAAAATCCTACGTCCTTACTCGAGACTTCAACTATCACTATTCCAAATTTCATTTCAATCGATTCAGTAGTTAAAGCAGAAGAGATAGTATGTGCAGACACACGCATTTATATTGTAATTCTGTATCAAATAGATAGATAACGCTTTATTGTTACAAAAGTTACAGAACAAACAATATCTAACATTAAATTAATAAATTTAATTTTATTATTATGTGTTAAACCGGTATAAGTTAAAACGTTGGTCCCAAACTGCCGAGTTCATCACCCCGATGAAGTCACTCCAGTTCGAACAGCAATAAGAGACACAAACGAAACATCGACATCACTTACATCGTAATCGACCGCATAACTCTTATCTGAACATCTTCGGAACATTTTACGGCCACTCTACCTCACTATACACTTTATGGCTTGCATTTAGCGAATATACGAGTGGGTACCAAATATGGCTTCGGACTTCTTTCACGAATTTTGAACCGGCACTTAAAAATTTATAATTATGCTAATAAAATTGATATTCATTAAGAGCGCCTCTACACTACGTTCCACCAGAATCTGCCATGGCGGATTCGGAAAATGGCTTTCGCACAACATACGGCCCGTACGTCATGAATCCGTCATGATGGCTTAACAAATCTTCCTACTTATGAAAGTGAAAGAATGGTGTGTTTGGTACCTCTTTACGCCTAAATGACTGAACCGATTGAGCTGAATTTGATATATTAGTAGCAGTAGCATTAGTAAATTAACTTTTGATAAGGCACAGCAACGTAGCTGCGTTATAGGCAATTAAATATAGATAACGGATACTGCGCAGACAAATTGCTAGCTTCTGATCATTCAAAATGATTAAATTTAGTATTCATTGCTTATAACCTAGACCGCACGCAAACCAATCCATTCATAATCCGTACAAATCAGACATAATACGAAAAGAAAGCTATTTATCAAGTATTTATATATACATCGATTAGTACTGGCGTGACTGAAATAATAAACTAACCACGGCATAAAGGAGATCTTGAATAATAACCATCGTCATTTCGATGCAAATAAACTTGCGTTTAACAGCTGAAGTTTACAACTTTCCATTTATAATGGAGAAAATCGGGGTAGGTCCCGGATGCGTGGCCATTTTGTGGCCGCCATCTTGACTTATAGTGGACCACTTTCCCGCCATTTCCCGATTGGGCGCGCTTTGGTTTACGACACACTATCTTATACAGCTTAGGAGACCTTGTTTTAAATGGCTAGGTTTATTATTCTAGCGAATGTTGCAAAGATACTAAGGTTTGGAATTCAATCACGATTAAAGATATCTGTTAGATATGATTTTTTTTGTTAAGCCGTTACGCTTTTCACTTTTCACATTAATATTGGCGAACTTACTTGATTCCGGAAAATTCTGAACGTTTCTATTTTTGGAAGTCGGTTAAAATGAAATCTGACTAAAGCTATCAAATATGAAGCTAATAATGATACGGTCATATTAATGTCGGTTTCTAGGACAAGTTTAATTAGAAGTACCGACCGATTAGATTTGACTGCTAATTCAATTGCTCTTAACATTGAATTTAATATGATAATCTCAAACGGGAAGACACTTCTAGTGACAAAGTATCACAACTAGGTACTGCGAAATTCAGGAAAAGGAAGGGAACTCATGATATTGAGACCTTTAACTGAATGAAAACTTAATTTTTGTTTCTTTGTTTCAGGTAATACAAAGTCTTCACAGTGTTAATGAAAAAGAAACACCAATAAGGACTACCTACTTCAAAGTATTAGCTCTTGAGAAACGGTAAAATATCTCTTTACCATGCCGAGGTATCTCTTAAAACTTATTTATATTTAACTTATTTAAATTAAGACTGAATGTTTGACTGACTGATCTATCAACACATAGAGAAAGATTTTTTGCAAGCAGGAGTAAAGCCGCGAGAGTAAGCCAGTTTAGCTATACAATACACATGTTTGATTTCAATGAAAACCCATTGATAGTCGATATCAATGGCGGATCAGACCACAATCAGCCATCAGTACACTGATGCGATCACTCCCATTGCATTCACAAAAACCTTTTAAAAAAAAAAAAAAACTGTAACTGTAATGGCGGGGTTACAACGTGCGAGTAGATGGCATGACAGTAGTCAGCTACTTGTACGATGCATACGAGTATGTTCTCACAAAAATGTGCGTATTAACTTGCGAATCCCATATAATAATGATATTATGAAAAAATATATGAATTACGAGTATACTTAATTTAAATAGATTATGTAATACTTAATTTAAATCGAGGCGACGTGTGACCAAATCCTGGGCACTCTGACATCTGACACTGGTTTGTAGCACATGGATTTTCTGTAGATTGGTTTGAGGCCGATCTGTGATTAATAAAAGTGTTCTTTACTGCTGTAGTATTATTGTTAGTTTGTTTTTCTCGATGAAGGCATTTGCCACAGTAAAAAAAAAAAAATCCTGTAATATACCGATCTCGGAGAGATGAGACTTGATAGATTCACAACCTAATTGCATTTCCTCTGGTACCAAAATGGAACTTTCCTCATAGTTTATATCTTACTGACTGTACATTAATACGTATGACTGTACAGTTTATTTATGGACCCAGTCGGATGTTGTGAAAGTTTAGAAGAGAGGGAAAGTCCTTATTATAGGACCTTTTTTTTACCCAGAAAATATGCGTTACGCATTATCACCCCACGCCGGGGAGCGCGGGGCGGGATGTGGGACTCCACCGCCGAAGATGGGCGCGGCGGGGATACCCACTAAAAATCTGAGGGTGTTACCTGCGGGACGCCATAATGCCGGGGCAGCTGAAGGGTACGCTGAAGCACTCATCCGGAGTCTACAATAACTAGAATATTTTACGCTAGCTGTCTTCACGTAACCGTGGCATTATCTGATGTATGGTAACTGCATGATATTCTGCGGCATCAATTCGCCGCAGTAATCGTCTAATTCGCGTCGTTTTGTGTCACGCGCTGCAATTGTCCGGTTGAATGGAAATGTCTGGGTACGATCCGCGTATTCACTATTGCATTTACCTATTGGAAATATAGAAAATATAATTGTAGTATTAAAATAGGTATTTATTTACTTCATGATTTTTTAAAACAAAGATAGTAATTCTGACAAGTTACACAGACATTTCAGTGCCGAAGTTGAACTAATTGTCAGGACTATAAAAATATAGGAAGCACGTGATAAACTTTGACTCCTAAAATCCTCGGAAACTGGGCATTCTATGAAGGTATTTTGTTAATAGATATTGTTTGTTGATATTGATGCCACCTATCGATTCATTAAGTATTCATAGCTGTTTTGAAAAAAAATCAAAATGACTGACACCAGGCATGCCACGCTCCATACAATCTTCAAAACCTTCAGGACCAATTTTGAACTTTCCAAAAAAACATTAGAGAAAGTTCAATCTCCAGCAAAATGAGTTGACGTCTCCAATTTCCAGCCATATCTAACCTCCTTCAGCATTTTCATATCCTTGTTGTGAAGTGGCACACAAATTGCAGCGTCGCCTCGCTGCAGCGGCCGGAAGCTACGAGCGGACGAAGCGAAGCGACGGGCGGACGAAGCGACGCCGGTGTTACCGTGTGATACCATGGGATACGTAGGTTAAAGGAACAGCTATAATGTACCGTCTGTGATATTTTTTTATTGACGCAGGAAAAATGCGCTACGCTCGGGGAGCGCAATATGTTCACGGTATTTGCGACTCCCCGCCGATGATGGGTGTGTCCGGGATACCTACTAAAAACCTGGGGTGTTCCTGCGGATTGCTATAATACCGGGTGTCCATTAAAAGTACAAAATGTTCCGGCTAGCGTTCGGCCAATGATGTTGTGAACCCACACCAAGCACCTTTAGTGCGTTGTATCGTTGTATCTCACTCGATTTTATCAAATTATTAGTCAGTAAAGTAGTCGTTCCTGTTTGTTATTTATTCCATGCCTCACCTCACCTCACCGTGTGCAACCTGCCTAAACAATGTGAAGCCTGGGGAGTACACACACTGCATTGCAGTTTTGAATTATTGATTACCACTTTAGGCCTTTAGGGCATACCTATATTACGCCTTAAGCCGCGTCTCCGGCGCCTTTTTTGGTGTAAACATTAAAAGCATCACAACATTTTTCACCAAACATTGTCAAAGTACACTTTTTGTTTGCTTCAACTATGTTTTTGCTTTCTGTACCCGATGAAAAGCACGTACTACAATACATAATATCAATATTCAGCAAAATCGCCGAGATTTTTTAAAATGTTGTTATGTTTATGTTGAATGTTTGAACCAATAAAAGCGCTGGAGACGCGGTCTTACAATTTACATGTTAGTTTATTTACATCATTTTTAACAAAATAAAGGTCCCTTAAGGTGGAAGCGTTAAATATTATCCTAGGTAAAGTAGTCTATACCTACTACTTCAGGGTGGAAAGCCAAGCTACCTAAATTCCAAATTTCAAGTCGATCGTATCTACCGCTGTAAAAATTACCCTCCTAAAATTTATTTTTTTAAAGTATATTTTGGAAAAAAAACGGCTTTTTTATTTGCCGCTTTAGTAAAAAATAGGATATGAAACAACAGGCGTGGCTCTAAAACAGAATAATCAAGTTAAGCTTGTCATCCAATTACGTAAAAGCATACGTTGGCCTATGTATATTATGTAGGTGTAGTAGGTCCATTTGATAAGAGCTTCATAACAGGACCTCGTGTGGCAATTGCATTTGTTTCCGGACTTGTATTGACTTTGGTCACGAAATTTGTTCAGTTAAGGTACCCAAAAGTGCCAGTCATTCTACCGCCTGAGCAGTGATGTGCAAACATTACTGTGCTTCGGTAGGAGAGTGGGCACTGCAGCTAGTGAAATTACTGGGCTGAAGAGTTTTAACATCTTATGATTCTTGAGTAAGAAGCGTTGGTGCATTGTGGAATCCTGAGTGGCACTGTACTGATTATGGACAGCGTTATCTCTTACCACCAGGAGAGCGTCTTGCTCGTCTTCTTACATATTTGTATAAAAAGGATCTTTAACATATCTTAATTGGTGATTCCTTCAAAAGCCACTTCCCTTAATATCCAGCGTTCAAAGCCAAACACACATAAAAGCGTAACTCCTCTAATTTCGCGTTATTCCGCTCCTAATGACGCTCATGTTAAGGACCCAATATATAGCATGTCTCAGCGTTACATGTGGAATGTGGAGACATTTGCATTACAAAGGTGACACGTGGAGACGGCGCCTTAATGACGGTTTAGATGAAAAACTTACACGTGAGGTTCTTAGAGCAATAGGATACGAAAACATGTTCTATTTTTATTATTAATAACAAGGAGATCAAGGATCTTGAATTTTGCGTGTTTGGTGGTTTAAATATACGCTACCTATTGTTATGTTATAATATACTAGCTGCGCCCAGCGGTTTTACCCGCAGTACTTATATATCCTATGTGTTATTCCAGGGTCTAAGCTATCTCTATACAAAATTTCAGCTCAATCGGTCCACCCGTCCACCGTTCCAGGCGTGAAAGAGTAACAAACATCCATCCAGACATACATTCTTACAAACTTTCACGTTTATAATACATATTAGTAAGATTGTCGCTCGCACGATTTGACGAATTTTGAAGGGAAGTTAATTTTTACCCGACTGGGCTAGGAGTAGGATTATTACATAAGTTAGTATTTCAATTTCTCACCTATTGAGATTTGAGATGAAATCAGGTGCCTATGTATACCTATTACCCGACAAATAAAACGCTAGGCACTTGTTTTTTATAAGAACTGCTAGGTTCCATCTAGATAATGAAATCTTACAGATCCCGAAATATCCAAAAAGCTTTGATTAAAAATAACAGTAACGATTGGCCCAAGTCTAAATTTTTCCAGGTTTTTGTCTCTATTTCGTCCAACCCTCATAATCATAACCAGGGCGAGGAAAGTTGTGAGTTGTTATTAATATTAATTAATACTAATTAACGCGAGGGTGAGAAGTATCTTGGGGCCTCAAACACATTATCTAGACTTGTCAATTAATATTAAAGCCCTCGGCGTCTTACTCGCAGACAGCTGGAAATTTGGGAATTTTCTTTTAATAAATGCGAAAGTTTTGAGAGGTGTGTGAGTGTGTGTGTGTTTGTCGCTTTAAAGAACACCAACCATTTTTTTACTTAGGAAAATGCGTTACGCATCAACACCCCACGCCGGGGGGCGCGAGGCGGTATGTGGGACTCCCCTGCCGTAGATGGGCGCGGTAGGGAATACCCACTAAAAACCTGGGGGTGTTCCTGCGGGACGCCATAATGCCGGGGCAGCGGGTACGCCGAAGCACTCATCCGCGGCTCACCACCCACACCTAAGTGTTACAATTGGCGGTCTTATCGCCGAGATTGTTATAATATTATGTTTTATAATAATAAAGTATCGTTCTATAAAGTGCAAAATCACCTAACTTACGGTGCGGTGTCTCCTGTAAATTTAATTTTTACCTTTCTTTTTCTTAAAAAAATATCCTATCTAATTTGAGGACCCTTCAAAATATCGTTCAAAAAATCTTCAATAATGTTTTGAAAAACATTTTCGTGCTCACTTATTCCCTTTCATGTTCCGTCGGATCACGTATAGGTCCTTCCCTACAGCCTTTACATTATATTCATAGAGCTTTTAAAAAGGGAGTTACAGTACCTTATACCGTATACCGATGTTCACGAAACTACGTTTTAGTTTTATGTTGGCCACGGTCACACAAACAGACGGTCAGTCAACATCGTGTCGGGCAAGTAGATGGTATGAATATTTCTCTAACTTCACTACACATCGTGCTGGTGAGGTGTGGAGTGTGGCCATAATGACCTCTTAAAGACAAGGTCCAGTGGATGGTAATTTTATAGCCCTTGCCGTAGCATACCATTCATGGTGTGAACCAGAACCCATTATTGCATGGCGCAAAGCGGAAGACGGATCCACCGTCAAAAAGGCGGTATAAAAAGCAGAAAAACGGTATGGTCTGGCATCACTGTGCTCGCCTGGCCCCTCTTCAGTCAGTAGTCCCTGAATCTCCCTGTAGAGTGCACTACGTATCTGTATAGACAGCATACGAAGGGCGTCACTTAGTTATCGTCGCGACGGATTACATTACAGAGATGAAAGCCGTTTTTACAGACATGAATTTTAAATTGGCCGCGCCCGCGCCTTCCTTGCACCTTGTTTCATATCTACCTTGGGGTACACTATACTACCCACTCGTAGCTTCATGAATTTTATGATGATTGTACTTTGAAAGGGGGAAATTTGTAGTCATTTGTTATCGACTTCAAAAACGGTGGTTATCAATTTAATATGTGTACCTATATTGTACGTAATCTTGTAACTGGGAGTTATTTACATAGGACAATTTAATGCTTCTGAACAAGCACACAACTATTCAAAAGTGTATGTTATTTACACCAAATAGGTAAGTAAACATGTTTAAGTAGCCTATTTGAATAAATGCAATTTGATATGATATTATAGATCGTTTAAAAAAAAAATTTTTTTTGCTTTTTCAGTGTTATGTTTTTCTTTTTTATTCTAATTCGTATCGGGGCTTAACGTTAAGGTCAATAAAGCCCCTGTTTACCGAAACATACCTTAAACACAAGTCTGCTACTGATTCACACAAACAATCCAAATTCAATCTTCTACACACGCTATAAGATTTAAAATCCCTTGTGTTATGTAAATGAGGGGGATATCCTAAACAAATAAGATACAGGGCGACGGTAGCGTTGAAAATTTTACATAGCCATTATTACATGACCTCTGCGTTGTCTAACATTTATTTATTTTACAGGACAACAACAAATATACGCACATCTAGATCTAAAGGAAGTCTCTTAGCTCAAAGAAGCACCTTTTCAGAAAATACGTTAATTTTTTAACGATTACTGTTTAAACAGAAATAGGTTCTACTCTAACGCTGCCCATAATCAGTACAGTGCTACCCAGAATTTTACAATGATGTGCAATTCTAGATGCACTGCACCAACGCTTCTTACTCAAGAGTCATAAGATGCATGTGATGTTGATTTAAAAAAAAACATATTTTTCAATTTATTTTATCGATCGTTATTCGATGTGCTGTTTTAGTCCTATAAAATATTGAGAAGGCAGTCGTGACGTCAAGTCAGTAGTAATCTGAAACTGCAACATATAGGTTGGTAATACAACCTAATTAATAATTGTAATTTGACTCCGACAGTGTAAGTAGAAGTAACTTGTTCTGATTGAGTATAAAACGCCAATTATTATTTATTTACATGTAGCACTGTCACTACTTTAAACTATTCTCTAACACTGCACTACTAACTCGAACGGTTTTTTTCTTCTTTTTAAGTCAGTTAACGTCCTGTGACGAAGATTTCGATTGCATAGGTCTCGTTTAACTGGACTAAACGTCCATTATAACTTGACCTTCTCGTTATCTAACATTTAGTTACAGTAGTTCTTAATCCATAGGTCTTGGTTAACTGGTGTGTAATGCTTTTGATTTTTAAAGAGCTTTTTAGTTGTAATGTTAGGAGACAGTCGTGATTCGGAATTTTATTGGTCTGATTAAATCTGTGTACTATTTGTGATAGGATTAATGTTTTTTTTGTTTATTATAGGCTTAATATTCTGGTCTATTGTTAAGAGTGGATAATTTAGCTTTTTGTGTAATTTAGAGCTGCCAGACAGCTGATTATCAGAAGTGATTAAGTAATATCGCTACGTTACTAACATGCCTATATCAAATAAAGTGTATCTAACTATAAAAAAAACTTTTTAAGTAGGTACATATATTAATAAAGCTCAGCTTTCAATAATATTCAGATGCTATCGGATATAACCAGTGAACATACCTAAAGAATACGAAGAATCGGTTAATATACCTTATTTTTACCTTAAGAAAGGGAAATAAAATGTTGTAGCTTTTTATTTGCTTATCTCAAGAACGTAAAAAAACCTTTAAAACACTTCCAAAAGGTTAACACGCTGCAACGACCAACACACAGCCTCCCGATCCCAACAGATTTCATCGATCACTTGCCATTGCACACCACACTACGGTAATATACGCGGATACCGCTTTATTTGTGCCACAAGTTTTAAAACGTTAGGATTCGCACGCACTTTGTAGGTGACAGGCAGATAAAAGTCCAGTTGATTGATTTTGAAAATCTTACTAATATAAACGTGAAAGTTTGTAAGAATGTATGTTTGTTACTCCTTCACGCCTAAACGTATGGACCGATTGAGCTGAAATTTGGTATAAAGATAGCTTAGACCCTGGCATAAAACATAGGCTCTAAATAATAATAAAAAAAATAGTAATTGTATTGTGTGTAAAGTACGAAGGCTAGCCGAATGGTTTTAAACCCGCACTAGGCAGATAGAAACGTCCTGTGGGCGGCTGGACGGTTAGCCATCTAGTTAACCACATTACCTAATACTGGTACGTTATATATATATATATATTAAGTTTATGTTAAGTAGTACTTATGCTATTAGGTTTTATTATATTACTACAATTAGATAATATAGGAAACTTAGGGAAGACACTGGCTACCACAACACAGGATATCCTAGTGTGGGGCCAGTGGACACCCTATGTTATAATCTATATTAGTTCATAAGCAATTAGTTTTAAATTTTTGTGTAACCATGTACATCACATCTATCTTAAATAAATAAATATATATTTCAAATATATATTTTATTCATATCTCAGACCACTAGATTTATTAAGAAAACTAATGGCATTTAGGTACTACCTAAACGTCGAAATGGTCTTAGTAGTAAATTTAATTTGACTTCACTTATCTTGTTACTGCGTGGCATCTACCTTTATGCAATAGTCTGTCCCACATTTTCCACACGTAAGCATATGCACCGTGCCATATTTATAGGCCATGTTTAGGCATTTGGGCTCCGACGTCGACCAACCTTTGCCATCACTAAATTATAGGAAACTCTACCTTATCGCTTCAGCAATAAGGCTGTATGTAATACAAGGTTTATAGTGGCAT
This sequence comes from Hemithea aestivaria, assembly GCA_947507615.1. Taxonomy (NCBI): domain Eukaryota; kingdom Metazoa; phylum Arthropoda; class Insecta; order Lepidoptera; family Geometridae; genus Hemithea; species Hemithea aestivaria. The sequence goes on along the minus strand of OX382329.1, from coordinate 18,378,118 downwards.
AGTTGTATTAGTAGTGAAGCATAAAGGTCCCCATTCAAGTCCCGTGAAAGCCTGTCGCATAGACAACGCCGTAAAAATGATTTATAAAAGGCAGCCTTACCGTTGTCGCACTTTTGTAACAGGTAGATCGTGGACGATAGAGGGTTATTGATTTGTTGCTGTGATGTCACGCTTGGAATTGATTTTAAAGAAATATTACTTTTATTGTTGTGTTGGAATTTATGTGTAAGCTTGTCAACACGTTTTAACAAGATAATAATTTTATAAAAAGTTTTGGACACGCATCTATTTTTTAACGGTGGTAGGGGTAGGGTTACCAAATAAGTAGGTAGGTACCTTTTTTATCCCAGGAAAAATGTGTTACGCATCGTCATCCTGCGCCAAGGGGCGCAGGGCGGTATGTGGGACTCTTCCGCCGAAGATGGACGCGGCTGGGTTACCTACTAAAAAACTTGGGGGTGTTCCTGTGGAACGCCATATTGCCGGGGTAGCGGGTACGCCGAAGCAGTCATCCGCGGCCCCGACGGCGCTTGGTCCTTACTGATATGCACAAACATAGTTTTACAGTAAGTACCACTAAATATGAAACTTAATATTCAATATTAAGTATATATATAAAGCTGATCCCCTCACCCCAGCCATGTTTATGAGTTTAGCGACATGAAGGAAGCAATAACGAATATCTATCGTCTCGACGAGGTCTAATCGGCTCGAGTATCAACTCGCACTCGCTTCGGAAATTAGATCCAGACCCTTCCATGGGACCTTCGCGAATGTTCTTTGACAACCCTGTATTGATATATAATGTAGATAAGATGTTTATGTTATTATTTTATGAACGTTAAAAAAATATTTTAGCGTATTCTTCCAGGCACGAAAGAACAGGTGTATATTTCTAAGTACCAAATGATAATTCATCATCGGCCGGATCTGGACACGAACTATCAGGTTTAAAAAAAGTGCGTTGTTCCACTCGCTACGCTGCTAGTAGTCTGCGAAAAAAAACCTCTCATGCACATACGTCTAATATTAAAAACCGATATCTTTTTGGCCACTCGTCAACTGAAAAACTTAAGCATTTTTTTTACCCACCCTTTAGCTTATCCCAGCAATTGGCAAGAAACCTTTCCGATTCCAGCAGCGTCATTTAAGGCTACTATTTCTAATTGAGAAGTATCCTAAACTATCGGCTCCGAAGGGTTCAGACCCCATGATTAATGAGCGGGACCCCCTCACATCACGGGATAAATAAGGAATGGAACGGCCTTGATAGGCTTCCAAACCCACTGTAAGATCACTTTGACAAACGATAGCTGAACTTATTCTTCTAAATCTTCTTGTAATTCTGATAAAAAACGTGGGAGATACAACGAGCTAAAGTTGCTTGATCGTGACTCGTGACGTCACACCACTCAATCCAGTACATTTTTGTTTAGTGGTGTGACGTCACGCGTCCCAACACAGAATCTTATAAGCGTTATATCTCAGCCATTTTTTTTTATTTGCAAGAAAAAAAATACGTATCGAATTTTTTTTTATTATTAAAATTACGGACTATTTGTATTTTCAAAAAATTGACCTTGTCAACATTCCTATTAGGTTATGTTCTCTGCACTAATGTCGTTCGATCGGTGATAATATAGTTCTATCCATCAATGTGATGCTGGAGCTTTCCTAGGTTTTCTGTGGAATGGCCTCAATCCAGACCGTATGTATGCTTAGGAAAATATCTGGGGGCACGGCAGTGCCCCCGCCAAGTCGAGCGCGAAGCAAGCACTGCCGTACCATCCTTTACAGGAACCATTTCGCCGCATTTTCAGGCCCCTATTTGAGAACCTCTGGATAAGACCAGAACACAGAAATTTTCGTCATCCAGTAAGCTATAATTACATAGGTACTTAAAATCCAAAATTTCAAGTCTGTAGGTCATTAAGTTCCGAAGTTAAGCGAAAGCAAAGTTTCGCATTTACGACACTCACTCACTCACTCATGATCATCAAAATAGAACTAGTACTTCCCATAAACTCAGAGAGCTGAAATTTGATACATACTTAGAATTTATTGTATAAACCATAGGAAAACTAGAAAAACATGCAATTTCGGTCTCGTTTTCGAGATAATTAATCTGCATAAATAACTTTGTAATCTCATATAAATGTTTAGGATTACAAAGTTACATTTGCAGTCAATGGTTAAAATTGTGTAATATCCAACTTATTAATTCAAAATATATTTAAGGCATAGTATATGTATATGTGAGTGTGTATATGTGTCGTAAATCGTCAGTTATGATCAGGCGATATCTAGCGTGGCCAACTAAAATAAGAGCCCAACCAATCAACATATTAGAAGAGATCGACATACCGCCTTTACTACAAGCTTTTATTTACTTTCACCTGTCGGTCTGTCTGTCTGTAATTAAATCTTGCAAGTTTAATTAGGCCCACTTCCCGGTATAATATTATGATGCATTGGACTAAGAGTGAACGCACACGTATCTAGATGGCGCTGACTGTATTTTAAAACGCGCTTACGGTTTGTATTTCTGATAACCTTATAATATAGCGTTTCTACAAAAATAAGTGAAATCCCACCAAAAACATTCTGTAAAAAACTAGCCAAGTCTCGATGGAGCTGCTTGTTTATCTCTAAAAAGTAATGAAATCTAGACAAAGTCGTGCCAAGTATAAGGTTCCTTACTGCGATTTCTTTATTATTATAGTTAATGTTGTGTGACTTGGCCGTTGAAGGGTACACAAGGGTACAAAACCAGATGCTCCATGACACTTGGATCGCCTAAACATAAGTATTATTGAAATACGCAGCTTTATCAAGCCTACAATTGACTGGTTATCCAATCAACGTTTTCCAAGTGGAAATTTTCTATCGTGAATGGGTAGCGGACAGATTGGTGCAATAGTGTCATAGAGCACCTGGTATAATACCCTTGTGTACCCTTCAACGGCCAAGTCACACAACATTAACTATAATAATAAAGAAATCGCAGTAAGGAACCTTATACTTGGCACGACTTTGTCTAGATTTCATTACTTTTTAGAGATAAACAAGCAGCTCCATCGAGACTTGGCTAGTTTTTTACAGAATGTTTTTGGTGGGATATAGTTTTTCTACAGCAACACCTCATCCTTGTACTTGTAGTGTTAGCCATATGGATTTCGCGCTTAGTCTGAGGCTTTTGTATACCAGTTAAAAACGGAGCTGCAAGCTTTCCAAAACTATCTTTATTCGTTTTAAAGATATCGGTAAAGAAAGTTAAGTCAGCTAACAGCGCGTAGCCCGACTAGCGCTTGGCCAATTTTGTGGCGAAGCGCGTCTATGAAATGACTTAGCTGGCCGATGTATTGTAAAGTAGCCCATGTGTAATACAGATACGGTATCACATTCCCCGTGCTCGAGTGATCGCTCCTGATTGCCGTAATATCGGCTCCGGTTTAGCTACCACGCGTGCGTGTCGCCGCCAGATAAGTGACGAGTTATCGTCAACTGCAGACACTGTTTTGGTATAATCTGACGAAGTTTGCTAGGCGTGATTTTATTGAAGTCTCTTTAATGGTCAATAAATTGTCAAAAATTGTCTGTAGGATATAGAGTAATCTATAAACCCGTCATTTTAATTACGACTGAAAAAAGAAAACCATAATGTTTTTTAAATTTTTGATTTACATTTGCCGTTTTTCTAAACGGTTTTATTTATTTTAGTCGCCCAGCCCCACTTCGCACAAGTTTTAATTAATAATGTCACATTAAATTTAAATGAAGCCAAAGGTGCCTAAAGAGCTTGTTTTCTTTACCATGACCAAACTTATACTTCTTACAAACAAAAGGTTTCATAGTTAAAGTTAAAGCAAACCTAAGTAGTAGTTATTACTTAGGTTTGCTGATAAATGTTGACTGGCAACCATGACTGAAGGCGTGGGTCACGTGACCACCATCCATCATCATTACCACCGATACATTTGCAAACGATCGCCGTGATTAAACGGTCGACCGGGAAGGGGTCACTTAGGAACCGGTGGTTAACCAACTAACAACGAGTTTAACTTAAACTAAGTTTAGTTATTAACCACTTGCCAATAGGTACTGACGAGGGAGTGGTTAAAGAATATAGCAATAACTACCGGAGTTAAGAAAGAATGCTTATTATAGAAATCGCTTTCAGGGATAAAGCCGCTGATTGTTACATATTTGTATGCTATTTATTTTTGTTTCTACTATCATGTAAATTTAATTTGGTGTTTTATTATAGTGTTAACTAATCTATTTTTTATCATTTAAATTACAAAGGTACTGAAGTGAATGTAGGTAATGAAAAAGCACAAAAACAAATAAATGTAACTAAGCCAGACATCGTAAGTTTCTTGCCTGCTCTTCCCACAGACGCTTTCCGAATGGACATTTTCCGAATCACAAAGTTTTAAAAAGAATTTAACTTTCAAAAGTATAACAATCATACATTCATCATCGGTCACTAAATGAAAATATTAATGATCTGTGATACAAAGTGGTAAACAACCGTCAAGAACAATCAACTCTCCACTAATGATTGGCCAAATTTCCAAAAAGCATTCCCACTAACCCCGCGCCCAACAGGGCCGGAGCAGGGCGTGGCGGGTCTTCGCCCCCATTAACTGCAGCCCCACCTAAATCCGTACTTATTTTAATCACTTGTGCCCCGCTGGCTTTTATCATGCGTGTTCTTGATGGCCTATTCTCACTATACGATAACCAACTTTAACATACCTGTTATAGAGCCTATTTTTGATTACAGCTGTTACCCTATTCCGAAAAAAAACCTGAACGTAATGTTAGGAAGGAAAGCCTTGTGAAGATGAGGATTTTTTGGATTCCGTACTACGAGTATATTACTAAAGATAGGACTCCACTGCCCGTCTGTCTGTCATCAGGCATGTATCTCTTGAATCGTCATAAGCAGTTATGCAGTGTTAAAATTTTGCACAAAAGGTGTATTTCTTTGTGGGAATTTTGATGATTTATTTCTGTTTTTAGCATTTATTGTTGATAGGTACTAAAATCAGAATTGAATCTTACTAATATTATAAACGTGAGAGTTTATAAGAATGTATGGATGTCTGGATGTCTGTATGTTTGTTACTCTTTCACGCCTAAACGGGTGGACCGATTGAGCTGAAATTTGGTATAGAGATAGCTTAGACCCTGGAATAACACATAGGCTACAGTACAGCGGGTAAAACCGCTGGGCGCTGCTAGTAAATAATAAAAGAGACTGTAAAACGCGTTGTTTTTTGCAGATTTGCTCATAATCAAACACCTGATGTTCTATGTTTTATCTAGACACGCGGCAGCGAGTCAAGCCAAGTTCAAGCAAAGGAACTGGCAACCGCGCCGTGTGTTATATTACACGAACCGTCCAAAGCGCGTTTTGACGACTTTTTACACCCTCGTTATACAAATACTATTACACATAGACAAGTCAAATTTGGCACATATACTTAAATATACGAACTATATCTCTGTTCCAAATTCCAATAACACAGCTCAAACGGTTATTTAGATATAAACATCCAGTAATCGGTGAAGTTAATACATACTGAGGGATAGATCAAAAGTAATATCCCAGTTCCAGATGACCTAGAAAGCTGAAATTTGGCATCCCGATAGGTAATGTCGTAGTAACAAAGGGAAAAATCAGAAACTAGTAATTTTTTATCATTTTAAATTATTATTAATTTTTAAAAAATATATGATATTAAAGTTTGGGACGCCTAGGAACGCATAAAGCAATACATGTTGCTATAATTTTTGTGTAGGCGGCTATTTAATGTTAGATACTACGAAGTGCGCGCGAGTCCACTATTCCTACTAATATAAATATAAATACAAACTTTATACCTACTGTACGTATGGATATATGTTTTTTTACTTTTTCACGCCTAAACGGGTGGGCCGATTGACTTTAAATTTGGTATAATAAAATATAATATAGCTTAGACCCCTGGAATAACATAATATACACTACTGTACCAAACTGTATAGCGGGTAAAACAGTTAGGCACAGCTAGTCACTAATAAAAATAGGTTCCTGGTACCTACGTAACAATTGTATAGGTATCCTATGTAAATACCTATCAATATATCGACTCATCAGCACAAGGCGGCTCAGTAACATAGAGGTAATAATATTAACATTGTTTACAATAAAAATAATGTATGTATATCGCCTTAGGTGCTAGTTGGTGTAAACATTTTAGATAGATACCTACGTACCTGTAACTTACAGTCATAATATTATAGGTATGTGGCGGTATCTGGGGGCACGGCAGTGCCCCCGCCAAGTCGTCGTCATTACAAGTCTTGTCGGCTTAGGTTTCTTTTGATCGAAATTCTAATCCAGTTCCAGATGATCTAAAAAGTTAAATTTCCATCCAGGTAGGCGGTAGGTATAAGATAGCTGGGTGAATATAGATAAATTTATCAGTAACTAGTATTGTTTAAAAATCAATTGATTAGGTACAATATTCAAATCAATAGTGCACATAAATGCTATATATAAATAAGTACTAAACCATACGACGAAGTATCATTAAGATAAGACAATAGATACTTTATTGTACACCACATAATGTTACAGAAAATACATAAGTACATAATTAAAATTAAAAATTACAATGTACAAGTGCCTGTCTTATCGTTAAAGAGCGATTTCTTCCAGACAACCGATGGATGCAGGGGACTAATTTACACGATAAAAGACGGAGGCGCACTAATTAGCATTAAGTGCGTTTAATAGTGATCAAGCTAAAGTTAAGAGAGTACCTACCCTATATATTGTGAGAACTGGCCATGTCAGTCTTTAGGTTTCAAAATAATATTAATTCTAAGTGATAAGAAGAAATAATCTTTTAAGTTGTAATAAAATATTTTATGTTGTTGTAAATATTTTTCAGGACTGACCATTGAACTTGGCACCCATTTAGATCTCACTTCTTTTGTCGTTGAAGTCAACTACCAAATCATAGGTAACTATGAGTACATACATCGTAATATTGAACTTGGCTCTCTTTTCACATTTATGTTTTTGATGGGATAGAAAATGTCACGGAACCCTTCGAGCGCGCGTCCAACTTGCACTCGGCCAGTTTTATTTTTCAGTGTTTTGACCAAGTTTGTTACAGGCTTAGAGAATTAGTTCAGTGAAATAATATGCCATTTGAAGGAAAATCATTGTTTTGTCGCGACCCAAGAGATCAGCAGACCGACACAAATGGAGATACTTCAGCTCTTGTGGCTTTAATCCAAATGGCTGACGTTATTTAAAATTGTAATTAAACTAAAAAATAAAATAGAACGCACAATACTACAGCTACTTCAGCAATAAAAAACTCTTGTACACAAAAAAAAAAAAAAAAAAAGAAATTACTGGGCATGACGAGATTCAGCTACTAATATATCTGGGTGTCTGGGTGGTTTTGAATGCAGTGCCGTTGGACTTTGTATTTCAAAACACGTTATTTATTTCAACAATCAATAAACAAAAAGTCTTTTTTTTCAGTTTTTATTTGAGTGAAGTAGTAAGAAGACGAGCAAGACGCTCTCCTGATGTAAAGAGCGCTGCCCATAATTTCACATCATTGAAAAATCTAGGTGCACTGCACCGACGCTTCTTACTGAAGAGTCACATGGCCACCATGATGATATAATTATAATATTAGCTTAGCCTTAACAAAGAATGCGGGATAAATCCATCCTTTAAATCGTGAAAAGTGTGAACCACTGTAAGATGGCAGGATATATATTAACTTAACATTAACTAACATAAAACTTGGTGCTTAAACAGATTTGCGTAAGACAGATCATGACCAAGCTATTAACTTAATAGGGTATCATTATCGGCGGTTTAGTACAAATGTCATTAGTACTAGTACCCATTTGTACCTAATATGTAAGCATGTGCAGTGTGCAGTGGCGGCGCTAGACCACGCGTGGACGTCGGCGAAATTAGGTTCGCGAGGCCCCCTTTTTTGGCTAGGATTTTTTCAAACTAAGAAGTGATACATTTTAGCGTAGTCTTGCAATTTTGAATTCTTTACACTAAACATCTTGTTAGATTCATCTTTGTAAATTAACGGCATGAACTCACTTGTATTTACTTCGGGCCTTACCCCTTCACTCCGAGCAATAATATATTTTTTAAATTCTGTCTGAAGTGAGTATGAAAGGTATGCGGTTATCTCGCCCCGAGTGATAACAAAAGTATAATTATTTGTAGGTGCGCGAGCAGATTGCTGCGAGTGCCGAAAAAATTTGAATTTTTCAGCACGAATAATGAGCGTTTAAGCTTGCTCCAAGTGGTAAAAAAGTATCATTATTTGTAGGAGCGCGATCAGCTTGCTGCGAGCGACGAGAAATTCTTGCATTTTTCAGTACGAATGATAAGCGTTTAGCTTGCTCCGAGTAGCGAGGAAACTAAATACATATTCTAATTTATAAAAGCGCGAGCAGCTCGCTGCGAGCGCCGAGAAAATTTTGATTTTTTTCAGCACGAATAATGTGCGTTTAAGCTTGCTCCAAGTGGTAATAAAAGTATCATTAATTGTAGAAGCGAGAAATTTTTGCATTTTTCAGTACGAATAATGAGCATTTAGCTTGCTCCGAGTAGGAAGGTAACTAAATACATATTCTAATTTATAAAAGCGCGAGCAGCTCGCTGCGAGCGCCGAGAAAATTTTGAATTTTTCAGCACGAATAATGTGCGTTTAAGCTTGCTCCAAGTGGTAAAAGAAGTACCTATCAATAATTGTAAAAGCGAGAAATTTTTGCATTTTTCAGTACAAATGATGAGCGTTTAGCTTGCTTCAAGTAGCAAGAAAACTAAATACATATATTCTCATATATAACAGCGCGAGCAGCTCGCTGTGAGCGCCGTAAAAAAATATATTTTTCAACACGAATAATGTGCATTTAATTTGCTCCAAATGGCTAGGAATAAGAATATTTTTCTTATCTATAAATAGTGCGAGCAGTTCGTTGCTAGCCCCGAGAAAATTTTGTTTTTTTCAGAACGAATGATGTGCGATTAGCTTGCTCCGAATGGTAATAAAAGTATTATTATTTGTAGGAGCGCGAGCAACTCGTAGCGAGCGCCGAGAAATTCTTGCATTTTTCTAGACGAATTATGTGCATTTTCTTGCTTCGAGTGGCAAGGAAACTAAACATTCTTATTTATAAAAGCGCCAGCAGGGCGCTGCAAGCACCGCGAAAATTTTGAAATTTCCAGTACGAATAATGTGCGGTTCACTCGCTCTGAGCGGTGTTAAAATTAAATATTCTATCTAGTTAGAGCGCAACCAGAGAAAATTTTGTATTTTTGAATGCGAAAGATGTACGTTTAGCTACTTAATTTTCATGACCCCCATGATATGACTGCGGGGCCCTAGGTCCGCGTCTGATAATAACATGGAGTTAGTAGTAGTCTTTACATAGTTCGAATAACTGTATGTCGCTGTTTTCGCCTTCCCGAAATATTGGAAGTCCTACCTATAAAAGAAGACCTTGAGAATGATAAATCATTACACTACTTGAAACGGTCTTCTTTTGATGCATTTTGATGAAAGTACTACTCACGCATTAATTTAACTCGCGCATGTTTAAAAAAAATGAATAAGTAAACAGGTAAATTTTAAAAAATTGCGAGGCCCCCTCAATCGCGAGGCCGTCGGCGGTCGCCGACGTCGCTGACGCCTAACGCCGCTACTGGCAGTGTGGGCTGCTTTTTATGATAATTATGATGAAAATGGTCATAGGCTAGTATTATTAAGGTGTTTAATAAGTGAAGCTTTAACTGAAGAAGCAGTGAGAGAAAATAACTGGGAAATAAATGACTTAAGGGCATGACACACTGAAGCGGCTTGGCGATAAAAAGATACTTATTGAAATTAAGAAATATATGTCCTACGATACGTGTTTAAGTTTTTAGAGCAGTGGTGGTTACACATGAACCAGTGCAATGTGTTTTGACTTTAACCTGGTCACGAACTTATCAAACTCAAAATTCATTTATTTAGAACCGTAGGAGAGCCGCCGTGAGGCGCCCGGTAACGGCAGTCGACTCCGGCCGCCACCAGTTACTTGAGGGTAGACGCCCTCAGCGCCGATGCCTGGGTGAAGAGGTCCACCTCGAGACCCACCTCCTACCGCCGCGCCCCCCAAGGAAAGTTGGAAGATCAGCGAGAGCTCATTTATTTAAATAGGCTACAATGGACCCTTGCAAGTTATACAACTGGACAAAACCGTGTCCATCAAGCGGTCATTGTGACCGTGTTCCGTTGCCAACCGTGTCGCATGATGTTCAATGAAGCCAGGGAGGTATTTATCCCGCCTTCTAGGTATAGTCTGCTGCCATCTACGGCCGCATCGTCGCTTAACATCACGCGAGATCGTGGTCAAGGGCTTACACCTATAATGAATAAAAAAAAAGTCAAATTTACATTTTGTTTTAGACTCTACCACTCGTTCACAAAGCACCTCTATGAGAAGTAAGAAGCTAATAGAGATTTATTCTTATAATGTTATTTGCGGTCGGCTTCGTCCGTGGCAAGATAACACTCTCCAACGCGATGATCAGTGATAACAGAGAATTTTATTCTTTCTTCTACATTAAGATCTAGAGTGCTTTTCACGACAATAGTAAGTACCTATATATGTTAGTCTAAGATTGCCACGATGTACACCCTGTTTTTTAAAGTTAAAATATCTACATAATAACATTTTGACTCCGGATATTTTTAACCCCCGACACAAAAACGACGGGGTGTTATAAGTTTGACGTGTCTGTCTGTATGTCTGTCTGTGTGTGGGGGTGTGTGTGTGTGTCTGTTTGTGGCATCGTAGCTCCCGAACGGATGAACGGATTTTGATTTAGTTTTTTTGGTTTGAAAGTAGAGCAGTTAGTCGAGAGTGTTCTTAGCCATGTTTGGTGGAAATCGGTCCAAGATGGCCGACGCTACAAAATGGCGGATTACTTTTTTTCTCCACGACCCCCCCAATATGGGTATCAAATGAAAGGGCTTAACTTGAAGAATACAACCTACAATATAAAATTTAAAATCCAAGATGGCCGCCATCACAAAATGGTGAATTACAAATTGCCTTGGGGGTTTTTTAAATTTTTAATTTAATTCACTTGTTTATACATAATTTCTAAGTTAAATAAGTACTTACTTTATCTAAGAAACAAACAATATTTGGCATTATATGAAGTACAGTAATAATTATAATTAATCGATTAAATTAAATTTAGTTTCCCTAAATTCCGCGGCACCTCTTTCGTGAAAAGCACTCTACTACTTTCTTCGGCCGAATCGTCGAAAACGTGGCCAAAGACTAACCTATAAAAAAATGTTATTAAGTGATCTGTGATTGAAACAGCGAAATGATCCTATAAGCAGTTAAATCAGTTGAGATGATATAGCTTGTTTATTGCTCGTCGAGCTGTAACTCGGTTTATAACTTGATTTATCGTTATACGACCAGGCCACAAATTGTTCGGCTCTGACCTTAAATGGTTTTGAATACCTTCGATGTAGATGCCAGTCATTCACTCATGGAAACATTTTAAAGTCCTGAATACTGTACTGATCATAGCAACGTTATCATCTTACCATCAGGAAGCGTCTTGCTCTTCTTACTTATTTTTATAAAAAAGTTGTGGGCACAAAAATATTTGACAGCCATTCATTAGTCATTCACTCCCTATTCTCTATCACCCTTCAATACTCATATTGTTTAGGTACTACCTACTTTAACGGTTGGGTTTTACTGGTGGTAGGCTTCAGCCGTGGCTAGTTACCACCCACTGGACATAACCGTGTCGCCAAGCGGTCATTGTGAATTGTGACCAAGGGCGGATCCAGGATTTTTTTCTGGGGGGAGGGCCAAGGTGGAGACGGGCAAAAATATTATAATTTTTACCACGAAAAGTGTGGGTTTAGCTCGCTCTGAACAGTTAGAAAATTCAAATATCCTTAAATAATAATTTAGCAGGCAGCTTGCGACGAGCGCCTCTATTACAGAGGCCGCCAGGGGAAGTACCACAGCTCCGCCAGTTATTCGTTCGCCAAGGAAATGTGCAGGCGTTATTATTATATTTCGGATTGAATAATGTAACCTTTGTAAAATTATAATTATACGTTCAAGCAAATAAACGTTTGATGCCTCCAAAAATATAACTTGTAAAAAAACAAGTCTCGCAACTCGCAGTTCTTCTACCGTAAAAACTTGTGAGATCCATGTATTACCAAGTCACAAGCTGGTATTACCAAGGTAAAATCTTTTATGTTTTAATTAATAGATCGATTTGGCCATCGCGTGAAAACACAATGTATCTCACAACTCACAAGTAATATACCGACATAATAATAATGCTTATAGATTTTGATTTGATTTGAAGGTTACCAGCAAGTTTACTGGCCATTACGAAATTAACAACTAATGTCTTAGGTTGGCTTTAGAGGCGTATAGTGATATTAGAAAGAAGTCCGTTTAATTATTAATACCCAAAAAAATCTTTGCTTAAGGCACTTCCAATCAAATAAGTCTTTATGTCGTCTCACTCTAAGAAGAGCAGGAGTCGGGAGTACCTATGTTTTGTAAGAAAGTAGTGATTAAAATAAAGTGTAAACATACTTACTTTGAAATAAGTGAAAGAAAGTGGCCATCGATTAGAAATCCAACGCTATGAATAAACCGCACATAATCTATAATAACATACGTTAGCTTGCGTTAAACAATTAAAAGTAAAAAGTTTTACGGATATGGCAGAGCTGCATCAAGTGTAGCGTCCGTGACCTAGTGGTCTTACGTCCGGCTTATAATCGAGGGTCACTGGACCCTGGGTTCAAATCTCTGTGTGCCACGGTTTTCGCAAACGCTACCGTGTTTCTATAATATATTATTTAGGAAGCAGTCGTTGGTTATCAAAACCTTGTAGTAATCTTGACGACCTGAAATTACAACATATAAATAAGTCACATAGGATCATATCATGTGAATACTTTCCTTTAATTTCCGACGGAAATAAGCGAGGCAGCGTGGCCGAGTGGTCTAAGGCGCTGGTTTTAGGCACCAGTCCGAAAGGGCGTGGGTTCGAATCCCACCGCTGTCAAATATTTTTGTGCCCACAACTTTTTTATACAAATAAGTAAGAAGAGCAAGACGCTTCCTGATGGTAAGATGATAACGTTGCTATGATCAGTACAGTATTCAGGACTTTAAAATGATGTAAATTTCTAGGTGCACTAGATCTACGCTTCTTACTCAAGAGTCTTAGGTATAGGTCTTCAGCCCAGTAACGTAGGTACAACTTTAAATAAAAGGATGTTAAATTATTATAAAAAAATAATAATAGTTGGGGTTTATACTTCAACAAAACAGGTCACCCTACTTACACTGTCAGAGTCAAATCACAATTTATAGGTAGATGATTAAAAGTACGAGTAAAACTAAATTTTACTTTCTTTTTTCAGGTACGAACAATTTTATCTACAAAATTCAACCACGAGACGGTAAGACAAAAAATAATGAACGGATTTATTGAAATCGTATTTTTTGCGAATTCCCTTCAAAAACAAATAACCTGACATCTCGGGACTGAAGGGAATGGACGACAAAATGGGGACTTACCGCAGATAGTTTAACCAAGCGATTTGAGACTTTAGGTCTTAGGCTCTAAGGTTCAATAAAAATTAACGGTCAGTTAAATCTGTCGTTAGATTTGTGGTATGGGTTCGAGGTACGATTTTTTGTTTTGCATTTTTTAAATATTTGTTTTACGAGTACCTCTAAAGACTACGAGTGCCAAATTTTAATAAAATCTTGCTGGTGTTTTGTTTTGCACAAGATAACGGTTAGAGGGTTTCCGCAATAAGTCCGATACTAATTTTGAAAACTACGCGGCGTAACGCTAGAAACCCTTGTAATAAAAAAATATTAAGTTGCATTTGATTTTGTTCAGGCATCATAAGAATTATCAAGATTTTTTTCAAAATTTTGTTAAAATTTTACAGTGGACGTTAGCAAAAAGAGAGGCGATTTTGGTCCGGAATAACCCCCCAGGCTACGGGCCGCAGCCATCCGATTTCAGCCCGTCATTTAAAAGAATTAGAATAAGAAAGAAATGACAAAGAAAGAAAGAAAAAGAAGAAAGAATGAATAAGATAGTTGTAGTGAACAAATACCTACGACAAAGCTATGAATAGTCACAGAATAAGCTTCTCATAAGCAGAATATCCCTAAGCTTAAACATTTTTTAAACGGGGAATGAATTCTGAACAAGGCACAAGAAAACAAAATAATAATATCATTTTTAATAACAATTAATATTATATCGATCAATATTATTACATAAAAACTCATAAAAGCAGTATAACAGCGTTGTAGCTCATTGTAATTCATAACACGATGCACATTGAGACGTCGGAGCGATCTCACGCGCCGTTGATTTGTTAACACCGACCAGTTTTAATATGCACATGCCTGACGAACTAAATGTTCCTATTGTCTTCGAGATCGACACGTAATTTGTAAATGGTTGAAGTCATAAAAATAATACTAAATGTTCCATCATTTGTATTATTTGTATGCACCAAGCGTATTGAGTCTTTGGACGTAGACTGGACAAAATTCAAGTTTAAAGTGTCCTGAGTAGTCATATAACAAACGCACACGAAAAACTTCAATATTAACGTTGTGTTTAATTATAAGTATAAAAATACTATCATTTATGAGATAGAATACAATGTTTATTTATTGCGCTATCGTACACAAATATGACAATTTATATGTTGTTATTTATAATATTATATCGTTATTTATATATTACATTAAATTTTATCTCTCAGAAAAATCAACTTCCATCCATAATTTCGACGACTTTTACACCATCGTTATTATCAGAATCATCATCGCAAATTTTTACAACTGATACAATTGGTTTATGATAACTGAAGTAAGAAACAAACAGTTTTGATTCGAACCTATTTAAGTGTCTAATAAAGACCGCATCAATAGTAGTTTTGTATTTCGTTGTGCTAAAATTGCGATCATTTGACATAGTTAAACCAAATTCACAGAGCAGCACACTCAAGCACGGTAGAAAGAGTGAGAGATACTAGTTCCTCTCCCTTCCCCTCGATCTTACGCTTTTTCGATCAGCATCACGTGACCCTGACGCGAGTTTGAAAGTTTTTACCCATACAAAAAAGTGCTCAGCGCCGCTAAAGAAGTTTTCACTTCAAAAAAGAACGTATGTATGTAATTCAGTGTAAGAGGCCCACTCCACATTGAGTGACAGCGACTGTCGAACGGGTGACGAAAGTCGTCAAGGAGCTATAATGACGACGTCAAGATGTCACAGTTTTCAATACACGCTGGTCGCCGGAGAATCGCCGAAAGTCGCAACGACAACGCTGAGGTGTCGTGGCGATGTCGTCAAGAGTCGCTATCGCGCCGAGTAGGGGCTGCCTAAATACTTTCCGTTTTACTTCTCTATAAATACGGACGTTTTCTCACTGACGCGACATCTTCGGTTTTTTCAAATTAGACTAGAGTCGTAATGTAACTTTGAACAATTTAAAATTTAAATTATTCACGATTTTAAAAACTAACGTGAGCGTTATCCATATTAACTATGTAAATATACCGATTAAACTTACGGATATAAAAGTCGAAGCTAGGCTCGATCCTGGGTTTCGGACTATTACGAAGTCCTTCATCAGGAGCTCACGCGCCGCAGGCTACACCAGAGTTTAGTTGGTATATTAACATAGTTAATACTAATATTATTCACGTTTGTGATAAAGTACACATACCTCTAATTACTAGTTATATAATATAGTTTCTTATCAAGTAATCAACAAGTGCAACTGAACACAAGGACTCACAGTCCGAGCTTACTTGAGCTGAGGAAATACCCTTCATTACAACCGCCTCTATATATAACTGCAGGATTTGTCCGTCGGTCACGTTCTCACTCCATTAATACTCGTAACTAACAACAGAATTACTTTATATCTTCCGTGGATGAGAGCTATTGGAATGAGCTTGTGAAAATGAAGCACCCTTAGTAAGCCTGCATGTTGTACAGACTAACGAACTAGTACATTATTTTTTCGTAGGTAGGTACAGACGCACCGATGCATACTAGAAAATATTTAACAAGTGAATGATTTATCCCGCTTTCTAGGTATAGTCTGCTGCCATCAATGGCCGCATCGTCGCTAAACATTACGCGAGGTCGTGGTCAAAGGCTTACCTATAATAAATAAAAAAATACAATGGTTGCTGTAAGCGTAAGACCAGCACAGGTCCAATCTGACCTAACTTATAACTAGTAGTTCGCCTCAAACTGGGACCTCGCGGCCCAATTTCCGTTAAACCTTAGACTTTAGACCTTAGACTTTTTTTAAAATATCCTAATACAAGAACTTTAACTTTTAGTCGAAAAAATACACCCGTTTATCCTTCAAAAAATGTTTTGACCCTCTGAATAAATCAATATTCATAGAGAACTTGCCGTTACCCTATGTTTATGAAATTTGGCATACCTTAACATATATTTTAAATACGGGAAAAAATCTGAAAACTTTTAATCTACTATATAAAAATAAGTCGGGTTTTCCTTCCTGACGCTATAACTCCAGAACGCACGAACCGATTTCCACGGTTTTGCATTCGTTGGAAAGGTCTCGGGCTCCGTGAGGTTTATAGCAAAGAAAATTCATAAAAAATTTCAACAGAAATTTAAAACGAAGCCATCTGGTGGCGAAACGGAGTTCGCCGGGATTGCTAGTTTTTAATAAAATTAATTCATTTAAAAATAGCGCTATTTAAAGAACGTAATCATCGAAGTTAAGCAATGTTATGCGTGTACGTATTTGGATGGGCGCGTACGTAGTGATCTCAACTTTTTGCTGACTTTTTTGGAGAGAGCCACTAGTGGTCTGCGCTGCACTACGGTGTGCTCGTGCACCTTTATTGTTGAATGTGCCGGCACAAACTATTCTAAGTTTTAAAAAGTTTTGCAGATAGGCTACACAAATAATAATATATCTTACTGCCAGCGAAAAAGCTAATATGCCCAAGATGAAATTGTGTATTTAATAATTAAAAAGGCTGCAGCCTTATTAAATGGTCTTATAATGGTCTTTTCAAAATACTGAACCATTTTAAAATTGCGACTATCAACCTAACAAAATGTTACTGTCTTTTATGGGAGTGAATCGCAAATCTATAATGATCATCTCTAAATTATGAACCATTTTGAAATTGCGTATCAACCTAACAAAATGTTACTGTCTTTTATGGGAGTGAATCGCAAATCTATAATGATCATCTCTAAATTATGAACCATTTTGAAATTGTGTCTATCAACCTAACAAAATGTAAGTGTTTTTATAGAAATGAATCGCAAAACTATAACGGTCAACCCTAATTTCTGTACCAATTTGAAATTGCGATTATCAACCTTACATAATGTTTTTATCTTCTAAGAAAATGAATCGCAAATCTATAATGGTCAACTCTAATATCTGTACTAATTTGAAATTGCGTTTATCAACCTACCGAAATGCCCCATCTTCAACGACAGTGAATCGCAATTACATAACGGTCCGTACTATTCGAACTAATTTCAAAGTGCGTTTATCTACCTACCAAAATGTTCCCATCTCCTAAGACAGTGAATCGCAATTATATCCCGGTTACATTATTAATAAAAGATTTAACTGCAACTCTTGGGCCGATTTGGCTCATTTCTGAACATGAGAATTCTTTGCGTTTGTACTACCCGTTCGAAAAGTTCCGTCAAGATTGGAACTTCGGTAACGTGGTAATCAAGGAATCTCTTTAACTCTAGAACCCTTCGACCGATTTGGCTCATGTTCGAACTTAAAAATTCTATGGATATGTACTACGCGTTTGCAAAGTTTCATCAAGATTGGACCATCGGTTTTCAAGTTATCGCGTAACAAACATACATACAAACATACACTTTTGATAAAATATTTAGGTAGGTTATAAAAAATGTTAATAGCTCAGAAAAAAAATTATCGGCGTACCAGTTTTGAAATTATCGTCAGACCTATCTTAAAGACTTTAAGTCACTTATATCTCTGCAATACTGAAGCCTATTTGGCTTTTTTTTTTACTATAAGTATTCTATTAACCTATTTAACTGGTGTGCAAAATTTCATTTAATTTGGATTTACCGTTTTTGAGTAAATGTCGATCAAAGTTAGGCACCAGAGGTCAACCGTTAAACTGGTCGCAACGCAGGCTTTTCGCGGCTCTCGACTCTAAGACCTCGCTTCGCTCGGTCGATAAACTGAGGACATTTTAAATTGATTAAAGTCTTCAGTTATCACTTAGTTACCTATGACGTACATACTCGATATGATACGCGGTAACAAAAAATCGGTTCTCAGAATATGAAACGCGATGCTGTGATTTACCATGCCTGCGCAGGTTCAGGCAGTTTAATTCATAATAATATACAATACAAATACTCTTTATTATGACCCCGAAAAAAATAAAATAAAATTCAAGTTAGACGTGTCACGCACCACGCACCTAATTATGTGTTTGCTTACATGGACACATGCGAGCAGGCTTACTATGTGTGCCTCTTTTCTATTCTTATGTAACTACTTCCAGTAATGTTTGTAAACTTTGGCAGCCACCCACAAAACGGTACAACGTTTTAAATGTCAGCATTACTTTGTAAGTGGCAGCGAACTTGCATGAATTGTGCATAATTTTGCTTACAGTTAGGAATTACTGGGCTGAGATAACATGGGTTTCTGGGTGACGACATGCAGTGCAGTGTTGCTTAGGACTTACTATTTAAGAATGAAATAACTAAGGCTATAAATGGGCATAAGGCTCATCTTCTAGAAGATATATCCGGCCTGCTAGGTTTAGTCTATCTATCATCTCCGCCCGCATCACCTTCACATTCTCACTTTTTATACGAACCTCTGACATTGGCAGAGTCTATTTTCTCTACGCATTCATTCCAGTTCTATCTTGTATGCTTCTCGTACTTCCGCGCTTCATCCGTTCCTTTCATACAGCATCTTTTATATTCCCTCATTCGCTTATGATCAAGCGAGATCATGGTCAAAAGCTCATTATTTAATATCATGTCTAATAACTAATATCTCTAAATCTAATAACTAATATCTCAATAATGAAGCTTGCCATCACGCATCTGATTCACTCGTCTTGTCACTCATTATTATAAAAAATAAGCTAAAAGAAGATAAATCCGCGTATTTACTGTAATCAAAATTTGAAAAACATTTATTCAGGCTACAATTTTGAACCTTAGCAAGTAATTTTTTATAATTATTTTAAGAGCGTGTAGCTGACCCAAGCGCAAATCTGTGATGTTCAAACATGGATTATTTTGAAAATACTTATTTTAGAACGGTACTTTTACTCACAACTTTTAAAAGAACTTGTAATCTAATCAATTTATACAGAAAAACCTTTTTAGTTTTGACCGTTTTTAAATTACGTCAATCTTTATTAGAATCTAAAAAATTACTATTACTGGAAAGATCCTAAACTAGTATATTTATTAAGGAAAAGTTTGAATTATAGGTATTTCTTATTAAAATAAAATCATAAAGATGTGAAATTATCACGAAATTACTGTTTACAAAACATTTTTTTTATACATGACTCTTTTATATTTACTCAAAATAATTACTTACCATTAAATAATAACATTTTTTTGATCCAATCGTATTTTTAAATTTACTTAAAATGTAATATTTATATTTTTGCCGAATTTTTCAAAATCACTATAAAACGAGGCCCGCGTCGGTTCTCGGTTCACTCGGCCCAGAAGCCTCTCAGAGAGTGGACGTGTCGCTCCGCGCTCCAAATTATTCTCGTCGCTAACCCACACATATAGTGCGATTATAGTTGGACCGCAAAAATTGATACTCTATATAATAATAACGGAATTTTTTTTTTGGTCACATAATGTTATAGTACTATAGTGTTTGTTGATATTAAAGTCCGTTTTATTACAAGCTTTTATTTACTTTCACCTGTCTGTTGTCTGTCTGTCCGTCTGTCTGTCTGTAATCAAATTTTGCAACTTTAATTTGACCCACTTCCCGGTGTCCGATTAAGCTGAAATTTTGTATGCATGTATAAATCGAATGACAATGCAATATTTTGACATGGAGCTGATCTGATGATGGAACTGGAAGATGGCCATAGGATCTCCGTAATTAATGACGCAACCCCATCGAGTTTGGGCTCAAACGATTCGCCTTGACAAGTACTTTATGATGCTGGGTAGTAATAATAATAAAAGCTTGTTTTTAAAAAGTTTTATTTAAAATTTCACTTGTTTTACTTACATCTGTCTGTTGTCTGTCTGTCTATAATCAAATCTTGCAAGTTCAATTTGATCCACTTCCCGGATTCTGATTGAGCTGAAATTTTGCATGCATATTTGAATCGGATGACAATGCAATATTATTATGATATGGAGCTGATCTGATGATGGAGCTGAAAGGTGGACATAGGAATTCCGTAATTAAACGACGCAATTACATCGAGTTTGGGCTCATTTGATTCGTATTGACGAGTACTTTGATACTATATAATAACCTAGACACAGAGACAGACAGACAGACACGTCAAACTTATAACACCCCGTCGTTTTTGCGTCGGGGGTTAAAAACTTATAACACCCCGTCGTTTTTGCTTCGGGGGTTAAACACTTATAACACCCCGTCGTTTTTGCGTCGGGGGTTAAAACTTTAATACCTACATATTGACTTAATGATTTCAACAAATAACTTGCATTGCATAGGATCAAGACATTTTATTCCAAGCGACTACATGTTGTATTACTCGGCCGCGTAAGTGATGCATTGGTGTGCGTCGCGCTCAGCTAATATACCTAAACTTGAACGGGCTTCCCTCACTATAAATCCTCTTAAGACTCTACCACACATTGGAAAGTACCTCTGTGAGAAGAATGGACAAGAACTCGGGGATTCCTTTTCATTTTCATATTAAGGCTGCGTTTCCACGAGAGATGTGCGAGGATGCGTAGCGAGGAATGTGTTTGAAAAGAACCAATAGAATCGCTTTATTTACCTCGCCTCGGTCAGCACAGCTCTGGTGGAAACGGCTCAGCGGAGCTAGATTTTTGCGCATACAAAACAAGCGAGGGATGTGTACGAGGGATGTGTGCGAGGGATGTGTGCGAGGGATGTGTACGAGGAATGTGTTGCGAGGAACGTGTGTTGAGAAGGATGCGTTGCGAGGTTTGCGCATACTGTACCAGCCACATTTCACAACTTCGTAACGCATCCTCGCACCACACATTAATGCGCATTTTTACACCTCCGCTACACATTAGCGTAGGCGCGTTTTCATCGCACAGCTTTGGTGGAATCCCCCACGCCCCACACATTTTCACAACACATCTAGACATCCTCGCACAGCACATTTCCATCGCACATCTCTGGTGGAAACGCAGCCTAAGCGTCGTAATTTTATAAATCAAACTACAATACACACAACATATGTACGTTATTCAATACAAAGTATGTACAATCCTGACACGAGTAAGTGACATCGTGTGAAACAGTCAAGTGGAGCAATCAGTGCTATCACCAGATGCGACGGTTGGCAGACCTGACCTTGGCCACATGTGTTGTTACACTTTATGGCCCATATTGTACGTATTTAGTACATTAGTAACTTTAATGTTTAATAACACGCCGGCTTTACGTCTTTATTTTACAAACATATTATGTTTGTATCGTTTTATTAGGTAAATATATAGGTTACTGTATCTGGGTAGTTCTTTTGATTGTATTTGGGATGAATCAAATTAATTTAATCAAATAGGTAATGGAGCACTTTTGCAAGCACAATTTTAATTGAATTTTGAGTGATAACCTTATGAAGGTATAGCTGTGTAATCTTTAATTTGTACATAATAAAGGGAGAATATGATATACAGGTGAACTTTTTCAAATGCTTTTTTTTTTTCGAGGTTTATACTCCAATAGAGGTTACCCTACTTACACTGTCAGAGTCATTAAATCACAATTTATAGGTTGTGTGGCCAGCCTATATGTTGATGTTTTATGCCGCCAAGATTTTTCGCCAATTTTTCGGTTGTGCTGTATGAGCAATTTGTTTTCTATCTAATTTGTATTGCAAGTATAAACCGCGCGGAAAGTACAAATCACCATTCAATCTAACAGAATCGATAATGCTGATCAATTTCATAGTTAAGCCTGTGCAGATATTATCATATCGAATATCAACCCACACGCATTGATAAGGATATCAAGGATGCACATAATTCATATATTTCGTAACTATAACAACAAAAACGGCACAACTCACGTCTAATATTGCCGAGAATATCTCGACCACTCCTGCAAAACACGACCCTCACCCAAGCGCGTGAGCGTCGTGTTTAGGGATTGCAATCCGGTGTCATTTTCAATCCGGCCGGATCCGGCCGGATTTCCGTCAATCCGGCCGGATCCGACCGGATCCGGCCGGATTGATCAAATCAGGATGATTTTTGCTTTTTACTACAATAAGTGATTTAATCAAGTCACTACTCTCATATTACGTAATACTAGCTGCGCCCAGCGGTTTCACCCGCTGTACTGTAACCTATGTGTTGTTCCAGGGTCTAAGCTATATAAAATTTCAGACCAATCGGTCCACTCATTTAGACGTAAATGAGTAACAAACATACATCCAGACACCCATTCTTACAAACTTTCACGTTTATAATATTAGTAAGATGAAGGTAGTTAAAATCGACTTTATTGCCTAACCAATGTTAAGACTTAAGACCGTTAAGACAAATAGATAAAAACATATTTTCATTCAGAACAATTAAAATTTAGTAGGTAGTGTAGAATTAGACGACATTCTGAATTGGTCACGTCGAATTCCTCAGTGTCTGAAAACCAGGCATTACAATCAGAGGGCCTATTGGCTAATTCTCACCCACTACGATTGATGACAACTTCAATATACATTGAGGAGGTTTAAGCAAATAATGTGTTTTACATATCGTTTGACGATAGCCTTCAGTGCATCCTGCCCACCATGACATACGCCGCCGAGACATGGACGCTAACACATGAGGCTGTCTACCGCATCAAGGTAGCACAGAGAGCCATGGAGTGCGCCATGCTTGACATCAAACTTCAAGATCAAGTTCCAAACATCGAAATTAGGCGAAGAACAAAAGTTCAAGATGCCGGAACGAGAGTAATGGGACTCAAATGGAGTTGGGCAGGTCACCTGGCTAGGCGAGGTGACGACAGGTGGAGTAAGATGTTGACTGAATGGTGACCAAGGACAGGCAAACGCAGTGTCGGTCGTCCAGCAGCCAGATGGATGGACGATTTGGTAGAATTGGCGGGTCGCACATGGACCAGATTGGCACAGGACAGGGTTGACTGGCATAACCTGAGGAAGGTCTATTCCCAGTAGTGGGATGTAGAGGGCGGTGGATGATGATGACGAAGTAGAGTAGGTAATACTTATAATTTTACGAAGCAACGAGTAACTCAGTCTTTCTAGATTTCACTTTCACAGATTTATTTATAAGTAGGTAACAATATTAATTATTATGTAGTATTTAAAGATACAATAGTTATACCTTACTCTCGGTGACGAAAGACTCGCACGCATGAATACCACACGCATTTAAAGTCCTACGCATACAACAGCTATATTATTTTGCCACAAACTACTAGCACCGGATCCGGTCTCCGGATCCGGTATATTTGTACCGGATCCGGTAACCGTTAAATGTGCCGGATCCGGCCGGATTACCGGATCCGTTTTCCGGATTGCAATCCCTAGTCGTGTTTTGCAGGCGTGAACTCCTGATGAAGGACATTGTAAATTGTAATTGTCCGAAACCGCGTGGTCGAGATTCTCGACAATATTACACGTGAGTTGTGCCGTTTTTGTTGTTTTAGTTATGGAGAACACTCGCGATAGTTTTAAAAATCATATATTTCGTGGATAAATCGCGTTGTATATACCTGATAGGTATATAACATGCTTATTTGCACGTACACTAAATGCAATTATCGTGTTTTTGATTTAAAATAAAAAGCATATCTAAAGGTATGCCTAGTAAGTTGTAGATAACTTTATTTCTCTAAAACCATAAAAGATTGTCCTATATAAATTTCTCGCAGTTTTCAATAATATTAGGAACATACAAATATACGAAATTGTTAACCTCTTCTCGAACAAGTGAATTAAATTAAAAATTTAAAAAAACCCCCAACGCAATACGTAATTCACCATTTTTTGATGGCGGCCATCTTGGATTTTAAATTTTATATAGTGGGCTGTAATCTACTCGTTAAGCCCTTTCATTTGATACCCATATTGAGGGGGTCGTGGAAGAAAAAAGTAATCCGCCATTTTGTAGCGGCGGCCATCTTGGACCGATTTTCACCAAACATGGCTAAGAACACTCTCGACTAACTCTACTTTCAAACAAAAAAAACTAAATCAAAATCCGTTCATCCGTTTGGGCGCTACGATGCCACAGACAGACACATACACACACACACACACACACAGACAGACAGACAGACAGACAGACAGACAGACAGACAGACAGACAGACACGTCAAACTTATAACACCCCGTCGTTTTTGCGTCGGGGGTTAATAAAAATAATGTATAAACTGAAACCTAGAAACTCGTAAAAAATTCACAGAATTGATCTATTTTATTAATTACCTATTTGTTTATAAATATAGGTAAAAATGTATGTCATCAGTTCGAATATTTGTTCTTTCATCAACATTTCCAGAAACTCTTTCCCGCCGGTTATCCGGTCTGATTCCACAAAGCACATATTTCTTCCCTCGTCCGGCATTTTATATCTATTTCCCCGCTTTAATGCCGGAATGTCGGTCTGTCTGTCCAGAGGTGTCGTAAAAATAATGTCCATTATTATAATTGGTCTACTTGGAAATAGTTTTTATAATTGATCCCGACGGATTCCTCGGTGAGTTAATTCGGCATTTTTTGGGTGCGGGCGTTCTGTTTATTTATCGATTCTTTGATGTTTTGACGCCTTGTGTTATTATTGTCTTGATGAAAATTTTATTATGTGGGTATTGTGTTGATATAAAAAATGTAAAAAAATGTTTTTAAGTTAAACGGTTTTATTGTAAACATGTGCTAAAAGCTAAAAAATAAAATCGTGAGGCACGTCAAATATCTACAATTGTCAGTGGGTGAATCCTGAGAGACAAAATTTTACGTGTCTTTGGGAATAAACTACCCGTAACATAAAAATTCTACCCAAAGGTATTTTTTTTCAGTTAGTTTAAGGTTTAATCTACTTAATGCAAGATAAACATCAGCTTAAATTTAGCTGCAAGTACCTGAAAAAAAATGTAAAAGCCCTAAAATTTGATTACCGTGGGGTGTCCCTTACACATTTTTGGAACAAAATATATTTTTTACACTAACTTATAACAGGAATTTAATTGATTGCTGTGATCTAAGCTGTAAAGGGTGAACTGTTATATGATTAAAAAATAGGCGGAGGCTGTACTCAGCGAAGTTTTATAAAAAATAACAAATTTAGGTTTGTCCCCGGACAAAAAGTGATTCCCATGGCGCGCGACATAACTACCCACATTTCACAAACCACAAGACTTAGAAGCTTGTACGCCCGCTGTTGGCTAAGTTCGATTGCGCTCTAAACATCGTGAAGAGGGGTTGCTCCTCTCGTTGTTACAGTGAAACTGTTCATTAGAGTTTTAGATATTTGACGTGCCTCACGATTTTATTTTTTAGCTTTTAGCACATGTTTACAATAAAACCGTTTAACTTAAAAACATTTTTTTACATTTTTTATTTTTAGACTTTTTAGTACAATGTATTCTACTTGTCAAGCCCTTTCATTTGATACCCATATTGATGGGAATGAAAAAAAAAGAGGTTATCCACCATTTTGTAGCGGCGGCCATCTTGGATTTTGATTTTGTATCGTGCACTGTATTCTACTTATCAAGCCCTTTCATTTGATACCCATATTGATGGGATTAAAAAAAAATACGTTATCCGCCATTTTGTAGCGGCGGCCATCTTGAATTTACAATAATATTGAATATACATAATTGTATTGTCACCAGAACCAAAGGCGTATATCAAATTTCAGATCAATCGGTTGACAGGAAGAGGGTGTAATTTCAATTACTAAATTTGACCCAAGAAAAAAGAAAAATGAATAAAACAAACAGAGTAAGCTAAATAAAACCGTTAAATCAAAAACACGATAATTGCATTTAGTGTACGTGCAAATAAGCATGTTATATACCTATCAGGTATATACAACGCGATTTATCCACGAAATATATGATTTTTAAAACTATCGCGAGTGTTCTCCATAACTAAAACAACAAAAACGGCACAACTCACGTGTAATATTGTCGAGAATCTCGACCACGCGGTTTCGGACAATATCTACAATTGTCAGTGAAACTGTTCATTAGAGTTTTAGATATTTGACGTGCCTCACGATTTTATTTTTTAGCTTTTAGCACATGTTTACAATAAAACCGTTTAACTTAAAAACATTTTTTTACATTTTTTATTTTTAGACTTTTTAGTACAATGTATTCTACTTGTCAAGCCCTTTCATTTGATACCCATATTAATGAAATTGAAAAAAATGGTTATCCGCCATTTTGTAGCGGCGGCCATCTTTGATTTTGATTTTGTATGGTGCACTGTATTCTACTTATCAAGCCCTTTCATTTGATACCCATATTGATATGATTAAAAAAAATACGTTTTCCGCCATTTTGTAGCGGCGGCCATCTTGGATTTACAACAATATTGAATATACATAATTGTATTGTCACCAGAACCAAAGGCGTATATCAAATTTCAGATCAATCGGTTGACAGGAAGAGGGTGAAATTTCAATTACTAAATTTGACCCAAGAAAAAAGAAAAATGAATAAAACAAACAGAGTAAGCTAAATAAAACCGTTTAAAAAAGAAAAATGAATAAAACAAACAGAGTAAGCTAAATAAAACCGTTTAAAAATTGAATAGAGTGTTCACTCGGTCAGAACATAGCCCGACAGCCTCAACAGAACCCGGCTTATATACGATAGGTTTAGCCCCTTGGCCTTTGACTTTACGCGCTAGCTAGCAGAGTTTAACCAATTTTAAATTCAGTCTGTCAGCCTAACTACACGTTCCTGTAGTTCAGTAGAATGATGTGCAATTTAAGAGTGATCAAATATCTATAAGTTATCGTCGATATATATACCTATTATAATCAATTTAAAGTTAAATAACTTAATCCAATTTTAGATCTCAAAAATGGAAATATTAATAGAAACCTAAACAGAATAACACAAAGATCCCAATCTATAAATATCACCCCACAATAACAAACGTAAACTATAAATAAATAATTCATGCGCGTACGCATGTGGCGCAACTCTAATTACAATGCACATGGATCAAGATAAATTGTTTGAATTAGAGTTGCGGTCCTAAACCGAGCGCCCTGCTTTAATCTGATATGCTTTGCTTCAGCGATAGGTAATTTGTGTAGCGAGTGGCATATTATGTCTCAATTGCGACTAGGATCTGTAGATCGACCAATTTGCTATTTTTCTGCTTTGACGGGTAACCCTGATTCCTAATATAGCCCCTAATCATATTCATACAATACCTATTCAGAATTGTAGAGCAAACTAGGAGGGTGACAGGTCTGGTCTTGCTACTTGCTGTTAAGCGGAAGTATTACCCATTCTACCTTAAGTATGTATGGAATGACAGTTAAACTTGACACTATTGACAGTCCACGTACACTCCGTGCTAATCCCGCTGTTTGTTAATAGTACCTAATTTATAACAGTCTAATCGAACTTTTTTTTACAGAATTGCACTATTAAGAATTACACTTCAAATTCCTCGAATTCTGACAGAATACTCGTTTTAGTCGATCTGTGAGCATCAGCCGAAACGATAAAATTACAAGCTGTCACAAACATGATTTTAATTACACGATAGAGAAATTGAACAAAAGGTAGCTTTATAATAATAATCGTGTATGTAGTTTGTAAGGTAACACTAGGAATCAGCCATGCGAAAGCTAGAAAACCGCTTGTGTATAAATAAGATTCTGTTTTCAAATCAAATACATACTAACTGCGTCTGACGTTTTTATTTTGGAGATCTTAAATTGTAAAATTGGTTCGCCATAAAATAAATGTAATGCTTATGCTAGGAGGCTTTACCCTTTTAATTTTCATAAAACCTATCTGTATCCTAAATTTCAACTCAATCCGTTCAGTGCTCTGAGCTGTGCGCTAATAAATTGTAATCAGTCAGTCAGAATTTTAATTTTGGTAATTAAAATATTATAAAATGTGATTGGGATTTGACGTCACTGTAAGTAGAGTCTCTGATACTTTTCCGCTGGTATATAAACTCCAGTTAAATATTATTATACATTTTTTTTTAAGATTCTTTTTAAATGATTCCAAAGAACATCTCACGGGCACTTAACTTGAATTGTGCTGAAGATAAACTCTAAAGTGTTATTAAATTATGCGTGACACAGCGGAAGGGATGGATCCCTAAATTAATCAACCCCTATCAATTGAGCGTTAAATATGTAAATAAAATTGTCGAAAATAGCCTCGCAAGCAATATGGCGCGGTGGGGTGACAATTATCTGATATTAATTTAGCGAGACAGTTTGAAAAATGAAAAATATGTAGAGAATATTATTTATTGTCGTTTATCGCCAGCGATAAACTATTTAAATTTCTTTCTTCATTTCCAGCGAGAAAATCTTGTTGATGTAAGTGAAAATTTAGTGAAAATAATGTCTGTAAATAGTTACAGAACAAACATTACTGTGCTTCGGTAAAGGGCACTGTAGCTAGTGAAATTACTGGGCTGAAGAGTCTTAACACCTTACAACTCTCAAATAAGAAGCGTTGGTGCAGTGCACCCAGAATTTTACCTTTGTAAAATCCCGGGTGGCACTGTAGTAATTAAATGGGCAGCGTTATCTCTTACCATCAGGAGAGCGTCTTGGTTCGTTGTATAAAAAAATAATCATAAAGTAATCTACCAACTTGATTATAAACAAAAAAATGTAGTATTTAATAAATCGTTGTTTATGTTTCTTTAGCGAGAAAAACATCTTAATATAATAGCTGTTTGCTGTCGGCGGTAGGTCCCTGCTCAATTTTGTGCATATTTCCAACACGAATGCAAACTCAGACCTTGGTGATTCTAAATTAGGCGGTGAGTAGGTAATTTACAAGCAAATCCACTTTCATTTCATAGTATATAGTGAATACGCAGCAACGTTTTGCACTTAGGTAGGTACCTGGTGTGTACGAATACATTAAAATTTGGTGTGTGTATTGTTGTAAAGTTACTACTAAGGTCGTCACGATTTACCTGTGCTTTTTGGAAAAATCCTAAATTTTGTAATCTACAGAAACTTGGCAAACGAAAGATTTATGTCAAGGTTAAGTTGCATTTTTTTATTGCCTATATTTTACAAGCTTTATATTACTTTCACCTGTCTGTTGTCTGTCTGTCTGTCTGTCTGTAATCAAATCTTGCAAGTTTAATTTGACCCACTTCCCGGTTTCCAATTGAGCTGAAAATTTGCATGCGTGTGTAAATCGGATGACAATGCAATATTTTTATGACATCGAGCTGATCTGATGATGGAGCTGGAAGGTGGCTAAAGGAACTCCGTCATAAAACAACGCAACCCCATCGAGTTTGGGCTCATTTGATTCAGTTTAACCAAACTTGGGCCTGATGGGTCGAAAAGCGCCAGCCGCGCCGACTCGCGCCGAAGTACTCGTAGGTACATAAAATTGTGTGCAACCTAATTGGAGCATCTATGTATTTGCGAGACGCTTGTACCGTATCTTCCTTTTTTATTTTAATCTATGTCACAGTGTGCAAAATCAATGTCCTCACTTAGAGGCGTACAACACATACATACAAGTGCAATACATATTAGAAATTAACAGTTCAATCATAAAATGTATAAACGTACCTAACACATCTAATCACAACGCACGAAAGAATTCCAATATCGATCGAAGCGATAACCTAATCTATCATGTTACACATAATATCAGATATATATTAAGGTTGCTCAATGCACGTACAACGTTGACACACAAAACATTTGCAGACTTGTCGGCGACGTGTTTGCTTACTGATAACTCTGATATACTTGGTGATCGATCGATCATCTATAACTACTCAGGATGGCCCCACATCAGGAATGCGATTCTCGTGGAAGTAAGAGAAGTCACTCGATATATTATGTTAGTGAGTTGCGTTATCACGCATCACGCACTAAAGCCAGGCAATCCCATTGCAGGGTCAGCCTCATTTCTAGAACAAGATATTATGATTAGTTATATATTATTACAAGGTTTTATTTACTTTCGCCTGTCCGTGGTCTGTCTGTCTGTCTGTAATCAAATCTTGCAAGTTAAATTATATTTATAATTGTTGGTTCAATACATTCTGCCTCATTGAAGCGTGCAAATTTACCATGAGTTAAAAAATAAGAGCATCAAAGGAGAAATAATTTAAGTGCCTACCTACAACATCAAAATTCATACAAAATGTATCACAACTAAATAAGTATAACCTTTCACTTACAACTGAATCCCTACCAAAGTTAGGTATTAGTTATTAGTACATCATCTTCCAAGCCCTCATTAAAACCGGCGCCGGTCCCGGCCAATCGCAATATTTATCCGGTATCAAGCAAAAAGGAATAATTGCCTGCATTAGCATATGAAATGCAGGCGCTCGCAACATTCATGCGTTCATGTAAGGCTTGAATCGGCAGAGGTTAACAACATTGTAATTGCTTCCAATTGGAGAATAACCTTTTCTGTTTTATTCATTAAATGTTTGAACGTGGGTTTTTTGTTCACCTGTTATTTAAACTTGCCTTTAACCTGTATTATTAGCTAAGTGATTTAGCGATTATGGTAGATGGATTTAAGACTAAATAAAATAAATGTTTAGCTTATCATCTCATTGTGGCAAAGATTTTCGCCTGGACGCTACCGTGTTTCGGAAGGCACGTAAAACTGTGGGTCCCGGCTGTTTCCTATAAGATATGTAGGAGGCAGTCGTTAGGTCATGTTGCAGGCCTTGTAGGAATCTCGGCGACCTGAAACTGCAACATATAGGTTGGCCACACGACCTATAATTTGTGATTTGACTCTGACAGTGTAAGTAGGGTAACCTGTTCTGTTGGAGTATAAACCCCAATTAAAATTAAATTAATTAATTAATTTAATTTTTAAGAGACGAGAAGTCTACTTAAGAGTCTTTAAATCGATGGTTATAAGGTATTTTCTATACTCTGTCCAACGAGTCCAGCTAATAGGGAAATCAAGCGCTAAACGTCATTGGTTGACGAAAAGGAACATAGGGTTCGTTATAGGCCTGTGTGCAACATCTTCGACTACGTCATCACTTAACAACATGAAAAAAAAACTACCAATAGCTTAATGTACGGCGATGATTGTAGATAAGAGTCGAACTAAGCGTTAAGGAAAACAGGAAATTTGCGTTTTATTCAAAAGAACGTTTCTTGTGTTCACAGTCATGAAAAGATAACATTTACTTTATTCTTACAGTGAAAGATATAATCACTTATCCATATAAAAGTGATAACGTTGCATTTTCATATAAAGTATAATAATCAACTGGATTTCTGCTTAGCGCTGAACGTGCACTTCTACGATATATCGCAACTTTTAGATAAACAGATTCTTGTTATTGAATGCTTGTGTACTTATACGATAAGGGAGAGTGGAAATGAAAAAAAAAACACTCGTGACAAGTAAATAAAAAAAAACTGACTTCAGTAGAGCAAACGAGAGCGTTTTAGATTAGGTGAATCAAATAAATCTGTGAACTAACCCTAATCCATTGACCTTCCTTATTCTTACAATAATAAAAAATATTTTAATTCAGGTGAAGATGGATAATATCATCTGATCTGGATGACCAGATCTACTTTGGTTGGACAAGTATTATTGTTTTTATTTAAAAAGGCTTCTCTTAATTTCCTTAAATCAGACGTCAAAATAAAAGAGAAATTGACTCGCAATGAAGACCCACGTGAAGCGATTTTAATTAAGAGTAATGTACCTTTAATGAACAGCCCATTTCTTCAGGGTTCCTTAACGAACGGCGGCCCAATCATTTACGAAGACGGACGACCGAGACTAACTACTAACGTATAAGGATTAATTAATTATATTGAAAGAATACAGAAAAACTAATATTATGACGTGCCTTTTGCATATCAATGTAAAAAGAAACATTGAAATTACACGACACGCCTGAAAAAGATTTATGTCAGTGAGTGAAAAAACGAGCTGATTCTGATAATATGGGAAATCGAATGATGATATTACATACACGCATAATTTTTTTATTCGTTATTGATTAGTATTAAGACAACGGTATCGCGACGATGCGACCGTAGATGGTAGCAGACTAAACCCAGAAGGCGGGATAAATCCCTCCCTGGCTTCACTGGACATCGTGCCAGAACACTGGCGTAATGACGGCTCTAGGGCATTAAATTTGCGCGTCTTTCTTTCACTGTCATAAAAAAGTTCGTTATATTGAATTCAAGAACTACTCCTAAGTGTCTCTACACAGCTTTCTTCGCTTTTCTTAAGAACCTACCCTTCCACATAATTTAAAAAAACGCCATCATATTACTAGGAAGAACTGCATATCCCCTCATGGTATTCCAAGGTCTGGATGCTCCAGATAAGGGCAGGAATGGCACGTGCCATGCTGATCCTGTTCTTCTAGAAATAAGGAAAAAACAGTAAAAAGTCGTATAGTCTACCTGTAGGCACTTGGAAACTTGCCACACCCAGACACAGATTACTTATGAAATAAGATCGGTCATAATTGTTTTGTAGTTCGTTTTTCCACAATTTCTATCGTCCCGCTACCGTAAGTCGTAAGGCACTTTTGTAGGATAACAGAATATTATAGAAACATTTGTTACTTCATCACGTCTAAAAAGCTATAATAATATAATTGAGCTAAAACTCTGTATATGTACATGGTTTTTATATAATATCACAATAGCGACTATTAAGCCAGTAAAACTTACTAAATATTCTCAGTTTTAATAATTCGAGCGAGCATCTGAGACAGCGCGTAAATGTATGCGTTTATATTTTGAATTGGGATGTTCTCTGCTCTCTGATAAGATTTCCAATTGGTAGAAAAAAGGTGGAAATATTAGATGGTTTGGACAAACTTCTAGCTCATTAGAAAGCTGAAGATGGCCGTTCCCTTTCCCTATTTTTCTCACCCCTAGCCCTATAAAGGTAAAACGAAGTGTCACGATTAACACCCACAAATGTAAAACGGATTGAAATGCTGTTCGACTAGATCTAATTAAGCCGTTTTTGTTAACTTGCAATAAAATTTATCTTTAATTGACACAAAACATGTTGATCTAGAAACAAAAAACAAGTGTGTAATTACGTACTGAAGAATGTCTGTAATAAGGGCAAGCGATAAAGAAATGCAGAAGTAGTTTCATTTAAAACGAAAATGCAGCACCAATAGTAAACCCACACAACCTAAAAATATACCATTGTTTAGTCTGCAATATGTAATTATTATGCGCGAGAGATATTTTTTTTTTAGTCTATGCTGTCCCACAGCTGGCCAAAGACCTCCCCCAAGTCTCTCCACGTGTCTATATCCTGCGCCACTTCAGGCCAGCCGGCCTGATACAAGTCGAGGTCGTCCCTCCATCTCTTTCTGGGCCGGCCTCGGCGACGCCGTCTTTCTTTCGGGACCCATTCCGTGGCGATCTTTGCCCAGCGGTCGGGATGAATGCGACAAATATGACCCGCCCACTCCCACTTCAGTTTGGCGGACGAGATTTATGTTATTATATTACTCCGGAAGAGCTCAAACCTCAGTGTGTGGCAATTGTTTGTCTGGAAAACTGTAGGTCCCGGCTGTTTCCTATTAGATATTATGTGAGAAAATCGTTAGATCATCCTGTTAAAGATTTTGTATTAATCTTCGGGATCTGAAACTGAATAAATAGGCTTACCTATTACAATGAATCAATGATTAGTAAAATAATAATTACTTAAAAAATGTGTTCATAGTTATACAATATATGGGTCATGGGTGCTTCATTTCTGTACTATCAAGCTCCTTCTAGATGTTTCTTAGTTCATAAATCAAGGCATATGCCTAATTAGATTACAGCACTAACAAGTGCTAGTTCCTTATTGGATCGTTCAGCTTTTAAGGTAACCATTAAATTGAAATACTGGAAACTTTGAAATGCAGGAGAAAATGGAATACATTTTGAACCATTCAGAAACCCACTCAGCAAACCACCTACTCCAGCTTTCTACGCAATATAATGTTGACAAAGCAACCAGCGAATTTGCTGGGCAGTACGAGATTTAATAACTACCAGTAATATCTATGTTAGAATACCTTTTTGCGTACTGAAGTCCTTTCAGCGATTCTCTCGCTTTCTAAATTAAAAATTTGTTGTTGCCAGGCAACCGGTGAAATTACTGGGCCTTGCGAGATTCAATAACTAAATATATCAGGGTGATAGAAGCGGTGCAATACCGCGCAGAATTTTGAACTAAAAATCTTTTAACTCTTAAGTAAGAAGAGTTGGTGTAGAGTTCTGTGCACCTAGAATTTTATTATTGCGAATTCCTGGGTAGCAGCTTATGGGCAGTGTTTTCTCTTACCACCAGAATCAGGAGAACGACATGCTCGTCTTCATACTACCTCTACAAAAGCGAGCTTTTAATTTTAAATTTTTTTAATAATAAGTAATAGCAACCTGTTTTCCAAATTTCAACCCAATCCTTTTAGCCGTTTGGGCTGTGCATTGAAAGATCAGTCAGTCAAATTTCTTTTAAATATTTAGAGAAGAAATATTATCTCAATGACCAGTCAAGGTGACGTCCTTGACAGACAACCTTCTCAGAATTTTAGAAATAAAACGAAAATGAATCCCTTGGACGTGATCCATCCCAACTAGTTTAACACCTTATCGCTCCTCTAATCTACATAAAGGAATGTAAACCTAATTTCATCAGTTATAAGTCTCATTTTACATTGGAGGTGTGTAACCTTTAGGGTCACGAATTTAAATTAAATTCGGGATTGAGAGTTCGCGATTTTAAAAGTTTTATTTGAGGAGTAATAACGGTTTGTGTTTGAAAATGGAATTCTTAGAGAATATGAAGGATTAGTATTGGTTAATTCACATTGGTAATCTTACTAATATAATGAACGTAAAAGTTTGTAAGAATGGATGGCTGGATGTATGTTTGTTACTCTTTTACGCCTAAACGGGTGGACCGATTGAGCTGAAATTTGGTATAGAGATAGCTTAGACCCTGGAATAACACATAGGCTACAGTACAGCGGGTAAAACCGCTGGGCGCAGCTAGTAATCAATATTATAAGTCGACAATAATAAAATGAAATAGACAACGGTTAAGGTTAATAAGCATTTCAAATCTAAATCTATATTTGGTACCTAGGTAAATTGCCATTAATATCACGTTTACTAACGTGTGTAATAAATCCTCTACGATTGATGGATGCTCAAATTGACCACTGATTTATAGCTTAGGTAGGTACTTTGTTTCTGGCAAACTTTTTAATAATAACACCTGAACTTTATAGAGGTAATATAGAGTTTTCTCTTCTTTAATAACTTTAACACTAGATGTAGAAATTACTGGGCCCTGGCTGAAGATTATTTAACATCTTTTGTCTCGTTAGAAGCGGTGAAGTGCACCAAAATTTTTACATCATTGTGAAATCTTGGGCACTGTACTGATTATTATATTATGGGTATATCAGAATCAAAAGAACGTCCTGCTTACCTTTTTTTTTCTTTGCGTAAAATGAAAATTATTGCAGATACTCCGTCAGTTCGACCTTACCAGTTATTTTCGAATTTTTCAACATTCTTATTTCTTTAAACATGCTTAGACCATACAGACAACATACCTTGAGTGTACTGTAAAGTTAATAGTTTAATATCTCAATCTAGCGGTATCATCGATCCAATTGGTCTCACTACAACATAACTTGCATCACGTACGTCGGTCGCATCGTTATCGTCTCGTTCACCGGTGCTCATCGACACGTCCGATAACGGTCGGTTTTACTTCCAGTACCTTCCTATCTGATGCATTATCGAGCTGGTATCGCGCCCACGCTGGCAAATCACCGTGTGGATTGGGAACATATTTCATGTACAATGGAATTAACTATGGAAGGGAATGGAATTAAGGTAGGAAATATATCCTGCTTACTGAAAAAAATATCAATGTACCTCCCTTACCTATATCTATTATATTCGTGGTATCCGTCCGTGTATGTAGTCATGTAGTACTTAGTACCCATTATATCCGTTATCCTCTAACCACCATAACACAGCATTAAGTTGCTTAGCTTGGGGTTAGGTGGCGCTGTGTCAAAGTCCTGAAATATTTATTATTTATCTACTCAGCCCATATCTAACCACTGTTCCACTGAGTTTCGGCCATAGGACCATAGGCTTCCTCGTGTCCACGATAAGTACCTTCCGATCCTGTCCGACTCTTGGATGAGAGTTCTCTCCGACTTGTTTGAGTCTCCAAATATGTCTCCAAAGTACCTTCCGATTCCCGTCACAAAATACACAACAGGAACAATGTGTTGGTGTCACAGAATACATAACACTATCAAATGTATAGCGGTCACAGAATAGTTAGTAGCAGCATAGCGTCGCGTCTCTTCACCCGCCGCCCGCAATAAGCCAGTCTGCCGCGCGCTCGCCACGACAACGCACGTGTGTCGACCTGTTTCTTAAACTCTCTCGAATGTACTTGTGATTGTGTTCACCGGATTGGATTCACTGCAGTGTTGTGACTTAGTGCTCCAGCAAACAGTGCCCATGGTCCTCTTGAACACTAACATGAAAATTACTGGTAAAGTTACATTTTTGCATGATATGTCATGTTCTGACGATCTGATGATCTTGGCTTGCACGACGCACGAATCGGCTGCACCCGGGATTGAAACAGGGAACAGGAACAATTTGAATATGTTAATTATGAATTCCGGACCTCCAAAACAGTGGAGACAATGGTAGACCTTGGGTTTGACGGGCGACATTGAGTCCGCATGTAAATTCTGTCTGAACAATCAGTTTAGAAGGCGACATAAAGCGTCTCGCCTACGGGACCAGAGGCTGTGGCTGTGGGTGGACGGCATAGCTCTGCCGCGACTGTGGGTGGCTCTATGGAGCCAGTTCACTATAATGGTGAGATTTAATCACCGAGGTTACACAACGGAACCAGAGAGCTTTTTTTTTTTTTTTTTTTTGTTAACGCCGGGAAAAAATGCGTTGCGCATACCCTTCCATCGGGGGTATGGGAGGGTTATGTGGGACTCCCCGTGCAGGGCAGCTGCACGGGTATACCCACTAAAACAACCCGGCGGCACTCCCGCATCGTCTTTGGGACGGAGGCCTGGGAATCGGCAGAGCCTTGCATCCAGTCCTCCGTCGACGACTGCCCGCCTTCACAAAGGCGGGCCCTACACGCCCCTCTCAACAGGGAGGGGCCCGGGAACGGTCCCGAGTGCTCGGACGTTCCCTCCGACGGTGGAGGTGAATGTGCAATGCGGATGAAGGCGCCCCCGCGCCTGTCATCCGCTATTCACCAGAACCAGAGAGCTTAGCTGAGACCTTGCGCTTTCCAAAAA
The DNA here is from genome assembly GCA_947507615.1 of Hemithea aestivaria. Lineage (NCBI taxonomy): Eukaryota > Metazoa > Arthropoda > Insecta > Lepidoptera > Geometridae > Hemithea > Hemithea aestivaria. Next base: position 18,340,180 of record OX382329.1, on the reverse strand, counting down.
TGTAATACCCTCAAAATGTAATGAAATTACACAAATACGAAGTACCTATCCACAGATCGGCTTCATGCCATTCCACAGAAAATCCACATGTTTCAAATTTCAAACCACTCAAAATTCTGGCTGCAATTCCTCGTAGGAAAGGTCCGTAAAAAATTCGGAGACTTATAAGTTCAAACTTTTAAACCTCAGATGGCAAAATTGACATGTGGACGCTACCGTATTTCGGAATGCACTGAGTCCCAGATTTTCCATACAAGAAATGCGGCAGTCTTTTGGTCAAATTGCAGGCCTTGTATGAATTTTGGTTCCCCACACAACCTAAGTTATAATTATTATGATTTGACTCTACCAATTTTATGAGAGAGATAAGAGTAAGTTCTGTTGGAACATAACCCCATAATGTATTTCAGTACATTTGAGCGTTTGATTTGTGGAAAGGGTTTGAGCAAAGTCCTAAAAGCATGGATGTAGAATGTAGACGAGACAAATAACCCGATAGACTAACGAGAAGTAGCAAATATTAGCTAGTCTGTAGACTACACTAATCATCATTAATCCGTATAGGTTTATAGCGCTTGATGACAGGTTTATTGGAACTCACTTTATTGCCCCGTATTACGTCTAACTGGATGCATATCTATCGTAAAACTGGTCAAACTGATAGGAATATTCAACTGAACTGAACTGAAAATAAATTTATTCAAATATGACTTGAAAGCACTTATTACCATTTGTGCAGGTCAACTTTTACAGACAAAATTTCTTAATATTAAGAATTAAGACTATCTTCCTGAGAGGAGGAAAACAGGGGATCAAGTCGAATGGCGTGCTAAGGAAAGGCTGGCCTATGTCCAGATGTAAATGATGAATGAACTAACGAAGAAACTACAATCGATTCAGAAAGTCATGATTCCAATTTATGAGAAGAAATTTATGGAAAATAATATAAAAATATCGCAGCGCAAATCCCTCTCTTTCTTTTTCCTTCGTACTCTTCAAAGAAATAGATCTTAGATCTTAGGAAATGAACTTATCAAAATCTTCCTTTTGATAATGCCTTTCTTCTAATGTATTATATTTTATCCATGCCATTCTTTAATTGCCATTGCTTGCCACCCAAGACTTACTAAACTTAGAGAGATTCTTTTTTTATCTAATTCGTTAAATATTCAAAGGAAACAGAAGCACAGCTGTAGACCTCTAAAATGAAGACATTTGTTCAGAATCCTTACAGCTCGAGGCATCCTGTTCGCAAGGAGCCATTAATTTGGCACATGTTGGAATAGACCTCAGATGGCGAACAAAAACAGGCACACATGTGCCAACAATTTGGGGCAGGATCACTCACACGTTCTAATAACACTGGCATAATATACAGATTAACAAGTTAAATTTAAACCGAAAATAAACCGATATTAAGCAAGATTAATAATATCAAAAGTGGTATGTAAAAAAAGTTCACTTGCACTGTCCCCTAAGTACCTACATATATATGCCCAAAAAATAGTACCTATTCAAAATTCAATCAACGTTTTAGAGAAAATCGGAAAGAAACATACAGGTCTGATTGATTTTTGGTTTAAAAACTTTACAGAATCCCAGTTTTAAGTTACATTTAAAATGTAAATAAAAGGTGTTAATTATTATTAAACACCTACGCAAGGAAGAGATTTAATTAAAGAAGAAATTACCAATGTAACTCAGTTATTAGTGGCACATCTGTTGTGGAATGATGAATGCATCCGTACAGGAAACAAAAAAACAGAATGCATTGTAATAGAAATAGACGCAGACATCGACTAAAAAGAAAGCATAAGAAAAATAATAAGGATGCCCTACAGTTAGGTAATACCAAAGAATACGAATTTCCGACCATATTCTACGTAATTGACGGCAATATGCTTTTCAAGTTTATTAAATTGGTTTTTCTTTACGATATCTTTATCTTTTGCTAGTATGCTTTACTAAAATATCCACCATTTTTCGATAAGGCTTTTATCCAAATCATAAAGTTGTCTTTATTATTGGCCCGACGTCAAAAAAGGAGAAGAGGATAACAATTTATCGGAATCTTTTTCATACATTTTTATCTTTTATTAAAGCTCTGAAGCGTTATTACAGTAAGATTCTGGTTCCTTAAACTTGGCTTCACTTATGTTATTATAGCGTGACATCTGCTTTTGTTAAAGTCTATATAGTTTTTGTATAAAGTTGCGCGGGAAGCACGTGGGCCGGCAGATGCGCCCGCGCACGCCCGAGGCGACCCTTTATCTTGCCATCTCGCCAACCAAACGTGCAGCTGAGATTTAACCACTATTGTGTTACTTGGATAGGTTTTAAACGACACTTGAAAGTGCATCTTGGCGTATTTTTTATCTGATATTTCTTTTTCTCTCACAGCTGGAAAATACCTCCCCAAATCCTGGTATTATTATCTATACAAATACATCTAATCAATCATTATTTACATTACCTAACTATTAAACAATCATTTAAATACTACTTTAAAACTAAAAACGTCGTTGAGGTCATGACCTGCAGGAAGTGTACCTAAAAAGCTGGCTAAATTAACTCTCGAAAAAGCCAAACTTATACGTTGGCCGAGGTAAGAGCCAGCTTTTTGGTCATTGGTTTTCATTAGGCGCCTGGAAAGCTCTGAAAACCGTAGCGTCCTTTCGCGTATATATATAGGTACATCTTATTTTGTTCTTGGCTAAGTTACAATCTTATTTGTAAATAAACGGCATAGACTCACTTGTATTTACTTCGGCTTCGTGCCGACCGTTTCCATCCTGTACGAGGATCTAAATACTAACGAATCGTTTAGTGTAAAAATAAGTTACAATCTTCTAGGAAGAGGATGACCACATTTGTATTAAAAATCTTCGTGACTTTCAAATAATTCATAATCAATATGACATCGCGCCCTCGATCGCTAAATAAGGCTAGAGAAACGATCTCAACACGATAGTGATCTACCTCAGGCTCGGTCCCACAGTTGTCGGCAGGTTGCCTTACAAGGGCCGCTCCACTAGCCGACCATAATCGATGGAAAAACGCACCGTGACCCGGACATGCACCTCTATGATACACTACACCTTTTTGTCGAGAGAGCTTTTATGGAGGAGAAATCTGAACATGTAAAACTTAAAATTTTATTTGTCGCTATTGAATTCTACTAGCTACGCCTAGTGGTTTTACCCGCTGCGCTGTATTCTAGCTGTTATTCCAGGGTCTATCTCTATACCAAATTTCAGCTCAATCGGTCCAACCGTTTAGGCGTGAAGAAGTTGACAAACATTCACACAAACTTTCGCATTTATAATATTATTGTGATTGTCATCGTCATCAAATGAAAGGACAAATGGAAAACCGTTTAACGTTAAAAAAAAACTTTTTTTTGTCTATGCTGTCCCACTGTCCCACTGCTGGGCAAAGACTTCTTTCCTACGCTACATTGGCCCAGCTGGACAAGTAAAAGTCCAGGTCGCCTGAGTCGTTATTTCCTTAAAGCAGAAAAAAATAAGTCAGCAGCATATAATAGCTATACACAGAAGTAGATTAAAAGCTGGATTAATTACATTTGAAGGCCCATCTCCCGGCTAAGAGCCTCAAAGCACAAGAATTAATTTTATAAATGAATTCGTCAAGATTCCTCAACTGAATTAAGATGGATAAGAAAATTTCGTTACTCTGTAATGGAACTGAACATTTTGAAGGCATTCCTTATCTCTGGATTAATTTGTGCTTCTTTTGTCACATACTTTAGCTTCATTAAAGGTTACATTAAATACTTTTGAAAATTAATCCTATAAATATAATCTAAAATCTGTTTATATCATAGGGTCTTGTTGTTTTACAATTTAAATCAAATCAAAAAATATTTATTCAAATAGGTTTAGTCAGCGGAGTAGGTACTTTGTAAGTCAATTTTAATAGTTATTTGTGCAACATGTGAGAAAAGTCGTTTTTTGCTGTGAGTACCGAATTTAAGTCACTAATTTAAATTGTATAATAACATCTTTTTTTTTCTGATGTCGTGTATGATTCTTTTAAGCTTATTCATTTATGTTTAGTGTTTTTAGTGTACGATAAAGATTTTTCTGTTTTATTCTTAGCATAAACTATAACTTATTACATAAACTGCCTTGCTTTAATTATAATTACGAGAATAATTATAATAAAGGTAGGTATGTTATACTTTCGTCCGGCGATTCTATTTGCAGTAAAATTGCGTAATAGTATTCGTGACTCGTTAAATTATTTAATGTATTTTTCTTCGTAAATCAACCCCTTTTATGTCGATCATTAAGTTTGGACAAAAAATGACGAGGACTCAACCTTTTTTAGTAATTACAAAAATTACAGGTTGCAATTTGGGAGTTTAGTGTTTTACACGGTTTAAGAGCTATTAAAATATAGGCTATTTTTGAAGTGAAAACTTCTTTAGCGGCGCTGAGCACTTTTTTGTATGGGTAAAAACTTTCAAACTCGCGTCAGGGTCACGTGATGCTGATCGAAAAAGCGTACGATCGAGGGGAAGGGAGAGGAACTAGTATCTCCCACTCTTTCTACCGTGCCTGAGTGTGCTGCTCACAGGGGGCTTAGACAAGCGCGCGCCTGATATTTTTTTTATATTTTATATTTTTATATTTTATATTTTTTTTATTAGACACTTAAATAGGTTCGAATCAAAACTGTTTGTTTCTTACTTAAGTTATCATAAACCAATTGTATCAGTTGTAAAAATTTGCGATGATGATTCTGATAATAACGATGGTGTAAAAGTCGTCGAAATTATGGATGGAAGTTGATTTTTCTAAGAGATAAAATCTAATGTTATATATAAATAACGATAAAATATTATAAATAACAACATATAAATTGTCATATTTGTGTACGATAGCGCAATCAATAAACATTGTATTCTACCTCATAAATGATAGTATTTTTATACTTATAATTAAACACAACGTTAATATTGAAGTTTTCACTTCTGCCGGCACTCCCGGAGTGCTATTTTTTTTTTATAGTATTAGTTGGATTGTTTTAGTAAGGATTTTTATTTAAAAAACAGACGTATTTTGTATTTTTTTATGTAATTCTATTTTTTTTTATTAAAACAAAATTCTATACAATTTGTAAATTTTCCAAACTTATATTTTAAAAATCGTCTATAACAAGCCAATATAAAACAACTAATTTGAATGAACGTCCATCTGTATTTTTCCAGCGAATCGGTAGGGTTTCGTCAGGGGAACCATCCGTCCATCCGTCAGTGTCAGTCGCATCTGGCGCGCAGGTGTGGTACGTGCCTTACATCCTGACGGATTCCTTTAGCGGTTACCGAGTAAACAATTCAATTTATTTGTATTGTTATTGTGTTGCTCAGATTTCGTACGTTTTCAGTTTCTTTTATTTGCTATAGGTTAACCTTTGACCATAATCTCGTGTGATTTTAAGCGATGGTGCGGTCGAAGATGGCTGGATGGTAGCAAGCTAAACCTAGAAGAAACCTATATCCAACTTGACATTAATAGCCTTTTTACAAGCTTTTATTTACTTTCACTTGTCTTTTGTCTGTCTGTCTGTCTGTAATCAAATCTTGCAAGTTTAATTTGACCCACTTCCCGGTTTCCGATTGAGCTGAAATTTTGCATGCCTGTATAAATCGGATGACAATGCAATATTTTTATGACATCGAGCTGATCTGATGATGGAGCTGGAAGGTGGCCATAGGAACTCCGTTATTAAACGACGCAACCCCATCGAGTTTGGGGTCATTTGATTCGTCTTGACGAGTACTTTATGGTAATAATAATAAAAGCTTGTTTCTAAAAAGTTTTTAAAATTTCACCTGTTTTTGTGGCAAGGCATTTGCCTTGAAGAAACTAACAATACTACAGCAGTAAAGAATACTTTTAGCTAACTAATATTATAATACAAATTGTGGATGTGTGTGTATGTTTGTTACTTCATGCCTGTGCTGTTATTTCTTTCCTTAGGCCCTGGAATTTAAAATGTCTGACCAGCAGTTTTAGGTAAAGCAGCCTATGGGATATTCTAAGGTCCAAGCTATCTCCGAACAAATTCAGTCGTTGTGAAAATAATAAAATAACACATCAGCTACTTTTTATCCCGATATTCCCAATGGATTAGGAGTTACAGTTAAGTTAAACGATTATATAATTATCGTGGGCTTCCAACGAGTCTCATCTTCAGTCAATTCTTGAAAGGAAATAGATCTGAAAATAAATCGCCCCAGCATCGAAGTTAAACTAAAATAGTCGAAGTACCACTCTACCATCGACCACCATTACCGTATCCTGCCTCCTATTACTATATAGATACATATAATATGTTAGTTTGAGTGCGTATGCGCATAACACTAAATTTCGATAGTTATTTCAAAACATTTGTAAATAAAACTTTGGGGGCTTTATAAAAGCTTTCGAAATTTGTTGGCGCTTCCTTTTCAGCAACTGGGACTGGCAACTCTTTCTAACAAGCTGTTTCATGGATTCATTTTGCCGCGCTTTTGGAAAGCGGATGAAATTTTCTGCGTTCTTGGATAATAATTTTGCAATAAGTGCTAAACGCGTATTAATAGTGGGTTTAATAAACGTTGAGTGTTTGTGAATGTGATTTACTGTCGAAGAATGGAAAAAGTTTAACAGTCTGCTATTTTCAAGAATTGTCACAAAATGAATCGATGTGATTCGATAAACGCCCACTCTTTATCGAATATTGGAGGGAATATCCTCTCCAATAAACAATGAACTTAAAATTATAATTAAGATTTCGACTGAAGGACTTGTATCCATGGTCAGAATAAATTAAAAAAAAAAAAGCTGTTTCATGAAGCTATGACTGCTGCCAAACTTTAATTGGTGCAGTTTGCCAATTGATGGCTGGTTCGTGTTGTAGCTTTTGCATCCTACTAAAATTATAAACGCGAAAGTTTGTAAGAATTAAGAATGTATGAATGTCAGGATGTCTGGATGTATGTTTGTTACTCTTTCACGCCTTGACGGGTGGACCGATAGGCTACATTAAAGCGGGTAAAACCGCTGGGCGCAGCTAGTTAAGATATAATATGAAATAGCTAGTTGCCAGAAAGTTGTCAGTGCTAGTTGCGTTGTGTTCAAACAGCAAAAAGCTTTCGAGTTTGTAGAGAGATAGGGACTGAGATTTGAACCCAGGGCCTCTGGATTCTGGACATATGACACGAAAAACAAAGATGTTGAAAAATCCCTGAGTGTCGTGACCGCCTCCATCCATGACTCTTTTCCTCACGATGTTACGCCATCTTGTCCTATCTCCGGCCACCCGGAGAGCATCGTAGACGGTAGAGTCGAGAGTGGTGCGGATCAGGGGGCCTAGACAAGCGCAAATCGTTTGTCGCTATCGCTAAAAAATGTACTGAGATGACAGTATGGATGCCAAATGTGAAACCTATGGGAAACCAAACGAAAACGACTTTTATCTCAGTACATTTTTTTATCGATAGGGACAGGCGATTTGCGTTTGTCTAGGGCCCCTGGTCTGACCAACGCATTGGGCTTCGACCACGGGGTCTTTTCTCTTCCACTTTGCCAGTGATTACAAGTTTTTCGAGATTAAAACCTTTCCTTTGAAAAATAATAGGTATCAAACCTACATTGTGTCATGTTAGACAATAATTTCAACGTATAATGTAATAACAGTAACTACCTCTAAAAGGTAATGAAGTGAAGGCGTATTGCTATTATATCGGATGACTCGGACACCATGGGTTGACGAGGGGCGGACTCAGTGACATAACGCCATTAATCATCTTAAACAACATTTTCATTTTCAATTTGGGATACTGAATCCAGCACTGATAAATGACGTAAGCTAATTAAAAGTTCGGCTGTGAAGTGAAGCTATAAGACGACAATAATGTAATCAGGTAGTAAAATACCTAAAATATAAGACATTTTATACTGAGGCTTCGGCCGTGGGTACCACCCACTGGAATTACAAGTGAATTAAATTAAAAATTAAATAAAACCCCAACGCAATATGTAATTCACCATTTTGTGGTGGCGGCCATCTTGGATTTTAAATTTATTATAGTGCGTTGTATTCTACTAGTTAAGCCCTTTCATTTGATACCCATATTGAGGGTGTCGTGGAGAAAAAAAGTAATCCGCCTATTTAAAGCGGCGGCCATATTGGACCGATTTCCACCAAACATGGCTAAGAACACTCTCGACTAACTCTACTTTCAAACAAAAAAAGCTAAATCAAAATCGGTTCGGGAGCTACGATGCCACAAACAGACACATACACAGACAGACAGACACGTCAAACTTATAACACCCCGTCGTTTTTGCGTCGGGAGTTAAAAAAGAGCGCAGCGTCGCCAAGCGGTCATTATGACCGTATTCTGACTTGATGTTCAGTGAAGCCAAGAAGGGATTTATTACGCCTTCCAGGTTAAGTCTGCTATCATCTACGTGTCCGCTATTATTTATTTATATATACCAAGCTGGGAGTACTTCAAAAATATTAAAAAAAGTATTATAATCCAAAGCCAAAGAGTACCAAGTAAGAACATCAAGAAGAAAATTTTACAAATTCATGATTAGAAATTCGTCATTTCGTGCTAACGAGACGGTCGCTTGTCCACGAAATAAGGCCATTTCTGACTACAATTATTAAATTGTTATCAGAACATTTTAATAGTTTAATTACTATAAAGGAATATGTAGTTTTCTAGTTATCTCTTAGCCCTGAGGGGCTATTGGTAATTCTCACCCGATGTTGCTGATTGATGGCAACTTCAATGTACATTGCTGCTTTTGTTACTTTACTCATATTAATAAGGAGGTTTAAGCACGTAATGTACGCAATTTTGTCTATGGATTCTAGTGTTTTACATATCGTTTTGCGATAGCCAATAGGCCCTCTGTAAATATTTATCGTGTCGTGTATTATAATGGAACCGGACGGCGAGTACCTGAGTTATATTCATGCAATATCCGCCCTTCCGATGTGAGACTGCTATTTTTCGATACTTACGAACTTTCCCAGGGTTGTAGCGTTTTTGTGATCCGGTCTGTTTTTTAATTAGTTTCTACCGGGATTGAGTAATAGTCGCAGATGGGACTTTTTTAATTTCCTTCATTTGTTTGTTTTAGTTGAGTGTAAATAGGGGACTTTTTTGTCGTGTGTGCAATTATTTGTTCTGATTTGTATATTTATTGTTCTGTCGTAATAAATTAAAGGGAAGATTATGTTTGATTGATGTACTAATAGACTATCAACAATCTATCAACGCGCAGACTGCTGAACTGATCAGGTTAAAATTTGAAACACATAATATCAGAACTTGTAGTTTTTAGTTGTAAGAAAAAAATATAATTTTCTTTTGATCTTAATAAAGAGTAGGTATACACTCTTATTTTATTTCTATAAGAGCAAAGCCGCGAGCATAAGCTAGTATCTAATTAAAGGGAATTCTGACTGATTTACAACGCACAGCCCAAACTGCTAAACTGATTGGATTGAAATTTAGAACATAGGTTAATGACGCAGTACGTTTGTACAATTATATATCTTAAGTCCATATACACCTCTTATTAACTCAATCAACACTTGAAGTAATTTAATTGGAAGTGATGATATCATAGCACAATTCCAAATAATACTTATGTATCTGTTTATTATCGTTCAGACTATAGTAATTATCTTCACTATTGAGCGATTGTTTGTTTAATTAGTCTAAATAAAAATATAAACATAGTAAATATAAGATACTGGTTATAAGTATTATAAACGCATCGTCAAGTAAGTTTAATTTTGTTGACATAAATATTGAACCCCTAATTCACGCCTTATAAGGGTTAAAACAAACAAAATAAGAGTTAAACTCTACATTCTTCGATTCTACTATTACTATCTTCGATGAAAAAAAAACCCCAAACAGAGATAAATAAATAAATAATAAATAAATAAAAAAAAACCCAAACAGAGATATTTATTCATCTAAGAAAATAAACTATTTACTATTTAGCACAACATATAGGTAACTATTAACATATAGGTTCGCCACACAACCTATAAATTGTGATATGACTCTGACAGTGTAAGTAGAGTAACCTGTTCTGTTGGAGTCTGGAGTATAAACCCCAATTTTTTTTTAAATTATTATTTAGGTATGATGAAAGTCTGATTGATTCATTTGCAATTTGCAAAGATTCTGTCTGCTACCGGGTGATGGGTGTAAAGTGTGAGCTGCAGGTGTCTGATGTCTGCGATTAGTGTCTGTGTGTCTACGATTAGTGTCTATGTATCTGCGATTAGTGTCTGTGTGTCTGGCATAGCGCCAAATTGCAACAAGTATGTTCTTGGATTACATTTCCTTTGAGAGATTTATTTTGTATCATTTTACACACTGAGTTTAACAATTTGTGTTCTTGTAGTTGGGTTTATAATGGAAGTATTAAAATTTCTTTAAATTTTATTATCTACTTAGTGAATTATTCATGTTTGTAATAAAAACACTAACAATAGTTTCGTTAAATCAGAAATGAAGCAATAGTAAGCCAACTTTTCCATAGTAAGCCAATTTTTCGCTATTACCTACGGCAAGGACCAAACGATGGTGTTTTATATGCGATTGTATAAATGTGAGTTGGCTTACTATGGGTGCTTCATTTTTGTTTTACAACTTAGTGATTAACACGCACGCACACACGCTCTCATAATGTGAGATATATGTATGTGTGTTTGCGTGTATGAAGTTCGAGTTAAAGCGTGCGTAGTACGGGCTTACTTCATTTGCCTCAATTCTTATTTTGGTTCATTAATTGTGTCCATATCTTTAATGTAGATGACATCATACAATCTAATAATACCGCTAGTAATAAAACAAGGCGATACGATATCACGAATCTAAAATAACGATAAAAACTAAAAACTTAAAAAGTAATCAAGGCAAGGTTGTGAACAGTCGACGGTCACGTTACCGCTGTTTTCAAAATGTGCATGTTACGAGTAATTGGAGACTTTTTGTAACAAAACGAGAAAGGAATGTGCGCGACTAGTGTAAATTGAATGACACGCATTGCTTTGTCATTTACCTACTTAAAAAGTGGAGGTTTTCATTTAGTCTGTAATTCATTGTTTTGTAATTTACAAACCGTTCTAAATATTTTTTTAACGCATAAATATATAGGTAAACATGTGTATAGATCGATTTGATATCAAAACTTATCTTGTCTTATCGTCAAGTATCTCTAAAACGGCTTGACCGATTTTTATATTTTTTGTGTACCTATGTTCAATATTTGGTAGATTTAAGAATAGTTCGTAAAATATTTTTCAACGCAGACAAAGTGTTACAAATTTGTCGCAAAAATTTATATTTATATTATGATAAATTTTGTTTCATTTCGATATTTGCATAATTTTCTAGGCAGATTTTTAACATAATATAATTAAATCTTCAACAATTTAATATTTAAATTCTTAATGAAAGCTAAAGAAAAAGTTCTCATGGATGAAATCGTATTTGTCGTCTAAATTCGTCTCCATTATGATTCGAGATAAAAAACACCGCTTTCATTTGCATGGGCCCTGAATTAAGATGAGAAATGTGACGCTGAAGCTCTCAGATTGTGTCTGATTATTATCCGGGGATTCTCTAGCTTCTGTGTTATTTTTGACGGATTTTATTTAAATTATGTTTTGGAGAAAATTTCGTAAAATATTGCTGTGTAGAAGCGATTTTATTTAATTAGTTTCTCCGAGTGTTAACTTTGGTAAAAAGTTTTAATCCCAAGGGAACACATTCGGAGATGAAAAGTAGCTTATATGTGTTAATCTATCAAATCAAATCTCACCTCAATCGTTGCACCCGTTTTGTAATAAGGATAATGAAATAATATCCAACAGAATAGGTAACCCTACTTTATCTGAATTAAATTACAATGTGGTTGGTTATTACAGGTGTGTTCTTTATTGATGTAGTGATGATTGCTTGTTTTTTCTCAATAAAGGGACAATTCACAATCACAGTACCTATACATATTTATATAGCTGAATCTACAAAGAAATTACATCCCTAGTTCGATGAGCTGAATGCTGTTTAGACGTGATGAAGTAACAAATAAAATAAATAAAAAATAATTGGGGTTTATACTCCAACAGAACAGGTTACCCTACTTACACTGTCAGAGTCAAATCACAATTTATAGGTTGTGTGACGCAAACGTTCCCATTTATAAATCATTTCAATTTGGGTTCTCATCTACTAACTGCTTAAATCGTTCAAATTAACTGCATCCGACATGATTTAAAGCACAAATTATAATCCACTTCGCATTTCAACTCCTTTCTCTTTAAAACATCACATAAATCAGCGATCTCTCATAACATTAATAACACTTGGCGTATGTCAAGAGTGGTAAATCTTGGCGTCTGTCAAGAGTCAAGAGTGGTCTCGCCTTCGACCCATTTCATCCGTTCGTGGTCTCGATTAGCTACGGTGCTCATTTGGACCTCTTCATGGATCGGGCGCATCTGGTCACATTCTCAAATGGACATGCAGATTGTCATAGTAGCAAAATGGAACACCTCTTTAAATGTCCTAACTATCCCACAACCTGCTCAGTTGACGACCTTTTTGAAGCCAACGAAAGAGCCGTAGAACTGGCTCAATACTGGCATCAACTAGTCTAACACTACAACTACAAACATCAACTAGTCTTAAATTTAAAAATATGTAAGCCATAAGATTCGAATAGAAAAAGAATAGTAGCAAATTATCACAGTGGTAAATTGTCATAGTTGTAAATCGTCGTCGACATTCGGGGGCTTAGTTGATGTTCATGTGCATTATTGCAATTGTTTTTCTTTTAAACGTGTTTCTTTCTTTAAATCGTCATAGTAGTCAAAATGCCATAGTCAATAAAAAATAACACAAAATCTTAATTGTATAAAAATAAGGTATTAAAAACATGTTGCTACTATGGCATTTATTTATTTATTAAAAAAAAAGCATGCCAACATAATGTATGTATACCTTCATAGGTGGATTTAGGGGGGGGGGGGGGGGGGCAAGCCCCCCCCAGAATCATTGTAAAGTTACGAATTTTGCGCATATTTCATGGTCAACGTTACATTTTTTTCTCGGCGCTTGCAGCAAGCTGCTCGCGCACTTATTTTTAAGGATATTTCAACTTTCTAACTGTTCAGAGCGAGTTAAACACACACTTTTCGTAGTAAAAAATATAATATTTTTGTCTGTCTGCACCTTGGCCCCCCCCAGAACCAAATCCTGGATCCGCCTATGTATACCTTAACTAACAATCACACACATTTTCTTCTTAGACGACTTTTTACTGTGACAATTTGCTAAAAAATGACTTTTTTCGCCGAAATGTGATTGCAAATGTGACCAAGTGCGCCTGACTCCCTCCGTGCCATATCAGGGCAGCGGAGCGGCACTATATAATCTGCGGCCATATTTGGACCACGCAATTAACTGTCATAATATTCTTCCTTTGTTACTCTGACTATTTAATTATCTCCTTTGTTTATGCTAGTCTGTTATTTGGTTCACATCGTGACTTACGCTCTTTTAAACTGATTGACTGTTTCAGCAATAAATGAAACTGGCAACTTTCTTTAAAGGTTTTGTGACTGAGACTGGCAACTTTCTTTAAAGCTTTTTCAAAAATCTTTTACCGCTACCGAAATTTTTGTTTTGATAGTTGTTGCTTGCCAAATTTAGGTCTGTATTTATTATGTGAATAAAATGTGTTACGCCTCCCCTTCCGCGGGAGTAAGCGTATCTATGTCTTAACATATAAGTGGGTAAAATGTAAAAGAAACAGCTAGTTGCCTGGAAGTTGCCAGCGCTAAAAACTAAATGCATTTATTCAAATAGGCTACAATGGAGCACTTGCAGTTAATTTTACAATTATTTAGTTCTATTTTAAGACTGTATACCGCCGCGCCCGCTCGAAAAGCACATCTATGAGAAGAACGAGCGATAAACTCAATGTTTATCTTGGTTTCATTATTTAATTATTCGTTTGAAAGATACCAGCTGGTTTATCATACGATTTTTAAAACTATCGCAAGTGATTTCCATTACTAAAAACAACAAAAACGGCACAACTCACGTCTAATACTGTCGAGAATATCTAGAACATCTAGACCAAGGTTTCGGACAATTACGATGTCTCTTATCAGAGGGGCTATTGGCTAATTCTCACCCACTACGATTGATGGCAACTTCAATGTACATTGCTGCTTATGTTACTTTATTCATATTTATAAGGAGGTTTAAGCAAGTAATGTACGCAAAATTGTCTATGGATTCTAGTGTTTTACATGTTGTTTCGCGATAGCCAATAGGCCCTCAGGTTGGTTTTTATCATGCAGAGTGATTCTTCTAGTTGCTATAATAGTTGCGTTGTCGTCAGCAATGTGCTTCATTTTGCATGTCAGTTCCCTTGCGTAGAAAGTTCTAGTGTTTCCGTTAATCGTTTTGGTCAATTTATCTCTCTTATCTACGATGTCATCGTCATAAAGCTTAGCTTTGGAGTTTTGACTTCAAATTTATTGCACTTGAAAATGCTTGTTTGAAAAATTGAGTAGAAAAATGGTGACAACTTTTGAGGAGGAAATTTTCCTAATGAATGTTATGATGTTTTAAGAGCAAAGACAAGCTTTGTTCTCGCGCACTAATTTTGAAATACAAATGCAGAGAAATTACTTTTTAAAATGTACAAATAGTCGTGGATAAAAAGCTTACGATAATTTTAAAAATAAAACTGGCCAGTCTGAAAGTCGCACGCCAATATGAGACTAAAAATGAAATAAAATTGAGACAACTTTATAGTGGATTTTTCTTGATAAATGAGTGTTATGTTTTAAGCCTTTTCTTAGCCATTGTATCAGTTGAATGATGATGCTTGTCATTTGGATTTGTGTTAACATGTGTTGCATTTCAACCAACATTTCAGATGATTAAGGATTCTTTCATTGTCTACCTTCTTTTCCATCTGTTACGAGATAATTTATATCTTATTCTTTATCTTTTCACACATTTTTATGAAGGAAAGAGATAAGCCGTTGATGTTAAGCGATAAGCTTAACAATACAGAACTAGTCAAATTACTGGGCTGAAGAGTCCATCTTTTGACTTTTAAATAAGAGGCGTTGGTGCAGTGCACCTTGAATTCTACATCATTACAATACAATACAAATACTCTATATTGTGACCAGAAAAATAATTATACAATAAATGACTTAAAATTAATAAATAAAACTATGAAAACATCTTTACAGAACTATATTATGTAGGTATAACATTTGGTCTACAATGGGCGGCCTTATCGCTTAGAGCGATCTCTTCCAAGCAACCGGCTTTGCATGGAGAGTGGAGAGGTAATATAAAGAGTAGGGTGAGATATTATACAGGATCATTGTGAAATCCTGGGTGGCACTGCACTGATTATGGGCGTAATCTCTTATCATCAGGAGAGCATCTTGCTCGTCTTCTTACTTCTTTGCATAAAAAAACCAGGGACCGGTCATGACGTATAGGTACATTGTACTATAGTTGTCACCTTTAGACAAGTTGTAAAGACATACAGTTATTATATCTCTGACCATATACTTTCACCTATCAAGCACATTGGGAAAACTTACCATTGAGAAACACTCCTATTTCTAAAGTGATTTAAAAGGCTGTCTCATTGAATACTAGATATTTTATTGTAATGATAACTAATGGGCTAATTAGGTGCGTGCTGATAAGCATTATAATTATTGTCATGAGCCCATATTATGTTTTAAAATTCAAAATTCTGCGCAGGAACCCTGAGATATTAGTTGAATTTTGTTACCCCCAGTAAATTTGCTGGTAACAGGTATACTACTCGTATTTGAAATCTGAGAAATATAATTACGATGTTTTAAAATTATCTATCTGCTCGCACCAAAAAGGAAAAGTCAATTCCCATCGCAGACCCTCCAAAATTGATTTCAAACAAAACAAAAGTGTCAAGGGTCATAACTTTACCATCAATTATAATCACGGAAACAATAGACCCCATCGTAAAGGAGACATATAGATATGTACCTATATGTTATGGTGTATATTCCCCATTGTTGGCTCCACACGTGTTCGGGCCGATGGAGAGGCAGTAAAAACTAATTAAACTACTAAAAGTGGAGTTCAGAACAAAGGACGTGCCCAGAATTATTACTATTGAGTTATCAAACACTTGAGGAATAGAGGAGTTGTTTAGGCAATAATGTGTATTTAAATAGGCTGTAATTTTAAAGGAATCATTGTCAAATTGTGACTGAGATTTGACTCTGACAGTGTACCTCAGTTTTCAGTAGGATACTGTTGTACTTTGTACTACTTTGTACCTGTACTGTTGGGTTAATTTATTTACATTAATAGAAGAATAAATCTTGTTTCATTATGAGACATCAATTGTTAAATAGACGCGTAACTTCACATTTCTCCTATTCTCCTATAACTTAAAAAAAACTTCCCCAAAGTTCAAACCGTGACGATCATTGACACTCACCATCTAATCTAAATCAACTAAAGGGTCATTAAGTACTTTGGACATAAGTCCGAATTATGAAATGGTTTATAATTCTTTTTGTCCAAATTTTGATGGAGGCCTAAGAATCAAAATTTCAGAAGCATATTATATAAAAGTCGTGATCACCAATTCGTGAGCAATAAAATAGAAAGGCCCAAGGAAGCGCAACTACCAACTTCATAAGACCACCAGAGCGTAAACAATGGCAACCTTATCGTTTGTCACACATTTATATTCCAAAGAGTGTGCGTTATTCGAGTGATAGTGTCAGGACTGATTCCTATCGCTTTGTACTGTCAATGCTTTGCTGTCTTTCTTTTAATTTAATTGGTTTTTATGTTTTAAGACTTGAGACACAAATTGTGACTGCTCAAATGAATGAACTTTCATTAGAAAGATTTTGGAAAACCTCACAACCCACATCCCACACATTTTGGGTATTTTCAATATTTTTGCAAAGTTTACTGTCGATTTTATTCATTTTGTATTCCATCTCCTAGATGTATAATATTATGTTCTTTCTAAAAAATCTTATTTGTTCTTTCTTACGTGCAATTGTTACTATAAAAAATATATTATAGTACCTTTCTATATAATTATCATGCTTATTTAAAAACGTGGGATCACCGTTTCCATATCTTATCTGATACGTGTCCATCCTCGTTAGTCGTGAGTTCTAAGGACAATAATTACGTGATCATGACCACTCATTTGTTTTCATTTACTTAATTCGATAACATCGTACTCTGTGGTATCTACTTTATCAGGAATAATAAATATAAAGGATTTTGAATCTGATTCTGGAGTAACATTAGTCACTGCATCGGTTCCTTCTTTTTTATTCTCACGATTAATCTGACCTCTGTTTCTGGAATCCATTTTTCATCGGCCATCTTTAGTTTTTGTTCCATTCCATATCCGCTTATACGTGTATGCTACGAAAATTTAACATATCTGCATCTAACTGGCCTTGATACAGCCAATTGAAAATTAGTTCTGCACGAATCTGTAAAACATCGATTGATTTCCGTCTGCTCCATGCTATTATTATCTACCGTCATAAAATTTCAAACATTCTTAGTTATTATGCTATCGAGTTACAATAGAGCATTAACCGAGCCCCTGATAGTTATATAAACATGCTATTAATTTAATCGAATATCAATATTTAATTTTAAATTGATCCGGTACAATGGAGGCGGATCTTAAAGCAATTTATCATTCTCTTGAACTATGTGAGTGACTAGTTACTACCACATCTAATTAAACTTTTTCCTCGATGTCAACGATCTGGTTTAACGAGACGAGTGAATAGACTTGCATGTTCATACGAACAAAGCAAATCAAATTATATTAATCAACGCTTGTTCCGATTTGAGGCGAACTTGTTTTTATCCAACTGTTTTTGCATGATAAGCAATTACTGACGATTGATGGCGATATCAATGAGTTTCGACCATGTCTGTTAGGACACGTTTTACGGTATTCAGCTTTCTAATAAACGCTTTGTCGATGTTAAATGTGTTTATCTGATTTGACGGGACAATAATTATGAGCGTGTTTAGGAGTTTGTGCACGATCATCTGTGAGAGGTTCGGAGGAATCGATATCGTCCCGGGCTCAGCCGCTCAGCCTCAGGTGGCCGTAAAAGGAGGGACCGTTAAGTATTGATGACTCTGTGACGCCGCTCGCCAGCCTGCGAGTAACAAGGCTTGCTCGGCACAAGGCTTGCTCGGCTAACGACATTTCACACGACCTTATAGTCACATTTCAACTAATCTTCACCACTGTGTTCCGGATTGAAGGGCAAATGTTACCAATAGCATTACTGAACATAACCAACATCTCAGAAACGGGCGTTAATTTTGAAGTTTTATCACTGGGTGGCACTGTCTTATATGGGCAATCATGATGCTTATGACTTGATTTGCTCGTCTTGTCACTAGGTCATAAAAAAAACATACTCAAAGCTTCTATTCCGCGTCAACTTGACGAAACAAAGCAAACATCGAGCTGTTCAAACAACTGTCACCACTCACCACTATCGTGTTTTTGGAAGAGATCTCGTTAAAAATCGGTTGAAATGTGCAAAAAACGGCTTTCGCTAAAGAGCCGTCGTGTCGTGTAAAAGATAAAATGAAAAAGTGGAAACCTCCCGGCTCGGCGTGCACTCGAAATGCAAACGAGAGGACCGGAGGACCGAGATTGGCAAAATTCCGACAGTGTGTGGCTGCAGATGACAGATGACGCAGCCAATTTTCGGCTGGACAGTTTATGCAGAAACTTTAACTACCTGTATGTCCGTGGCTTTGTGCACTAATGATATATTTTTTTAATATAAAGTTAACATACAAACTGTAATGATTATTGTGGGGCATATTGTAAAGCCCTATTTTCAAATCTGTCGTATACAGAAAAGGCAAGGAAGACGTCCTTGCCTTGTTCATCAGCTTTCCTATAAATATTATAAAACTCTTTCGAAACATATTGACAGAATCTTATGTTTTTTTTTCTGTATACGATAGATTTGAAAATAGGGTATTTTCAACAGACGCAGACAAAGTTGTGCGAGTTAGCTGTATGACAGAAGTGTACATTTGAGGATAGTGAATAACCGCAGTCGTTAGTAAGTTAGCGTTAAACACATGGCCATCATCTCAGGTCAGCTATTTGAATATCAATGTCAATGTTTACAAGCGAGTTTCTCGAGGTCACTTGGTCTCCATTGATGAATGACATGTCTTTACATCGCTTTATCCTGAGAATTGCTCATGTAATTTGGGTTTCGAAGATTTGGCGAATGAGGTTTCTGATCACACTTTGACATTTTATGATTTTACTATCGCGAATAGGTTGGCTTTTGACTACAATCTCGCTTGATGTTAAGCGACGATGCGACCGTATATAGTAGCAGACTAAACCTAGAATGCGGGATAAATCCTTTTTTTACCCAGTAAATATGCGTTACGCATCATCACCCCACGCCAGTGGGCGCGGGGCGGTACGTGGGACTCCCCCGCCGAAGATGGGCGCGGCGAGGATACCTACTAAAATCCTGGGGGTGTTCCTGCGGGACGCCATAGTGCCGGGGCAGCGGGAACGCCGAAGCACTCATCCGCGAAAATAAAAAAATCCCTGGCTTTACTGATCATATCGGAGCACGGTTTGATTTTGATCTCAATTAATGAATATACAACTAAATTATATAAATGTATAGCAAATTTGCAGTCAAGATAATCACGACGAGCAATTGGCGTGTCAAAATTAAACTTATCAGCACAATAATTCGAGCTTGGCTATTGGCTCTCATCGCCTGAGGGTACATCGATAGCTTTCTCCACGGGTCAGGTATTGTTTTATTAGTACCAGCCAGCAGCAGGTGACAGACGAGATATTCTAGCAGTTTCTCTTTGATAGATGACCTTGCTGCTGCTAGATAACGGCTATCTTAAGTGTTTATTTCATACAGAGAAAACTAAAAGACAATGTTATTAATCTTACTACTGTACAAGAGAATATGTTTTTAGGTTTTGGGGCTTTCACAGGATCCGTTTACGCTTTTCGCACAAATAAATAAAATATTATAAGCAACCTTATTTATTTTCTTTATTATATTTGGAAAATCAACAGCTCTAAGTAAAGCTTACAAAGTTAATGAGTATACAAAATATGCTTAGCCAACAACGATTTCCATGATAGATTGTTAGAATCCCATTTTCTTAAATATTTGCCAGCTTCTTCCTGTTCTATTATATTTAAAAAAAAAACTTGGGTTTAGTTATTGAGGATACTTTTTAAGAAAACTAATCATTCCGTTCAAGCTTTCTATGGTTTTAAATAACGGGATTTTTCATCTATTGAGATTTCTACAATTCTTATCGTCTAGAACTTTCCTCTCGACTTATTGTCATGAAAATATTACCAGTAGGTAATACAAAGGTATTTTTATAGCAGTGAATATTTAGAATCTAAGTCTCGAGTCACGTTTGATCACAGAATCTTGTCAGATATGGCTTTAGCAGGCGCGTGTTAATTGTATTAACAGATGTGTTTGACTAAATTATTTGAGGTGTGTTTAGATCTTCATTTAGAGGCTTTGCTGCCAGGCTGTGTTGGAAGGAGTTGCGAATTGATCGACCTTAGATCATCATATTGGTTTATTTATGTTGGTGGCAATTTTTAAGACGTCAAAAATAAATTCTTTATCTTATAAAGATTGGCAAATGTTATAACGTTATGTAGGTACATACTAATTGCGCTCAGCGGTTTTACACGCTGTGCTAAATCTTATGTGCTATTCCAGGGTCTAAGGTATCTCTATATCAAATTTCAGATCAATCGGACTACCCGTTTAGGCTGAAAGAGTAACAAACATACATCCAGATATCTAGACATTTTTACAAACTTTCACGTTTGTAATAAGTATTAGATATTACTAAATAAAAATGTGTGCGTGTACTAGTGTACACACGTAAGAAGTGAAACTTCTTTAAGGCCTTATTTTTCGCAAAATGATCTACATGCAAGTGAAAGTACTCTTCGTCTGAACCAACCGTGGTAGGGGCAAGAAAAAGATGGCGCGTAACGGAAAAATGTGACGCGTAACCGAAAAATGTGACGGTATTTTTTTTCCAACGCCGATAAAGAAGTTTCACTTCAAAAAAAACTATCTCTTATATTGAAAGCTCTTGCTTATATTGAAAGCGAGCTTGAAGTCCGATTTTTATTTCACTCGTCGGTTTTGTATCGTTGTGTTGTATTTTTTCTTTGTTTCTTCCATTCACAAACGAGAATTACACATTACATCACACCCTAAATTAAATTCTCTGACGCAATCGTAATAATTCCCAATATGATATTATTTACGTTACTCTCATATTAATCGTCTCGTTAAGGCCTTTACATACAATTATTGATTAAAGGTAATTGAATTGTGCAACCTGGCAACCGGGGTATGAGGCTCTGTCATCTGAGCTCATTCAGAACCAATCGAGGACGTGGTATTTACATTTTCAAGTACTTTTAGTTCATTTAAAGTGGGTTATGTGGAAAAATACTGGATTATCATTAAGAGGAACGGCTGTGAAAGATTTGTAACGATCCTAAAATGTATCCTAGTCATAGTCTAAAAATTAACGGGACAAGTCCAAGTTGGACACACTCACCGAGGGTTTCGTTCAAGCTTGTAAAATCAATTCAAATAAATCTGAATTTTTGAAAAGAGATCGTTACTGATTGACTGACTGATGTATCACAACTCAAATAACTGAACGGATTGCGTTGACTGAACCGTTGACAGATGCTGACACAGAAATCAGAAATCTTATTCTTATGGTGACCGTTCTAATCTAAATTAATCTGTGGTTAACTTATTATGGTATGACGTCACAAGGAATATAATGTTGTCAAGTTCAGGAATTTAAAGTAGCTTTTAACCAGAAGGCATTCCTTGCACATTTGTGGGAATTACAAAACAATGCTCTGGTACCTCACAATAAATCAACAGGTGTTTCTAAATATATAAAGGAAATGTGACTGACTGAATGAATGCATTTAATCGCAATCGGTCTAGCGCTTTTCTAGTTATAAATTAAAACGTGTAATTACTTATTGAAAGCTAGCTTGAAGCTTTAATAGTTTATGTACACAAGACCTAAGGAGCAAAACCCCAACTCTCTGATTTCAACAATAATTCAAGGAAGTACCTCTGTGGCAACACTCCATATTGAGACAGTTGCATTGCATGCATCATTACGTATCTACAGAACATATGCACTGTTTGGATGTCGTAACCCATGCATATATGCATGTGTACACCTTTCATAATAATACAGCTTCATTTTAAGGTTTCTTTCAATGTGGGATCAGGTTTTTGAGAAACGAGCCATTTATGTGTTTGTATTTTATTTTTGTATGTTATTAATTAAAAAATAGATTGTTATGTTGTATCCTTTTTACAAGCTTTTATTTACTTTCACCTGTTTGTTGTCTGTCTGTCTGTAATCAAATCTTGCAAGTCAAATTTGATCCACTTCCCGAGTTCCGATTGAACTGAAATTTTGCATGGATGTGTAAGTAAATCAGATGACAATGCAATATTATTATGAGGAGCTGGAAGGTGGCCATAGGAAATAGGAACTCCGTACTTAATTAAACAACGTAACCCGATCGATGGGCTTGTTTGACGAGTACTTTGATACTAGGTAGTAATAAAAATATAAGCTTGTTTTTAAAAAGTATTTCCTAAAGTTTCACTTGTTAAACAAACCAAAATAAAAGTGCTTTTGTTTGAGAATTCAACACTTTTTGCGCCAAGTAGGGCTACCCTAAAATCCCCATACAAATGATAGATTTCACAAACATGTAAAATTGTAGGTGCACTACGCCAACGCTTCTTACTCAGGGGTCTCAGGGGGGTTCAGACTCTTTTTTAGCCCAGAAGTCCATAGTGATGATCTGAGTCTTGCATAACAAGTCTTAAAAATATTTTTGCTCAGTCTTATAAACGTATTAACCAGCTTCCTGTTTGCACTCATTGTTCTGAAACGTACACATACTTCATGACATGTTTGTATTTAGTCTGAGACTTATAGTCTTGAGTGCCACCTCTTTAAATATTTTTCACTGACTGATGTATGGCACTTAGGGTTACCAAATGGTTAAATATTTTTGGTTTTATTCTCCAACACTAAGGGCTACTCTACTTTTTATGTTAGACACCAACACACAAGTAAATGTGTGCCAACCTATATGTTTCCACGTCGCCAAGATTACTACAAGGTTTGCAACAGAACGTAAGGACAGTATCCTACATATTACTTATAGTAAATCTCCGTTTTATGAACCTTATACCTTTGATAGCGTACAGATATTTTTGCAACATAAGAGACCTAGGATTGTTACTAAATCTATTCTAGGTACTAGAACTCTACAAAGAGAGAATCTGACTAGCTTATCATCGGAGACGAAATCCTTGAATCTTTTATTGGTTAGACTCCAGACGAAAAGATTTTTGAAATTGTCACTTTTAACTGTTCAATAGGGCTGTTCATTCTTAAGAATTAGTATTGAATACTATTTATATTATGTGTACCTACCCTTGCTACTTGCAATTACTCGTAACGAAGATTTTTTTTATTAAAAAACTTTGACAGCCCTGGCTTTAACCCACATTCGTCTAATACGCGATAAGTTGCTTGTGTTTTAAACACTTCGCTTCTTGAGAATGACTGTGATGTATTGAGAGTTTTGTGTTTTTAATGCCAATTAATATAAGTTTAGTAGGCTAGTATTCATTTTATTACTCAGCACAACTCTAGGACTAACTTAATGCTAAAATAGCATTTTCTATCGGTTGTCCTGGAACTGGAGAAAATGTACTGGACAATGGGAGGAGTGCAGACAATGTTAAGGAGATAAAGCGATCTTAAAACTAACAAACGAAAACAAATAAAGCTACTATGCTACTACAAGCTATACCTACTAAATACAAATTACAAAAGTACCATCCTACCTATCTTAATTTCCTTTCTCCGCATGTTTATCTGGAAGAAAGCTATTGGCGATAAGACAAGCAATTGAAACAATTTCTATATAATTTTTTTTTTTAATAATAGTCTTCAGCAAAAAAAAAACAAATCTACTACAAGATAGTTTAGATAGATAGTTCAGTTTTTAATACAGTAATTTCCAAAATAATTAAACATTTGTACAATCCACAGATCGGCCACACGCCAATCTACAGAAATTCAGTTTCTTTAATGTCCAACCATTTTTAAATTGCAACTTTTATCCATACATAAAGTATCTAACGTTAATTGGAAAGACGTGCAATTCAATAGTGGTCAAATTGTTCTTATCATCGAGTCTAAATAAAAACTTCTCATTGAAAAGTATTCAATGGACCAATTTTATGGTCGAACTAACCCCATTGTTATTTCATTACACCGTTAAATTCTGACACTGGCTCAAATAATTAAGTAAAAAATAATTAATTGGTGGCAAAAACACGGATGTTAAACTTTTAACCACGGAAAAAATAAAAAGAGAATAGCCTCGATAAGTTTAGAAACGTATTCTGTTAGTGAGTAAATTAGTGTAAAATAATTTAAATTTTATTTACGAATCGACGACAGCTTATGCGACTCTAACCGCTCTCTATAAAAAATAACGGAGGAGTAATATAAGTACATTTTAACTGAAATAGAGCGGTAAAGAGCGGGCCTGAATTAGGTAATCACAGTATTTCTAAACTTTTTGATAGGGATTTGAAACACTGTGATTCGCCAATTCTGAACAGTTCATCCACTCTGCGAAAAGAACTGACTCTATCTGCAAAAAAATGTGCAGCTTCATGTATTATAGCCAATCCAATATTTAAACAATCTGTGTAAGCTCCAGACATAGGAAATATAAATAATCTCGTCTTCACTACTTGTTCTAATTTATAACTGTAAAATATAAATGTATAATTTATCTACACCCACCGTCATAATATTGCCGTTAATATTATTTTATTTTCGTGAATATAAAAGCGTTTAACGACCATGGGGTAATGGCGTTGAGTTAAAACGATAGTAAATTTAAGAGGTTATTTTTTAGCTTCCTAAAAGCACCTGTCCTCTGAAAAAATATATGAAGGTTTTTTATTTTTAATACGTGAGATAATAGTTGACGTGGTTCAATTCTTTATGCTCTGATCGCCAGGCTCATTTTATGGGTTCTGTAGGTACTCTATGGGTAAAAACGGGACCCTATAACTAAGACTTCGCTGACCATCCGTCAGTCCGTCTGTCTGTCACCAGGCTATGTCATGAACCGTGATAGTTAGCTCTATATTTTTGGCGATATTCATCCAGAAATAAATTACTGATACATGATGTTGCGAATTACCCTTTTTACTCAAAAACAGTTGATATTCGTCTCTAAAATTAATTGATCTCTTAAGTAACCGAAGTCACCTAACCACCACAATGAGGTGAAATTGCCCATTCTAGCAGGAAACGGCACTAATTCAATAATTGTGTGGCCTCTAATCGTACGCTTCCTATTGGCTTGGACATATTGGGCGGATGCGAACAACACTTGCGATGCTTGATCGAAAGTCTACTAGTCACTCTTGTATTCATTTGAAAATAGTTATTGTTACCGTAGTTACCTTTAACTGCTTTCGTTATTTTGTAGCAAACAAAATATAATGTAATTAGTTATTACATAGGTAAAATTTATCCTCTGTCAATCGGAATAGCTAAAAAAATTACGCTTCCGGAAAACTGTCAAGCGAAATAGCGGTCAGCTAGCAGAAATGTAGATAACACTTTATTAAAACACAAAATATATAGTAGGTAAAATTGCCGAAATCGCTGAAATGTGTTACAAACCTTTTGCTATTATATTCTTTTCATCGCGTTATTAAGATTCGAAAATTCATACACCATTTTTATTAGTAAAAATATTTTGATGTGTTAATAAATGTCTGGGTGGAACAATTTATGTGAAACAGTGAGGCCGCTCCCACATAAATCCCCTTTCCTAAGCGAAGGGAAACTTCGCCGGTTAATTGGTGCGTTTCCTACGAAAAAACTTCGGCCTCTTAAATATTTCACTTTGTCACGAAGGCTTCTACTTCCTGGCGTTTTGTTTCAGCTGACACTTGTCACTTAGAATATAAAACCAACGGGAAACGGCGCCAGAACTATTCTATGCGAAAAAGTTTGCGGGGAGAGACAACGCACACCAATAATGATACCACATTAATGAATTTTCGATAACTTCACTCTACGCACGTATGTAATCGCCAAAATTGACAAACACTGGCGTAAAATATACGCACACGAGTACATTATAACATACACAGGGGTAACAATACAAATTAGATGTATTGTGACAACTTACGCCGGTCCTTTTTTGCAGCGAGGGGCGACAGTAACTTATCCAGTTGGCTATATGCTCTAAAAGCTGCCATGATTGACTCCTATTTCGATACTAGCTAGTTGGAATCAGATCCTTTGTTTGGTGAATTTCTGGCTATATCTGGGTTAGTTGTCTGGTAAACAAATTTTATTGTTGTTCGTAGCTTAGTTGAAGTCACGACAATGTTGCTAACTGTACCTACACACGCGTAAAATTCTGCAACATTATGTATAACAAAGATTTACGAAAACAAAACATCTGAAACAATATTGTTTACCCGCTTAAAATAGAGTTCTGAGTAAAGGATCAGCGCTCTGTTTGCGGATTAAGCAGCTTCTAGCGGCATTTACTGCAGCTAAATTGACCTTGAGAACCTATTCCGAGAAACTTATTTAATAGGAATGATATCATGCTTTGTTAATTCTTTTATAATAAGGCGTTTGTAGAGATATTTCAACAACTATTTCTTTTATTAAAAGCGCGATTGTAGAGAAAATAATGATCCCTTTTATAACAAGGTGCGTTTGTAAAGAGTGAGCCAAGGTCGTCGATCGTCGGTCAAACGATCAGCTCCTAACGCAACACTTTCTCCATCAGGTTGGTAACATGACGATAGACAAGGCCGGCCGCCCCCCTACCCCTCGCAGGGCTTCCTCCACTTACAGAAGCTACGATGAGCTCGGAGCCATCGAGAGGTCCAAACCCTTACAGTACAGGCACGGAGGAGTCGAAGACCTCACCGGAATAGTCCACAGAGGCTACAGAACCTACGACCAACAACAATTAGACGATATCACTGTCCTAAGTTCGGAAGAAGTGCAAAGACCTAAAAAGAAGACGATGGAAGGTCTAGCGAACGGTTTCAGAAGGACCTTCTCAGTCAGAGTAAGGAGGGAAGAGCCTGAATCGGTAGCGATGGAGACGTTTCATGAGAATTTCGCTACTGTGAGAGGGGCACCGTTTGGGAGACGCAGGTCTTTGTCCAGGGAGAGAGGGTCTTCGTTACTCGGGCGAAGTTCTTCGGAAGGTGATGTGAGGATGGTGCCCCCTCGCGCCCCGCCTCCAGCACCTCGTCTGCACCGCTGTCTGCGGGCCCTCGGAGGCAGTTGGAAGAACCTGCTACTATGTGAGTCTATCTGCTGCAAGGCATCACTAATCACATCGTAACCCATCGTTAACCACGGATCATTCTGCTGTGTTTCTCGTTAATAGGAATCTTTAGGTGGATGGATTATTGGCGAGGAATATGATGATGTTACTTTAATTATTTATATGATGTAGGTAGGGACATTATAAAACTAAAATATAACATAAAGATAATTATTAATAGTAACACCTAATTCCATTAATCTTACAAGAAGAAAAAAAACATCAAAACAGTGATATTGACACGTCTTATTACATATCATTTAAATCACAAAATATTGATTTTGGTACGGCTACTTCACAGCACAAGTGACATTTTGTTCTCTATACATAACTTGAACTAGAAAGGCTAGATGACCATCCGAATAATAAAAAAAACTGTATCAAAGCTAAAACAACAAAAACGTCACAACTCTCGTCGAGAATATCTCGACCATTTCGGACAATTACGATGTCCTTCATCAGGAGTTCACGCCTGCAGAACACGACGCTCACAGCTCATCGTAATTGTCCGAAACCGTGGTCGAGATATTCTCGACAATATTAGTCGTGACTTGTGCCGTTTTTGTTGTTTTTATAGAGAACACTCGCGATAGTTTTAAAAATCGTTGTATCATAGCAACAAAAATGATACCAGGATCATCGACTTATAGTGATAACCACCAGTTAAAATTAACTAATACAGCCTCAGGGGTTTGTAATAAAATATAATTTTCTAAGTAGCGTTTACCACTTAATTACTGCGACAGTTAAAAATAACCATGAAAGCTTAATTTAAAACTTAACCCGAACTTAACCGAATTAGGCGCTTTCTTTTATGTAAATCAGGTGATTGTTTATAAGAGTACTCTAAGGCAATTAATATTAGATTACATCACGCCCATAACTTACTCGAAAACGATAGCTTAATTAAACTTGACATAATAGCCGATGGATAATTTATATTATTTTACATTTAATAATGATTAACGAGGGTAATGTAATTAGTTCTCATTATAAAGCCGCTTCGATCAGGGATTTGATTTTCTATGAACATAAATTTGTAATAGATATTTGTAGGATATTATGTTTTATTAAATGTGAAACTAGTTTGTCTGTTACAAAATGAAAGTTATGAGTCACAGAGCTTTTTTTGACGACGTCTTCCAAAAATAAGATTGTTATACGATATATACCTATGTATGTATGTAATACTAGCTGCGCCCAGCGGTTTTACCCGCTGAACTGTAGCCTATATGTTATTCCAGGGTCTAAGCTATCTCTATACCAATTTTCAGATCAATCAGTCCACCCGTTTAGGCGTGAAAGAGTAACAAACATACATCCAGACATTCTTACAAACTTTCATGTTTATAATTACGTAAGATTGTTGGAACGACTCGAAGTTTACAAGGTTTCCTTTCAGGCTTTCAAACCTTTTCGCTCCTTGTTTGTATGTAGTATGTAGGTATGTTTATCCTCAAATTTCTCCAAAACCGTTGATAGTAATGACCATTTGTGCTGAGTTACATTTCCAAATAAGCACGGTGCAAATTTTATTAAAATGGGTACATAAGTTACTAAGATATGAATTGAAACTTATTAAGTTGTTCGTACGGCAATGGTACAATTAAAGTAAAATAATATGGTATTATATAACAAATGTAGCAATATCCTGGCCATATAGCCATAAAGTCGAGGCCAACGCCCCCGCGCCGCCTACGGAAGTGTAGGATGCACCTTTAGCCTACGAGTATAACTTGCATTACATAAACACATAGCTAGCATCTTATTGGCGCGTGGCGAAAATTGGAACTAACATTGCTATGTAAACGATTGATTAGGTCTAGAGTCTAGGTAGGTAAGTTAGGTATAATATAAAGACCCACATATATTTTTACTTATTTGTTATTTAAAAATAAAAGCTATATTAGCAGAGAGATTTTGGGGGATGTATGGGGGAGGGGGTGTTAAACCTTTGATAAGGTACGGCTGTATATATTGAGCTGAAATTTAGTATTTATAGATAGCTTAGACTGTAAAATAACACAAGCTTTTGAGGTGGTAAAACTGCTGTTTGAAGCTAGTCCCCCACACTAGAGATATACTTAGGAGTAGGTGTACAGATACACAGAATATAATATGTGCTTGTTCATATATTTTTATAAATAAATGTTGAAAAATATGTTTATTCGTCCCACATAGCCATAATCCAGCATTTTATAAGCGTCATTTGTGGCGCTATCTCGCCTGTTAACCCTCCACCGCTCACGGGCTCATTAAGGCCTTAATACACGCTGGGCGTCTGTCTCGCTCACACGTATATTGTAAATATTTATTTATTTATTCATTCAATTTATAACACTTTAAACTTTCGCTATTTGAACGCATATTAATTTTATTAATTGGGAGTTATCGCGTATTTTAATTTTTATGTTAGTTTTACACAAACATTATGAAACCAATCTCGACGTTTCGGCTTAGTTACACGAACCGAGGTCCGAGGTTCCGTCGAGGTTGGTTTTATGATGCTTTTGTAAAACTAACAAAAAAAAAAATAGCACTCCGGGAGTGCTGGCAGAAGTGAAAACTTCAATATTAACGTTGTGTTTAATTATAAGTATAAAAATACTATCATTTATGAGGTAGAATACAATGTTTATTTATTGCGCTATCGTACACAAATATGACAATTTATATGTTGTTATTTATAATATTATATCGTTATTTATATATAACATTAAATTTTATCTCTCAGAAAAATCAACTTCCATCCATAATTTCGACGACTTTTACACCATCGTTATTATCATAATCATCATCGCAAATTTTTACAACTGATACTACTTTTTACTGGTTTATGATAACTTAAGTAAGAAACAAACAGTTTTGATTCGAACCTATTTAAGTGTCTAATAAAAAAAATATAAAATATAAATATAAAATATAAAAAAAAAATATCGGGCGCGCGCTTGTCTAAGCCCCCTGTGCCGCCTAAACAGAGCAGCACACTCAGGCACGGTAGAAAGAGTGGGAGATACTAGTTCCTCTCCCTTCCCCTCGATCTTACGCTTTTTCGATCAGCATCACGTGACCCTGACGCGAGTTTTAAAGTTTTTACCCATACAAAAAAGTGCTCAGCGCCGCTAAAGAAGTTTTCACTTCAAAAAATTTGTTGAAATGTGGTTGAACATAGATTAATATTTTTAACTATTTTTGAAAGTAAAGCAGTTTGATAAATATGTCAAATGGTAAAGGGGTTTTTTTTTTAATGACTTTGTTGTTCCGACCCCCCAAAATAGTAAAAAATATGACCAAAATCTTTGTCCAAAAACATTCAGAAAGTGACTGTACATCTAGACACGCGGCAGCGAGTCAAGCCAAGTTCAAGCAAAGGAACTGGCGACCGCGCCGTGTGTTATATTACACGAACCGTCCAAAGCGCGTTTTGACGACTTTTTACACCCTCGTTATACAAAAACTATTACACATAGACAAGTCAAATTTGGCACATATACTTAAATATACGAACTATATCTCTGTTCCAAATTCCAATAACACAGCTCAAACGGTTATTTAGATATAAACATCCAGTAGTCGGTGAAGTTAATACATACTGAGGGATAGATCAAAAGTAATATCCCAGTTCCAGATGACCTAGAAAGCTGAAATTTGGCATCCCGATAGGTAATGTTGTAGTAACAAAGGGAAAAATCAGAAACTAGTATTTTTTTATCATTTTAAATTATTATTAATTTTTAAAAAATGTATGATATTAAAGTTTGGGACGCCTAGGAACGCATAAAGCAATACATGTAGCATGTTGCTATAATTTTTGTGTAGGCGGCTATTTTCTGTTAGATACTACGAAGTGCGCGCGAGTCCACTATTCCTACTAATATAATTATAAATATAAATACAAACTTTATACCTACTGTACGTATGGATATAATATGTTTTTTACTTTTTCACGCCTAAACGGGTGGGCCGATTGACTTTAAATTTGGTATTATAAAAAATATAGCTTAGACCCCTGGAATAACATAATATACACTACTGTACCAAACTGTATAGCGGGTAAAACAGCTAGGCACAGCTAGTCACTAATAAAAATAGGTTCCTGGTTCCTACGTAACAATTGTATATCCTATGTAAATACCTATCAATATATCGACTCACCAACACAAGGCGGCTCAGTAACATAGAGGTTAATATTAACATTGTTTACAATAAAAATAATGTATGTATATCGCCTTAGGTGCTAGTTGGTGTAAACATTTTAGATACCTACGTCCTACGTACCTGTAACGTATAGTCATAATATTATAGGTATGTGGCGGTATCTGGGGGCACGGCAGTGCCCCCGCCAAGTCGTCGTCATTACAAGTCTTGTCGGCTTAGCTTTCTTTTGATCGAAATTCTAATCCAGTTCCAGATGATCTAAAAAGTTAATTTCCATCCAGGTAGGCGGTAGATGTAAGATAGCTGGGTGAATATAGATAAATTTATCAGTAACTAATATTGTTTAAAAATCAATTGATTAGGTACAATATTCAAATCAATAGTGCACATAAATGCTATACCTATATAAATAAGTACCTACTAAATTAATTATAAGGTACCTATAGGTATATCAAAGCACGGCGAGGCTCACGGGCCGCGGTGCGACGGCCGTGCCATGGAGCAGTGGGGTGGGGGGAGGTGCAATAAAATAATCATTTGGTATTAATCTTATTATGACTGGGTGTCTTAAACCTATTACATACTAAAAAGTACTGTACAAAAAGCAATGATATCCCATCAAAAACATAAATGTGAAAAGAGAGCCAAGTTCAATATTACGATGTATGTACTCATAGTTACCTATGATTTGGTAGTTGACTTGAACGACAAAAGAAGTGAGATCTAAATGGGTGCCAAGTTCAATGGTCAGACCTGAAAAATATTTACAACATAAAATATTTTATTACAACTTAAAAGATTATTTCTTCTTATCACTTAGAATTAATATTATTTTGAAGCCCAAAGTTTGACTTGGCTAGTTCTCATGGGTACCATACGACGAAGTATCATTAAGATAAGACCAATCCAATAGATACTTTATTGTACACCACATAATGTTACAGAAAATACATAAGTACATAATTAAAATTAAAAATTACAATGTACAAGTGGCGGTCTTATCGTTAAAGAGCGATTTCTTCCAGACAACCAATGGATGGAGGGGACTAATTTACACGATAAAAGACGGTGGCGCACTAATTAGCATTAAGTGCGTTTAATAGTGATCAAGCTAAAGTTAAGAGAGTACCAACCTAGTATATTATGAGAACTGGCCAAGTCAGTCTTTAGGCTTCAAAATAATATTAATTCTAAGTGATAAGAAGAAATAATCTTTTAAGTTGTAATAAAATATTTTATGTTGTAAATATTTTTCAGGTCTGACCATTGAACTTGGCACCCATTTAGATCTCACTTCTTTTGTCGTTCAAGTCAACTACCAAATCATAGGTAACTATGAGTACATACATCGTAATATTGAACTTGGCTCTCTTTTCACATTTATGTTTTTGATGGGATTCAAATTTCGTCATACAGTGCGAGCGAGACAGCCGCCCAGCGTGTGTTAAAGCCTTAACCCTCCACCGCTCGCAGGCTCATTAAGAAAATTGCCTTTTTAATTTTCCGTTACGGCGAGCTCTTACAAGCCCCACAATGGCCAGCTTAAGTGGTGGTTGTTCTAGTTTTTTAAAAAACGTGAAAACATGCATGCATTTATGATTTAAATTCTGTTTACGTTGGAAATGTTTGTTTTTTGCTTTTAACTTTGCTTTGTTTGATGTTAGCTTTTATTTCTGTTGAGCTGATTTTAGTCTGATTTGGTTTGTTTATAGGAAATAATTTTCACTTTGAATTGCATGTAAACTAGAAGATATTCGATAATTTAAATACTGCAATTTTATACTAGAACTTTGAAAGTAATATAATCCCTTATTATGTGTTTTATAATAACGATAACGATTACGATAACGATTTGTGATTTTATCTCTAACAGTAACCTCTTTTAGACAACCAAATAATGTGTTTCGAAAAGTTTTCATTTTTATTAATTCTTGTTTTCTATTGTTGGGCAGACTTAATCCGAATCCTGAAGGTCATCTTTCTTTTATTTTTTTTTAACAATTTCAAGATACTATCGATAAATACAGCCTTTTCGATTACAGACATGTAATCTTTCGCATATGTAGAGTATTTCTTTGAAATAATATATTAATGAGAAAACTCTTCACGTATACTAATCAAATAAATGATAACCATATCACGTCACATCCAGTTTCCCATCACATACGAGTAGAGATGCATTGAGGGGTGCACGAGGGGTTGTCATTCAGCCCCCGTCACATGCATCTAATGATGACAGTTGCTTTGGCACACTCTTAGCTAAATTGCCTTTATACATATACATTGACAACTAAGGGGTATAGTCGGTAACAAAAAGTGTTGATTTTCTTTGTAGGCACAATTTTTTTTACGTATTTTTTAGTTTGTGAATCAAATAAAATATGGCTGATATTATATAAGGTTTATAAATTTATGGGTGGAGACGCACTACGTCATACCTTGCTCTGAAACGTTGCATGCTGTAACGCCATGGCTATCTTTAGGCGTTACATAATCTCAGTATTTATCTATTTACTCTACAAAGCAACAAAAAAACGATTAAAATATTTATTTAACACATTAAGGGACAAACATATTTTGGACACATACTTAGTAAAGTTTTTAGGCTGTGTACGTCAAAAACTTAACGTAATATTTAGATTTCATAAAAATCATCTATGTTGTTAGAAAACGTGGAAATAATTTTACTCTGCACTATCAAAATGACAAGCAAATATCACACACACCACGGTATCTGATAAAATATTATAAAAAATACAAAATAAACATAACAACATATAAAAATGTCGGTGCATATTCGAGTGGGGTCAAAAAGGCCATCGCACGTCGCGCAGGGTTATCAGTGCAAGTGCACGTACGACGTTACATGTGTAATGGGAGTTAATGTTGTTCATTATGGTCATTTTGACCGTTTGACACGCTCTTGTTACTGTTCCGTTAGCTTTTTAAAGTTTATACATAGCGCATTTTTGCGCAGGTGAGATTTTTTGCAAAACGTATACCAGCGAAATTTACTAAAATGTTAAAGTTCTGTACCTAAAAGCTGTTAGAGTTCTGTACCTAAGCGAGTAGTTTATATATTCTTTGAAATTGAGGGTGAGACACAAGTTTTAAATTATTATATGTAGTATGATAACCGCATGATATCGATTAAATTTGGTTTATTCTGTTGAAATAGGTTAAAAGAACTTTATTTCTCATACAAACTTATGTTCATTTACAATTATGAAATTAATACTAACTTCATCTAGAATCTAGTGTAATGCACTTAATATTAATTTTGTATCTTATCTGTGGAATACTGAATAAACTCACGCAAACAATTTTTTATTAAATTCCTAACTTAACAAAATGAAACCCCATAGCGAGTTAGGTTAGAAATTGAATTTTTTTCAATTATTCTGGTAAAAAAAACTGCGCAAACGTACTTTCTAAACAGTTAAGTAGTCACATACTATAAATCGTCAAATCCTTACCAATTAGGTACAGTTTAAAACCGGTTGACCAGACGGTCTGTTAGATGAGCACTAAAGCCTCCTAACCTTGGAGAGTATTACCTAATACCTATTAATGCTTCACTGAGTCAAGTTCAGAGAAAAAAGGTTTCCTCATTCGGTGTTTATGCAAAACTTGTGAGCAGTAAATCATTGATTGAATATATTATATGTTTCTCTATTTTTCTCATATATCTTTGTAACCACCGTCAGTCTAATATATACTCTCCTTTTCTGCTTGGTTGTCTGGAAGAGATCGCTATTAGCGCTAAGACCGCCAATTGTAACACTTTCTCATATTTATTAATTTGATGTTAGGTACCCTATAGTTCTGTAACTTTGTGTACAATAAAGCGTCATCTGTCTATCTATTATACCCATAGGCGGATTTAGGGGGGCCAGGGGGCTAAGCCTCCCCCCCCCCCCCCGAAGCTTTGTAGAGTTACGAATTTTGCACATATTTCATGGTCAAGATTATATTTTTTATCTCGGCGCTTGCAGCATTATTATTTAGGATATTTGAACTTTCTAACTGTTCAGAGCGAGCTAAACACACACTTTTCGTAGTAAAAATTATAATATTTTTGACTTTCTGCACCTTGCCCTCCCCCCCCCCCCATAATAATACAGGAATTGACATGGACTTTGTTATTTTAATTTTTGACATATTTTTTAATAGTTGACATTTAATTTAGCCATATTTATACCGTATTATACACACTTAACTTATAAAGTTAGTTCAATTTAAATTGACGGATATTACGTGTATATATTTTTTCAAATTCAGTTGTTTATTATTTCCTAATGATTATTTAACGTTAGGTATTTCAAGTAAAAATAATAGCCTTTTTTCCACGATAAGTATAAAACGGTAATAACACAGAATTGAATCAAGTGTGGTCCAGCAAGTTTACCTGTTCTTTATTCAAATCGGAGTTGAAATGCCTAACAGTATTATTTACTTTCATTTACGACATGTAAATCGTTAAAATCCACATTAAAACATTTTACAATGCATTCCGTCTATTAGAAGTACGAAGAACGTTGTAGAAAGTCGTTTATAAAACAAGTGAAATTTAAAAAATATTATAAAATACGAATTTTGCACATATTTCATGGTCAAGATTATATTTTTTATCTCGGCGCTTGCAGCATTATTATTTAGGATATTTGAACTTTCTAACTGTTCAGAGCGAGCTAAACACACACTTTTCGTAGTAAAAATTATAATATTTTTGACTTTCTGCACCTTGCCCTCCCCCCCCCCCCCCCATAATAATACAGGAATTGACATGGACTTTGTTATTTTAATTTTTGACATATTTTTTAATAGTTGACATTTAATATAGCCATATTTATACCGTATTATACACACTTAACTTATAAAGTTAGTTCAATTTAAATTGACGGATATTACGTGTATATATTTTTTCAAATTCAGTTGTTTATTATTTCCTAATGATTATTTAACGTTAGGTATTTCAAGTAAAAATAATAGCCTTTTTTCCACGATAAGTATAAAACGGTAATAACACAGAATTGAATCAAGTGTGGTCCAGCAAGTTTACCTGTTCTTTATTCAAATCGGAGTTGAAATGCCTAACAGTATTATTTACTTTCATTTACGACATGTAAATCGTTAAAATCCACATTAAAACATTTTACAATGCATTCCGTCTATTAGAAGTACGAAGAACGTTGTAGAAAGTCGTTTATAAAACAAGTGAAATTTAAAAAATACTTTTTAGAAACAAGCTTTAATTATTGTTATCATCTTGCATCATAAAGTACTCGTCAAGACGAATGTAAAATTTTCCCCACTTTCTCAAATTTTGGGGACGGTGGGGAAAATTTTACACAAATGTAAAGGAATCCCCCGAGGGGGATTCCTTGGTGGGGAAAACTGGAGTAAGCCCAAATGAGCCCAAACTCGATGGGGTTGCGTTGTTTTATGACAGCGTTCCTTTGGCCACCTTCCAGCTCCATCATCAGATCAGCTCGATGTCATAAAAATATTGCATTGTCATCCGATTTACACACGCATGCAAATTTTCAGCTCAATTGGAAACCGGGAAGTGGGTCAAATTAAACTTGCAAGATTTGATTACAGACAGACAGACAGACAGACAACAGACAGGTGAAAGTAATATAAAGCTTGTAATAAGAATTTTTAATGCAACGTGTACCTGATAAAAAGGTGTTATAGGATTAGAGGAGAGAGAATAATTTTTTTTTTGCGTATTTCATGTCTTTCCTATTTTATTTACAAAATGGATCGTCAATATATAGGTATATTATTAGCCTATTTTATACATGTTTTCTTCTGTGATCTTAACTGCTTGAGATTAACGGGTTCAAGAATTTCTTTAAATATTACAGCATCTTTTTAAATATGCTGCCATTATCTAAATATATAAAAGGAAAGAGTGACTGATTGACTGACTGACGGACTGATCTATCAACGCACAGCCCAAACCGCTGAACAGATTAGGTTGAAATTTGAAACTTAGATAGATTTTATGACATAGACCTCCATTAAGAAAAAATTTCTGCTCGCGGGCAAAGCCGCGGACATAAGTACCTCTATAATACTTTATTTAAGTAGGTAAACGAATATAATATACTATCGTTCCAAAAAAAATTGTAGGTTTCGAAATTTTGCGCTGTGTAATACCTATTTACCTATATACCAAAATCGATAGATTCCAGATAGGCCAAACCTAGCATATTCATATAACCTAAACAATCGAGGAATAACTGTCTAAAACCTGGAGATACTTGTCAATTAGGTAAATTTATATGATATAATACAATGGTGGCCATGGACCGTTCTTATGGGCATTCAGGCGTATTCACAAGGGGCGATTTTATATAAACCATTCAGGATTCAGGTCTAAAAGTGATTTTATTCGAGGCGTGTATTTACACACGAATTCTCATTTTAGCTTACAATATATATTATGGACGTTGATAAGTTATACAACATTAAAATTTAATTAATATGTCCTTTAATTTATTTTTTATTATTAAAAAAAATATTCCACCTCAGTCGGTCCCTCAATGTTGAGGATCCGTGACTCCATTCTTTCTGATTGGTCCAAACTATTTTCTTCCACTGGGCCTGATCTTCACAAATACAATAAAAGATAAGCGTTTTTTCATATTAAAAATGGCTGAGATATATAACGCTTATAAGTTTCTGTGTAAGGTCGTGCCACGTTAAAAACTTATATAAAATGTTATGATCCACAAGTTGCCCTCAATCGCCTAGTGTAGACGCAGCATTGTCAGTCCGCACGTGACCACGACTGTATAGAGGCCTTATGAAGTGGGACTGTGGGACGCGAAGATAAACATCGCGGCAACAATGCGCCTTAACTACGCTCATTGCACCTTTAGGACACAACTGCTGGTATACTATGACTTGAAACTACGAATAAATATTTCAAAAAATTTTGTACGCTCAAAAAATGATACAATAAAAAAACATAGAATCTTTCAAACATAGAATCAAAGCTCACTTCCTTTCACTATAATATCTAAATATGTATGCATATGTGTATTTATTATTAATTATGTATTGTAATATTTATTCTTAGTATATTTAATATTAAGTACCTATATTTATTATACACTTAATATTATAGTCCCATTATTCTCTATGTATTGTAAGCTATAATATAATGTTTCTCTGTTTTCCTATATATCTTTATAGCCACCGTCATTCTAAAAAACTTGTATTTTTCCTTTCCTGCTTGGTTGTCTGGAAGAGATCGCTATTAGCGATAAGACCACCAATTGTAACATTGCTTAACTGAAATGTACTTTTAGTGTTAATTGTTTTCTTTGTTGCAATAAAGAGTTATCTATCTATCTATCTACAATAAAAAACATAAATGAAAATACCTTAAAAACTAAATACCTATCATCTAAAACTTGAAAATACTGAGAAATCATATCTAAAACTAAACTAAATCTGGCAGCATAAAAAATATCGAGAATTAAAGAAGGACTCGCGTATTAGTTGGAAAAGTTTCTACATATTATAGTAATGTAGAAATTTACGCACACCTAATGATGTACTGGCATAACTCAAAAAATAGCTATTTATAATGACTACGTTAAGTAGATAAATTTGGCAAAATTAACTATACGGTTTTGTTCTTAACTAAAAGAAAATTTGCCACCTTGTTATAATCTTTATATTTTAAGTCATTAGATAACTAGGTGCTTAGTTAATACACTAAACGATTCGTAAGTATTTTTTTCGTGTGTTTTTTGTAGGTGCTTAGTAACTAAAACGTATTTTGACAAAATTACTTTAAAAAATTGAAAAACCATGTTCACATCATAAAAATATAGGACCTCACAGGAAATATGAGTTGTTTACCGCACGCCTCGCTCGGTGTCGCCCAGATTACCATAATGCGGCCGGGGTTACGCACCTACATCGTTTATTCATGCACTTATCGAATCTATTCATACCATGCTCCCATTACACAGCTTGCAGAAAGCTGGTAATACTAAAGCTATACTTTAGTAGTAGCACCATTCGTTTTCATGTGGTGAAAGATTTTTGAAGCGGTGCGGTGGTGTTGAAGGGGTTATGTGTTCATGTGAATTTGAATTTTTAAAATATTTTTTATTGCAAAGAGGCAAGACGCTCTCCTGATGGTAAGAGATAATGCTGCCCATAATAATTTAGCAGCACCTAAAATTTTACAAGGATGTGAAATTCTAGGTGACGTGCACCAACGCTTGTTACCTAATAATTAATGATGTTAAGACTCTTGTTATAGCACGATTTTCGGGGTCAGGGGGGATTTACCCGGCTACTTGATCGACAATGCGTTTTGATAATGATATGATATATGGTGTAGGTAGAGTTCACCTCATTGTTAATTCAAACGAACAAAGAAGAAAATCTTGCAGCATACAATTTATAGAATGAACTATAACATTGTAGTTACTATTAACTGTCATACGACTCATAGTTACTTGAACTTTGATCGTTCAATTATAATCTTCGTATTGAATAAGGCAATGCTTGAGTTAGTGACAACATCGCTTACTGGCGATATACAAGACAAACAGAATCATTTACAAGAATAGATGACGCGAATTCACTTGGTGACAGAGTCGGATGTGACGGCAGCGTAGATGGTCAAGTCGTGGCTAAGCGCAAACGAGAGTGAGCTGCACCACATAAAAAAAATCCGCTTTTATTACTTCCGAAAATTTTATATGAAGAACCAACGCACATCAGAGTAAGTTGCATTATGCGCCTGTAGTGTGCCTTGGTTCATAAAAAATTAACACAGGCGAAGTTTTGTTATGCAATGCGTTGCGTTGCGGCTCGTTGTCATTGCACATGCAATTTATACTCACCCGCGGCATCAATCCTATACATTATCCTTGCCAAACAATAATTATTTGCTTGCCTAGTGCATATAGGAATAGCTAAAGAGCACAACAAGGTAGTGATTTAACATTATTACTCTCAATTTATGCCTGATTGGTTCGTAATCGACGTTTGCATCGAACAACTTATTATTAAGGCTAGGCTTTGCATAAGGCTGTGGAAATGTATATTTGTTATGAATCTATGGTTGTTATGAGTATTTTGTTATATTGCTATTTCAACTTAGCGAACGCAGATACCTTAATATGCCATATTTAAAACAAAGCGGGTTCTTTAGAAAGAAATTTCAGAGGAATTGTCGGATTTATATAAGTGCGTAGCGTAAATCTTATTGATCGATTTGAAGTTAGCCGTTTGGTTACACAATAAGAGCACTGAGCACCCCATATTAAATTTGGTGCTTTGAACTAAGCTAACACTAGACTGGTCAATAAGATTTACGCTACTAATATGCATGTAGCTAAGACTGAAAAAGCAGGATAATTTTTTAGCGAACAAAAGCTGGCCAACATAAATATTTTCATTACAAGTCTGCCAGTCTCAAGTCGACTTCATTATCTGAGAGACGATAGTCCAGTGCCATGTTTATCCATTAAATGCAAATTCCGTCCTACAGGGACCAGCCGAAACCGTCCTAAAAAATAAATCCCCAACTGAAATCCCCAACTTTTTCCAAATGTTTGCACGAATGCTTTGTGCCCAATCTGAATCACAATTCGGCCCTACAGCGCCTAAACCCTTCGATTAGACATACAACTGGATGCGTAAATGTCAGGCGGCCCGAAGAAAAACAAATGAAATTTAAAAAACTTTTTAAAAACGAGCTTTTATTATTGTTACCATCTAGCACCATAAAGTACTTGTCAAGACGAATCAAATGAGCCCAAACTCGATAGAGTTGCGTCGTTTAATTACACAGTTCCTATGGCAACCTTCCAGCTCCATCATCAGATCAGCTCGATGTCATAAAAATATTGCATTGTCATCCGGTTTATACAGGCATGCAAAATTTCCGCTTAATCGGACACCGGGAAGTGGGTCAAATTTAACTTGCAAGATTTGATTACAGACAGACAACAGACAAGTGAAAGTAAATAAAAGCTTGTAAAATGGACCGCCGGGCATAGAACAAGTTGTAACAAGTCAGGTTATCCCCGTGAATCTACTTGTATGAATATATTTTATGATTTATTTTATGCCTATGTTTGACAAATTTGTCGTAGTGACGTTATCCAAAATTCATTAGTGTAGTATCATTATTGGTGCGCGTTGCCTCTCCCCTAAAAACTGGCAAAGAAATAAATACACGGGTCGTCTCCTTTGGTGGTTTGATACTCAAAGCCTAAAACGCA
The DNA here is from genome assembly GCA_947507615.1 of Hemithea aestivaria. NCBI lineage: Eukaryota > Metazoa > Arthropoda > Insecta > Lepidoptera > Geometridae > Hemithea > Hemithea aestivaria. The sequence goes on along the minus strand of OX382329.1, from coordinate 18,298,086 downwards.
GTAAAAGGAAAAGTCAAAATTAATATATTCTTTATTTTGTGAGTAATAAGGTTGAATATTAAAATACGAATTCTAATACTGCGTTTTTCTGTAGGACACAATTGGGGGAAACTTTTTGACATGACAAAAGCTGTTCGGGCGCTGATTAAAGTGTTTGCAGATTTTTTGCGAGATATGAAAATGTGACGTTGTTGTACAGAATGGCAGATTTTGTCCGTTTGGATTGCGGATTGCTTGTTTTATGATTAAATTTTTGCAGGCTTTATATTTTGATCAAAAATGTTTTTGGAGTAACTGAATACAAAATAAAATAATACTTTTGCATACCAAAATTATAAAGAACCTTGCTGACGTGTAGCTAGATAACTTAAATTATAAGTAAACATCAGCAGTCTTATCGCACTAATGCACATTGCTCATACTTCACATGGATGGATTAAATGGAGTGAGCCATTTAAATTTTATCAATATTGGTCGAGCAGCTTCCATGTTATAAATTAAATCGAGGGTTATCCTTGCTTTGAAAGATTTTTTGAAGTTAGTTTAAAACTTAAAACCTATTTTTTTTTCATTTGGAAAAGCGTTATCTGTACGAAAAACACACATATTAAACATTCAAAATTCCAATAGAGCTCGAGCGCCGGAAGCAAGAAGGGTATAAATCATATAAATCATTCTTCGCAAAATCCAAACCTTCACTCGCACGTGGAACTGCGAGGGACGTCCATTTAACCTATTCTATTCTACAGCTCGACCGAAATCTAAGAAATTCCAATCATTTGTTTTACCGCCTGTTTGTGAGACGACAAATCGGACAAAAAAAAACGACCCCTTATAAAGTCAGACTATAGAATAAAAGACAGATACCACGCGTCGTGACTCGTGACGCGTATAGTCCGCGGTATGAATATTTAACTATATGTATGATATATGCATATGCACAGTTATTAATTTTTCAGTCTTAAATGAGATGCGTACGACGCGGGTAAGGCTATTATTTACATATTTATTAATTGCACAGTTGTACAATGAATTTGTACAATATTTTGTTGCTAGGACTCTAGGACATTCACTGATTTGTCCACTGTTCAATCATAAATAAACCCATTTAGAAAGTTATTGTATTGTTTGGGACCTATGAAGTTTACCTACTCAATTAAATTTATCGAAATATTTGTATTATTCTGCCTTTAATTATAACACGGAAAGTAAAAAAATACTCTTTCACAATAGTGTTGATTGGCTTCAATTTGATACCTGATGCGTAGTATCTGCCCATAACACATTCCATGTCAATCCCTTATCCCCGTAAATCCTTAAGGCACGTCGGGAGTCGGGTGGAATTCTTCGGCCGTTTGAAAGCGTGCCCTTACAGTGCGCTTTCAATGCGTCTTATTGTTCGACCTACAGACTGTAGAGGTATATAGGGCTGCTGGCCCTTTGTGTCTGACGTCTGCCCTTCGGTCTCAAAGTTCAGCGGGTTTTAGTAGTTTTTTTCTTTGATTAAATTTAATATACATAGTTATATGTACAATTATCTACATGTGCTGCTAATGTGTGTGCTTAAATAAATGAAGTATGCTTGTGTGTTTGTTACCTCTTCACGCCTAAACAGCTGATCCGATTGAGCTGAAATTTGGTAACTTTGAGCCACGGATATGTCATGGCTCTATGTCATTAAATAAATCTATTAAATTATCTTTTTCACTATAACATTTGCTACTATTCAAAACATTCCACCGAAAAATATCGATTTTAGATAAATAATAATATTATCCGCTAGCATCTACATTTAAAAAACAACTTTATTTTTACAATAATAAGGTAATCTTTACCGTGCACTACTATTACTGCAGCTGCAACATAATCCATGCAATTATCAACTTAAAGTAACTAAAAATAAGGTTACATTTAGCTTGATCTGTTTAGGATAGCCAAAATTGTGTATAGAATTAGCAACTTTAATTTAGTCAAAATAAAGATTAGTTTGCTTTGTAGAATGTTTGGTGAAGTTAGGCGAAATTAGGTGAAGTTTGGCGACACACGTGTTCACGATTACAATGGATTACGGCTCCCCATAGAATTTGATCTATTGAATTTGGAACTTTGTCCGTTACTTGAGACTCTATGAATAAATCAATATATTGGACGTTGTTATTATCGATTTTACCACCATAAAGTAGCTTAGAATAGAATAGGCTAAAGAATAGAAATAAAATATACAGAAGAAACTTCGAAATGCGGCTGTTCCTAGGTTGATCCAGCAAAACCTAGGTTCAGCTAAACATCTAAAATTTAGCATGTATGAAGTAGCTTAGACTTATATGTATATTTTGTGCAAACATAGGCTATATTAATTTAGAATGTTCGTCCTCATTGGTTTACTAAAACATGTGGCGTCTTTACTTATTGTAATCTTTTGTTTCAGGTAAGTGCTACTTCTAACTTCTACGATGTTCTAAAACTTTCTACGGGTTCTGTAAGTAATATTTGAAAAACGAATATTCTTGGGTAATGAAAAATAAAACTTTTTTTTTAACATTGATCTATAGATATCTCACGGTAATGTGTTTCGGCATGATGCATAGTGAAGCCAGGGAGGGATTTATCCCGCCTTCTAGGTATAATCTGCTGACATCTTCACCGGGGGTAGACTTCCTTTGCAGGAGGTTGTCTAGGTGGGTACCCCAACAGTGCCAGTTATTCTACCGCCTGAGCAGTGATGTGCAAACATTACTGTGCTCCGGTAGGAGGGCACTGTAGCTAGTGAAATTACTGGGCTAAAGAGTCTTAACATCTTATGACTCTTGAGTAAGAAGCGTTGGTGCAGTGCTCCTAGAATTTCACATAATTGTAAAATCCTAGGTAACACTGTACTGATTATGGGCAGCCGTTATCTCTTTACATCAGGAGAGCGTCTTGCTCGTCTTCTACTTCATCACATTAAAAAAAAAAAAAAAAAAAAAAAAAAATCTACGGCCGCGTCGCTTAAGATCGTGGTCAAAGGGTAACCTATATTGAATAAAAACAATTATGAATTACAAACAAAACACTGAGTGACTGTGTCTTATAGACAGTCATGATAGCCACCAAACATCTGATTTACTCGTCTTGTCGCTTTATCTATCTAAATATATAAAGGAAAGAGTGACTGCTTGACTGACTGACCAGCCCAAATCACTGAACGGATTCGATTGGAATACAGATAGGTTTAATGACGTAGACCTCCGCTAAGGATTTTGCCGCGCGGGTAAAGCCGCGAGCATAAGTTAGTAATAAATATGGGTATGAAGATGTTTTTTTATACATTTATCTTATGGGGGCTGACTAAGTCAGCAACACATCGACCCATTGGGATGTATTGCGTTATTTACTATTTTTATACATTTACTATTTATTCATTTCTTATTTCTTCGAATAGTACTCGTATGTGTAAAATAATTATGTACTTCTCAGAAATACTTTACCAGTCTCATTATATCCACATTTCTCGACTATCAAAAAAGTGAAAGAGAAGAGAGATATGGGTCAAGCGATAACGTCGCCGTCGCACCTGACCCGCCAGCGCTGTAATCGCTGCAATTATTGTAAATGCGGCGACGAAGCGCTTCAACATGAACTGTGAGATGTTAGCGCTTGATTGGGTGGGCTATTCTGGAAGATAAAGCGATAAATGGAATTACATCTTCATGTTTGTATTGTACATTTTCCTTAAAAAAATATTGTCCTTCGAGAGATTGAAAAATATCGAATATTGAAGTTATCCCACTTTGTTACACTATGCTCGATAACTTTGACCTTATGTTTTCTCAGGGTTTTTATTTGTGAGGTACCTAGTACCTTCATAGGTATATTATACCTCTAATAAACAAGTGAAATTACATACAGACAGATAGACAACGGACAGGTGAAAGTAAATAAAAGCTTGTAAAAAACGTTGTATAAAAAACGGATTCCAAGAGTTACCAAAAATGTACTAAAAAAAATTGCATTTTATTTCGTACTGGAACAGTAGAGTTTTTCATGGGTGGACCAATTGAGCTGAAATTTTGTAATAAGATAACTTAGACAGAATGTATAGGCTACTGTACCTACAGCGGGTAAAACCGCTGGGCGCAGCTAGTTATAGGACGAGACATGAATCTTGTGAATAAAGGCAGTACCTATATTTAATTAGAAAGTATTTCTTACCATTAGGAGAGCGTTTTGGTCATCTTCTCTACACACATACATACATATAACCACGCCTGGTTCCCGTTGGGGTAAGCAGAGACTATTACTACCGCTGCTTTGCTTCATACTACTTTGAACAAGTGAAATTTTAAAAATACTTTTTAAAAACAAGCTTTAATTATCATTACCATCTTGCATCATATAGTACTCGTCAAGACGAATCAAATGAGCCCAAACTCGATGGGGTTGCGTTGTTTAATGACAGAGTTCCTATAGCCACCTTCCAGCTCCATCATCAGATCAGCTCCATGTCATAATAAAATTGCATTGTCATCCGATTTACACACGCATGCAAATTTTCAGCTCAATTGGAAACCGGGAAGTGGGTCAAATCAAACTTGCAAGATTTGATTACAGACAGACCGACAGACAGACAGACAGACAACAGACAGGTGAAAGTAATATAAAGCTTGTAATAAAAGGCCCTTGTTTCTCATAACTTCTACCACACCTTTAAGCAGGGGTTAACTCCTCCCATGATGAGGCTCGAAGATATTGTCCGATAACCAGCGCTGTTTGCTTTGACAGCCTGAACTACCCATCATTATTGCTACTTATGGTTGTTCCATAATGACACTTGATAATCATAACACTACATCTTACTAATATTATAAACGTGAAGAATGTATGGATGTCTGGACGTATGTTTGTTACTCTTTCACGCCTAAACGGGTGGACCAATTGAGCAGAAATTTGGTATAGAGAACAGAGATAGAGAGAGAGCTTAGACCCTTTTTTTCAACCCAGGAAAAAAGCGTTACGCATCATCATGCCACGCCGGGGGGCGGAGTATGTGG